>CM056994.1:255405059-256005059 GCA_029891345.1 Dryococelus australis | reverse complement strand
GGGAGGTTGCGAACTACACGCGCCGCCTGCAACACGCTCGTCTCCGAACAGCAGACTGAATTCCAGCCGAAGACAGGAGGCATGTAAACAATTCAGCGAGTGGTTCCTCACTCACCATTTTCGCCGTCCCTGGATAACAAAGAAATCATATATTCTGTGTTAATGCCAATTACTGCACCATTTTTAGATTACGTAAGCAATAACGTATCTCCATTTTTCCCATGAGGAAAACTAATGTTTCGCAAATATGTATATGCTAGGAATGTTGAAAAGGAGCACGTTTAAAAATTATTCGCTCTTTCCCCACGAGAAAAGCTGAATACTCAATCCAAGTAAGGGACACTTATATTAGCAAAATTAAAACGCTATATTTAAACACTGCTCTTTCATATTGGATATTAACTTGTAACATTCTGGAGATGTGTTGTCAAGCAGATCATATGTATTATGCTACCTCTTACTACTTCCTCATTGGCAGTCCGCCAAGAAGAGCGTGACATGTTCTTCTACCACCAGAGAGGCGCCCAAACACCTCTCTGGTTACTGCCGGCATCAAGTTAAAAATAAACAAAGCTCCCGTCCCCTCTCTACTAGTCTTTCCAACTCTATTAACTAAGAGTATGTTTTCCAAACGCTCTGTCTCCTGTAGAATTCTATTTAATTTAATTTAATTTAATTTAATGCATGCAATAATTTTTTTAATTTTTACTTCTCTGTCGCAAGGGTATTTACGTCTCTCTTGACGGTTTTTCCCTTCCTCTTCATAGTTAAGACTAGCTTTAAGTACACTTAGGGAGGTAGTCATGGCCCCAAAGTGCAGACCATGGCTATCCAATCCCTCTTTGCCGCGATGCATGTCTCCTTGCATGATTTTCCTTCCTAGTAGGCGTAAGAGGTTAGCCCTGAGACGCAATAAAATCCCGCCCTACCTTCGGGCCGTAACTTCACACAACTCTTAGAATAAGGTAGTTTAGAAAAATAAAGTGACATGTTGATGAGGCTATCACGCTGAGGAACAAGGAAGTTCAATAGGGAGGTAGGGAGGGAGGGACGAGGTTATCCTAGCGTCGTTTGCCCATGTGTGATCACTTAATGATGCGTGTCTTTTGCTGGCCGTCAAGTACACTACAGATTTTGGAGCCCGATGGAGTTGATTACTATCCATTATACTACGGGTACCTGGAACACGAAAGAATTAGACACAACATATTGTATGTATCTGTATTCTACATTCAATGTATTTATCTGCTAATTAGTTATAAAAATTAATAACATTTAAGAAACTATTACTTAGCACTAATAAATTTACTTTGCCAAGACCAGTTTGATATTAGATCACGTAAAAATCTGAAGTTCGAACAGACCATCAACCAATTACCGCCCCTAAGGGTGAACTTAATTTACTGTTGGAACTGAGTTACCTAATATATATATATATATATATATATATATATATATATATAAACAAAATATAAAAAATATGTTCTAAAATACAAATAGTTAATTAAAGTTTCATGCCACGAGAACAATAAAACTTTTTAACGTACTAATAATATGCTAATTATATTTGTGCTTGTTTTCCCTTATGTCTTTAACTGCAACTATCCAGTCTTCCTTTAGTCTGACACCATATGGGACATTATGTTAATATTTAATGCAGAGCAGAACTGTGAAAATTAGGAGAGAACCATTTTTACCTTTGAAATTAAATTTTATATGTGACAGAATATTTTCTTCACGGAATGACGCGCTCGCTGCCATGTTGCTCCCTTCTGGGAAACCCGTGAATAGCTGACAGTGGCGAGACTTACTTGCGTAACAGCCGCTCCTCCAGCCCGCTGAAGTCGACAGGAGGCGCAAGAATATTCTGGGAATTAGAACGTTCGGCGTAGCACGCGAGTTACAGAAAATTCTGGGTGACGGCCTACGGCACTATATATACACTACCGTGGTCCAGTGGCCAACAGACTTTGACGAATGCCTACTAGCTGAGTGTGGGCGCGAAGTCAAGTCGGTACGACTGCGGACGAAGTGTTCTTGTTGTAACCGGACGAGAGGGCGTGAAACCCAACGACTGAAGGCTACTGTGAATGAGGGAACTCAGAGAACTCTTGAACATTGCCGACTGGCGGGGCATGGACTGAACTGAGGTGGGACTGAGTGGACATGTAATATGGAGTATACTGTAAATATTGGAATTGTCAAATATGGACACATAATTTATAAACTAATTGAATAGTTTTGACACTTTGTATACTGGGACTGACATTTAATTGTTTAATTTCATTGATTTATTTGAGGTAATTATAAATTGTATTAATTGAAGTCATTAACTGTAAACAGTAAGTGATATAAATTTATTGTGAGATGTTGAGTCGAGATAATTTTGTATGTAGTCAATGTAAATAAAATTAGGAAATCATAATTAACTCTATTATTTAATAAAGACCTCCATCCCTTAACGAACTTTGTTTAGCCTACATAATAATAATAATAATAATAATAATAATAAACATCGCGATATTTACACCATACGCAACATTATTGTAGTGTGTGTTTAACTAAGTAATTTATGACTATTCGCACGACTCCGTATCTAAATTAGTGGTCGCCAATAATAATTATTTATGAGTGCGAATTTATTTTACAGCATACATGTGACAGTTCAGACGAGACCACCTGATCTACCTTGCACTTAGCTACAGAAAACTTCAAGAACAAATTCGAAATGAAATGGTGGAAAAGATACTCTGATTAGAATAAAATTTATACTAAAATATTACAAAAACTGTGAAATATGTGTATCACAAACATAGCAAGTTATATTTGCCTGGATGTTTCAAGTTATAAGTAATTAGGGGTAACTACAGGTAAACTGATACAATGCGTAGTTAATATTTAGCCATTATCAACGCAAGTATTTGCGTTATCTTTTTTCCAACAGCCGAGTTCGCAAAATTGTACTTATCGTAAATGGAATTTAGCATTTTCCGCGAAAAGTGGCGGTCTGTTTGTTGTCATCTGGCTACAGATCTTTTCTTATATTTCTGCTCTCTTTATTTCTCTCTCTCTCTCTCTCTCTCTCTCTCTCTCTCTCTCTGCCTTCAAGAGGCAATAACATTCGCAGTTAGGATGACGGTGACCTCGCAAGCCACAGGAATGCGGGCCGGAATCCCGACAGCTGTGCGGCGCCGTATTCACACCCCAGGGGGTTTATTCTAAGTAATACGTTTCGTTTCCTTTCGACAAAAATATTCGTGACTACTCGAATTTTCGTTTTCTAACGAAAGGAGCTATTTAATTCTAAGCGAATTCTAGTGTTCGTTTGACGTCACTATGTTCGGCAAGAAACTCGAAACGATAACGAAGCCCTTCGGACTTTCGTTATGGAGTTTTACTATGAAATCTTGTCTAGTGTGCAGTGCAGGTTGTTCTTGTGGCTGTGGTAGAAGCTCATCATGAAGTAATGTGCCTTCAAGCATTACAGAAACACAAAAATATATTACAGAAAAATTACTTCAAAAGCACTAATTAACATTTCTGTTTTAAATTGTGAACCATGTAAGCAGCTGTACAGGCTGGCTATTGTGAGGGTATTTATTATTTAATTGCAGTTGTTTATAATGAAATACGAGAATATAAAAAACTGACTTATTCAAAATTGCCTTTGAAAAATGTAGTTTGTAAATTAACAGATAGGTAGCACTAAAGCGTAAATATTTCTTAGGAGTATACAACCAAATTACTTTCTCTTGAAAATAATTGAGTTAATATTGATAGCACACGAATTAATACAATCGACTAGAAACATGACAGTATCTAGTTTTTTGTCCATCACGTATCTTGTAATCTTGGTATTAAAAACAACAAAAGGAACAGCCTGCTCGAAAATAGCTTGCAACCTAACATCTAAAAGGTAATGGAGAAAAATCTTCCCACATGTTACGATTACAGTTCTGTCTCCTCTCTCTCTCTCTTATAGGCATACATGCGAGTCCATTTTACCACAGTGCATACGAAATTACAGCATATTTTTATGTAATACATCACACTTCCAGCCCAGTTAAGAAAATGGTATGTTGTCGACAGCAAATTTGACTACACTTGACGAACGAAATTTACCTTTTTCTTAAAATACATTATTTATTTAATACTAACATTTAAACCCCATCAAAAGCAAACAGAATTTTTTAAAGGATATGCTTCTTTGGTTTATAAATGTTTTCAAGCTTAACTATTCATCATTTATAAACAAACACTTGTAATTCAGTTAAAGTCCAAGTACGTAGTGTTTCCGTATTGCATTCGTTAACGAAAACCCGAAAATTACGTGTGTTCGCGTGGTTTTCTATTCTGCTAGTTTAGTGCTGTTTCTGCTAGTTGCCGTCCGTGTTACCGGAAGCACTTTTTTTGTACGCTGTCCGGTTGGCGGTAGTGATTGCTATTTATGCTAAGTTATAGAAATGAGCTATTTCTGCTCTTGCTCGCCGAGGTATAGCAGAAATATCAAAACGAGAAAGGTGGAAAAAAAAAGGGCCGCCAAAATAAAATTACAAACGTTGAAGTGTCTCAAGAGTGACGATTGCAAATAGTAATTTGCTTTTACGCAGATTGATGAAGAGAATATGTCTGGGTATCCTGAAAGAAGCGCAGAGGGAAATAGTAATAACTTAGACAAATTTATCCTCGAAAGTAAGTTATCTTGAGTGGCCAAAAATTTGAATACACTTAAATTACACAGAGGCAATAATGATTATCAACATTTTAAAAATAACATTTGGTTTATTTATTTCTGACGTGATAATTTACTGCTGTAAATCGTTCGTCTCGCCCTGCCGAGGGTAACAGCTGTTTTTGCTACTTTTCCGCTCGTGAAAAATATCACTTGCTCTCAGATAGTAGAAAAAACAAACCTATTGCCGAAGTCTCGGAGGGCTATAACGAAAAATGACTTAGAAAACGAAATTACCTTTTTCGAGGATTTCATTCGTTTCAAAAGCTTCCGAAACTTTAAATACGAGAAATTATCGAATAACTTGGAATTAGCCCCCAGACCTTATACTTCACCTCAGTTTCTCGAAACGAAGTTCCTTATATTTAAAACCGCAATTCTCTTAACGTATCAAAGATAGCTGGTGTCTCGACAACTCTCGATATCCTTTTTACAAAACGATAGAGTATGTGGGTGCTGACGAGCTATCGATAGCTGAATGCACGATCAGCAAGTCACATTCAGACATGGCATTTGACGATTCTGGTGGCTGTATTTAATACAAACATGCAGAACATGAAGCAATTGCGGGTCGTAAGCGATTGCACGGTACACCGGTGTTCTCAGTACTGTACCTGGTTATTAACTCTAAAAGTAGGTTTTCTGCAGCTGACATCGCGCTACGCGTTTAATGGCGGGTTCACGTTCAAAAAGTATAGGTACAAAGCATAGGATATAACAGTAGACCATTGCACATGACAAGAGACAAGAAATTTTGTGCGAACTTGATTCACAGTTGAAAACTGAGGAAATCTCTTTAGTCAATGAAATTTTGCGCAGAGTTTGTAAATGTTATAATGTTTTGACTGTCTTGACATACATTAAACTAAGTATAGTAACATATTTAGTGTGATAGTGTGTTAAAATAGATAGTGATTATATATATATACACACACATATAGTTTCTACAGCACAAATATGTTCCTCCATTTTTACGGCTAGATAGATAACGTCGTCAAAACTATTCTACTGCGCCGTGACTGGCTGTTGCCCCATGCATCTGCATAAGACATTAAATATGACCATTCTCTTCATGCACTAAATCAAGACCTCTCATGTACACGACCTGTCAAGCGCAGCTGTGAATCAAAAGGTTCAAAATAACGGCATCAAATTCTTGTGCACACTACCTCAGTTCTATGGTTACTGCCACGCTTTCAATTGTGAACTCAAGCTTAATGGGTGCGTTGCCGATCACTGGCGAGTGTTGTTGGAGTGAAGAGAGATTTTGGTGGCTCTTAACATCAAGGTGGGGGTCAACGAGGGTGAAGTGAGATGAGTACGGAGCAGCGCCGCAATCCAAGGGCGGGGGAAACGGGAGATCTCCGAGGAGAAAACCCGCCGACCAGCAGCATCGTCTGGCACGATTCCCACGTGTGAATATCGGGGAGCGAGCCCGCCGGAAATTGAACCCGGTTCGCCGAGATGTAAGGCGAGTTTCACACCACCGCGGGCCCAGTAACTTGGTGTTGATGCGTGCACGTGAAGTGCAGGCATATAGCTGTGAGCAAGCGGCGGGATACACCACAACCACTGAACATCTGCCAACGATTGACAATTGAGGTTCTCATCCCGAAATGTATTCTGTTGTAGCCTACAGTTACAATACTGCACTGTAAAAAATTTTTCTGGTAAACTTCCTAAACTGTAATGGAAGTTTTTAACCTATACAGTAAATGGAAATAGTGCTACGTGTCAGGGTGAAAATATTTGAACGTTTAGCATCGCTATTAAACAACGTTGGGGACTTCCCTACGCATTTGACTCTTTCCTGAGCAACTGTAGGAACGTTATCATGCATACACGTAATAACGGTACCTAAGAAATATTTATTCACTATAAAATGCAATGTGGCAATTCCTTCAGCCCTACGTGACGTTTGGGAAATGCAGAGTGGATGGGCTGTTAGGCCCAAGGGCCCACAGCCCATGGAAAGGTTTTGCAGTAGTACGTGAAAATACAAAATATACAATCAAGAGCTAAATTTGAAATTCTTATATTTCGATATAGTGTTTTATTGATTACATATTTAAATTAACGAAGAAATTACATACAGCACTATTTAATACAATGTACTATAAATTTCGAATACAAAATTGTTTACTATGTTTGAATAGAAAAATATAGAATCACAAAACCCATACACGTGCTAAACCAATTGTTAAAATTATACATCATCAAGTAGAACTTCGTAATAATAAAATCAAAACAAATCTCCTTTCTATAACTAACCCAATATCATCTTCTTAACACATCAGTTAAAAAGTTTGTTAAAAGAAATATTTTTTTTAACGATGTGTAAATTTCAATATAAGAGAGTTGTACATAATATTATTTTGCCAACTTATAAATAATTAATTTATTATATTTATTCATTTTGAAATTTATATACCTAATTTTCAGTAACAAGTTGGCAATTTTTAAATTAAAAGCCATATATTGGATCAATTGTTGCCGTATATGGTAGTTGCCACTATTCTTAGATCTTGTCAAAAATCTAACCCCATCAAAATATACTAAGTAGTTAAAATTCTCTTCTTGAATTTATGTTTCTGAAATTCGCGCACTGTGTGCACGCTGTGACACCTTTCCACAGTCTTAAAAAAGCATTCATGTTTAATTTATAATTTCCAGTGAGCACAATTTTGTATAATTTTGCACTACAAAGTAATTACATTTAGTATCGATAAATAATATACCAAAACATTTTCAGGCGCGTCTGCTGCTATGTGAGAAATGAACATTCCAGATATTAATGTATTTAGCTTTCAGCACCTTCGTTTCCCAACAATCACATGAATTAATCTACCAGCTAAGATTCTCAATTGATTATAAAATTAAAATAGTTTATAATATAGTAATCAGGCAGTCTTGACATCATTTATTACAGCTGAAAAGACAGGAAACTATTATTTATTCCTTTTATTTATTTCTGGAGTGACTTTTCTTGATTAACAGTTCACTTTTGTGTTTACTCGTAAAATTCGTTTAAAATAACTGAATGTTTAAATATATGTGAATAAATAGATTCTAACAACATATTTTAAAGTGTTACTAAATATGCGCCTTCTCCTGTGATATGAAAAATAAATCTTACTTTTCCGACAATTTCGGTAGTGAGTACTACTTTATTGAGAGTTATGCATGTTTTACAGTCGAGCGCTCTGCTGAGCTCCATTGGAAGTCACTCGGTGCTCTCGGAAGTATTCACAAGGAGGAGCTGTGTAGGAGACGCTAAATGCTAATGCTTTATGCGCCTTAGTTGTTGCTGGTGGGATTAGTGTAAAGCAGAATTTTGAACCGTCGCGTCAGTTTTCGGACCTCTGCCGGTCCGTGGTGAAAAATAACTAATATTTAAAACAATTTTAATGTTGTATCGGTTAGTTCAGTAGATGTGACTGTAAAATTTGTAATTTTCAAATTAATAATTTTAAAAATAAATATGTTATTTTTAAATATTGCGTCTCGACAGTAAACATTTAAAGGGTTGTGTTTTCTAAATTGGTGGTCCCCAAAATTTCACCTTTTTTTTTTTTTGCCGGTCCGTGAGTATCGAAATGTGTGAAACCGCAGATGTGAGGCAGGCAGGGACGACGATAACACGAAGAGCTGTGGGTGAATTTTCGGTCGGTGGCCGGCGCTGACCCACTGCCGGCGGCTAGGAAGACACGCGGGCGGGCGATGGCGCACCTGCTTGTGGAGGGGGGGGGATGTGGTGGGGGAGTGACAATGACACGCGCCGCACAGCACGGCGCGAGAGAGGGTGCCTGGCGCGTCCCGTCCCGGGGCTGCCTGCAGTCGCAGATGGTTGCCATGGTTATGTTTGACCTCGACTCGCTAGGTCGGCGCGGCGCCCGCCCCGCCTCACGGCGCGTGCACGAGGGGGCACGCTCGCCCTGGGGAGCACCCCGAGACAACCCTACCTCCCGCCACGCACACACAGCGTACTTGTACAAGGCGGTGGGCGGGTTGCCGACAAACACGTAGGGCTAACCCTTGCGATATTCACCTTACAAATACTGCGCTGGTATTGCCATCAAATACGTTTCGTGTAAACTGTTCACAGTGTCACGTGGCTTGATCTAGTAAACAAAAAAATACCGTCTTCTGTCGTTGGGTAATTTGTTTTTAGTATGTAACGAAACTTAACCTACTAAACCCGAATCACTATCATATTTGTTTTGAAAGGATGCAGCAAAGGAAATTGGTGCATTTGAATGTAATAATGATGATAATGATAATATTTCGTATGTATGTCAGGCAGATTACATCTCTGCACGATAGATAGCGTCATCGCGTTAAACAAGTGACTAAAATCAGAGTACCGATTGAACAATAATAAAATAATAATTTATAATCTCCTAAATTCTCAACTGGGACACAGCCTTACACTACCCTTGACCTCCTCATAGTATTAATGCGTTGATACGGCGTATCTGTGTAATTGTTTGCAACGTAAGTATGAAACTAATATGGTAATTATTACACTTATGCGCATAAAATAAATTTAAAAATACCAAATCAAATATTTCAGGATCCAAAAATTTAAACATCAAACTATTAATATGTATTTAAGACATGGAACTACACCGTTGGTCATTAAAACTGCGTGGTTCCACCACGGGCGGAAATAACCGCTGCTGCACGACATGGCATTGAGAGGAATACAGTTTGGATGTCCGTCTGGTGTATATCAAGTCCGTCTGGTGTATATCAACCCATACTGCTTCGATGCGTGTCTAAAGCTGATCCGTTGTAGTCCTGTGGCAGGCCTGTCGTCGTCCGACCATGGACCACGCTTTTTCGATGGGCGAGAGATCTGGTGAACAAGCAGGTCAAGAAATCAAGCGTGACACGGTGGTCATCCAGGGACCGTCGGACGATGTGCGCCCCATGCAGTCGCCCATGGTTCTGCTGGTACTGAGCTCCATGCTGACCCTGAAGATAGGAGACAACAAAAGGCTCCAACACCTACGCTATGTGACGGTTGCTGGTCAGAGTAACAAAGACGCGGACTAGGAGCGAGCATAACTGGGATCCAGTGGTACCTCAAATCATGAGTGCAGGTGCTGGGCCGGTATGACAGTGTATAAAGCAAGACTCGACCAGGTATGCGCCACGATGCCGCAAACACGAATGCGACCATCGTGGTTCTGCAAGCAGAAGTCGGATTCGTCGTAGAAGACGATGTCATTCCATTCATCCCTCCAAGTCCTACGTTCCGTGCGCCATTGCAGCCGCAAGTACCTCTCGTGGGCATGTCAGTGACAGTGGCAGTAACGGGCACCTATCCCCTGATGCTGCAGATGTCGACGAACCGTGCGTGCGGACGTAGACTGATGTGCCACGTGCTTGAACTTCTGAGCGAGTGTGTCTGACGTGGTTGCACGATGCGTAATCGCCATTTGCACCGCATACCTGTTCACGCGCTCGTAGTGACAGGCCAATGCGCTTCTTGAACGTCGCTCAACCCGTCCCTCCCCGATTTACTGATCACATGATTACGTTACTTCCAAAGCGACAACAAATTTGGCGGTAGGATAATCCACGATCCCGATAGGCCGTGATACTCCCACGGTCAAAGACGGAAGGAAAACTGTTCGTATGGTTGACGCGGCACGCTCACTACATCTGTGCACATGAATGGCTGGAAACCGTAATGGCACTGCCCCTCAACATAGTCATTGGCGCGGGTGCTGCACAAATCGACTGAACAACTAATCACGTCATTGTCTCCTGCTCTACATACCAATGTGGGGTACTTCATTTGCGTCCCTCTTGCTGTTGTATTTTTAGTGTTCAGCAATGTATTTCTCATTATTCGCTGCCAACTTACCGTTAGAACTTCGGTCAGCGCTTATGTCAGAAAGTATGCAGTAACCGACAGTGACTATCTTTCAAGTGTTGCTTTCAAAAGTGCTCACTTTACAGTGAATAGCCAATAATGGCTGTTCACGATAAAGTGAGCAATTTTGAAATCAACCTTAGAAAAAAATCACTGCCTGTGCTCGAATATATTTTAACGGGCGCACTGAGTGACATGCGCCCAGTAAAGTTGGTAAAGATGGAGGAAAAGTAGTTCCATATCTTAACATCGAATAAAAAGTTCTAGAAACACATTTGTGATAAGTTAAATTATTTCTTTCGCTTTCTGCTTTTTTTTTTTTTTATAATCAAAGTTTTAAAATAAACAGATTTTAAAATATTTAAATTTTTAACAATTGTACAGTTTCACTTGATTGACGCATGAATAAAGTGATGAGGCCCACGAGAATGTTAATTCTACATAAGGCGGAATAATACAAAACGTGCATGCAAGTAGATCTTAAGCAGGGTTTGCAAAAGTGCTCATTTTACCGTGAACAGCCGATAGCTACATTTAACGCTAAAATACGGTCGAGAGGCCTCTCTAATATGGCCCCACTCACCATCACATAGTACAGCAGCTCCCGTCACAAATGTGTGCTGCAGAGTGAGACAAGGTTTGGCTGACTTTTAGTTCGTTTGTATTTTCTGCTCTCGACTGTGGCAGTTTCGACAGCTTATTTCAGCGTTTCTTTCTGGTCACAAACTCCTTTTTTTTTTATTATTGTTTTTTGTGCTATAGATATAAACCATTTATAAACTAAGTCGCAGTGCAAATAATAAACACTCAATCGTTTGTGCGATTATTATACATATATTTGAAAGGAGCAGAAATTTGAACAAAAAATAAAGCAGGAGCAATACGCAATTAAAATCAATATTTATTTCATCGTTCACAGAATGTACATCATTAAGGCATTCCAGACTTAAAAGATGGGTATCAACGCGAGAAGTCAAATGACAGAGCTACTTTCTAACGCTCTTGACAGTTTCAGACTTCAGGTGTGAATACCGACTGAAGGAAAAGTACCCACATTACGATGCACATGATTCACTTTACAGTACTGAAGAACAGGATGCACTGTTCTCAAGCATCGTTCTAGTCGGGCCAAGAAGAAATTGACTTATCGAGACATATGTACTCTGGAGCGTATTGCATGAACCAACCTTCGGACAGCCATGTAAACGATTGCTCAGTACTTCCCGTTACAGCTCAGGTACAGAAACCCACGATAGGACTCGTCATGCTGCTGCCGGAAAGACACTGATTACACGAACCTCCGAGGACGCCATTTTGAAGAAGTATTAATTATGGCTGAGAACTATTAAATTCGCGAGTCGTTACTAGTCAGTGTGTCTTATGTTTGGCGAAATCTGGAGCAATTGTTCAATATTTATTACAAACATCCAAAAGAAAAAAGTTTTAATTCCTTTTTCCTTTCCAAATGACAGTTGGCTGAAATGGATGCAACTATTGCGGTAAAAAGTAACAGATGTATCACAATGTACTTAGTATGAAGAGGCGAAACAGCCGCTTATTCCCACAGACTACAGATGAGGTAGCCCGCTTATTTGTCTTCTGCTTATGTACCCAACATTGACCTACCCCAAAGGAACACAACTGTCAAAGTCATATGGACAACAGTGATCAACGTGTTTGTTTATATCTTAATTTTTTGATGACAATCACTATTTTACTAACAATATACTTTTACCAGTTTGAATTTAATCAAAAAGCATTACAAATTGATTAGAGGAAGTATAAAAACATCTCAAAAGCACTTGTTTACTAAACAGTGTTCTAATCTCAAACCCAGTCCACGCCATTCCTCGCTAGACGTGTTGGCAGAAAAGCAGTTCAGTGTTGGGACACGGAGATTGGTTGTACTCAGCCAGCAAGATCGGTCTACCTCGCCTTTAGTCTATGCTTTATCCGCGAATTCCAGGTGCACACGCCAGCCAATATGGCGTCAATGGCTAGCAAAATGTTGTAACGCCATTCGCCTATCAGCACCTGGTCTTCCACTCGCCGCCCAGCCAACAGAAAGCCATTCGCAACACGCAGTAGCCAATCAACATAAGGTCTAGTAGCCAATCAACACAAGGTCTATCCTCACGCAGCAGATCAGAAAATGGGTGCGGCCACATCTATGTACTTGTCTACTCTGTGGCCATCTACTGGTTACACTTTCAAGTGTCATAGGTTATTCCCAGTAAAACAATTTTGGAAGCCCTGTTGAAAATCTAGTTGTATGTACGTTGTGTATTCTTCCGTCTTAAGTAAAATTAACACTGCCATGGCCCATGGGCCTCATCACTTTATTCGTGCGTCGGTCAAATGAAACTGTGGAATTATTAGAAAAGTAAATCTTTTTTTCAATTCTGCTATTTGTTTCACTTAGATGCATTATAAAACGGAAAGCAAAATAAATCAATTAAGTTTTCGGAGACGTTTACCTAACACTTTTAATTCTACGTTAAGACATGGAACTACTTTTCCTCCGTCGATAACTTTACTAGGCACGTGGCACTCAGTACACCCGTTAAAATATACGCAGGCAGGGGCTGTGATATTGTTCTAAGTTTGATTTCAAAAGGTCTCACTTTATCGTGAACAGCCTTTACACTGACATAGTGCAAAAATAACTCTTAGCGCGATTTGCATATACCTGGTTAAGGTTTATTCTCACGTTAGGAACAAAACGAGATTTCTTATGGGAGAGTTTGGTGTAGGGAAAATTTACGCCGCTAGGTGCGCAGTGTTCCAAAAAGTGACTTTCAATTAAAATGTCAAGCGACGTGAATAACAAAAGAAAGATTTTACTTCGTTACAATGTTATTTTATATTTTATTTATGATCATTCATATTATCCTGTTTTATAACGAAGAAAATAGAGAAAATCTGGCACCTTGTCGATAGCTTACCTAGTTGCGAAAATTTTCCCTTTACCAAACTTTTAACGTTGTTCTTCCCAACCTGTAAAGGCTGTTCACAATTAAGTGAGCACTTTTGAAATTAACCTTAGAAAAAAGTCACTGTATATATTTTAACGGACGCACTGAGTGACATGCGTCCAGTAAAGTTGGTAACGATGAAGGGAAAGTAGTTCCATATCGTAACGTCGAATAAAAAGTGCTAGGTAACCATTAGTGACAACTTAAAATATTTCTCTCTCTTTCTGTTTATTTTTAATGCATCGAAGTGCAAAAATGAGCAGATTTGTAGGATATTTACTTTGCTAATAATTTCACCGTTTCACTTGGCCGACGCATGAATAAAGTGATGCGGCCCGCGGCAACGTTAATTTTACACGATGCGGTAAATTCACAATGTGCATAAAAGTAGATCTTAAGCAGGGCTTTCAAAAGTGCTCATTCACCGCGAAAAGCCTATAGTAGAAGTAAGCTTACCCTGGTGAGATACATTTGGTATATTAACACACAACATTTTTAACACTACCGTATTCTTACGTATGTCGCGTATCTCATTTTAAAAGTCTTACATTCGCCGAGTGAATCAAAAGGTGTGAATTTGAATTTGCTATAGTAACAAAACACCGTACTGCAAATAAAGCGTATAAAAATTTTGTGTTGCAGTTTTAAGGCTTACCGTACAAATATAAGCATGCACGTGCCATCGAAATGTTTATTACTGCATCCCTGAAACAGCACTGTTTATTTGATATCTAGGTCTTACACTCCCCCTCATTTCTTTCCTTTCTAACTTCCTCCCGTCTGCGATTTTTATCTCTTCCACGCTGTGCCACAGTCCCGGAGATTTGTTGATATTGGAACGAAACGGCGAAGAGCCGGGAAAATAATCTAATTGCATTCCCTCGGACAAATGTAGGGGTAACTTTCGATTTACAGTCACGGGATCCTAAAGCCGACATATTTACGTTATGGCAGATAAACGAAAGGGAAAATTTTGTGAAAAAGTCTTTAAAGAAAGCTCCCAATAAACTTTAAGATAACATTTCTTCATGGTACGGAGACGTGTAAGGAGGATGGCAAGTAAGTAAACACATACGAAATTCACAACTAATGCAAGAAAATATTCTGAACAGAGAAAGTGTTATGATACGAAAAACAGCCACCTCGACTACATTGCTGTCTCGTAAACATTTGGTGTCATCTATTTCTACGTATAAATAGGCAGTCTTTCCATTTAAGTTACTTACGCCTATATGCATTCTAGTGCAAACGTTATACAGTCGGCTACAACCACTATCCAAAGTAGCTTAGCAGGTGGCCATAGCATTTTTTTATGTAAAAAAAAAATTATTTTCCACCAATTTCAAAGAATTTTTGCAATCAGTATATATTTTATTCTGTACAAAAGAATGTGATGAAAGGATGTATTGTAACGTGAAACCCAAAATATATGTCCGAAATAAGATTTTTCGGCAAGAGTTTATTAAAATCACGTAAATTAAAAAATATATGTTACTATAATTGTGTCGCCCATTTGTCTTAATTTTAAGCTCAGAACGTATGAGAAATTGACCAGCATAGCCAATCCACCTAAAAACTATTGATATCTCAGTACCCCTGGGATAATACCGGGTGCAACAAAACTCAGTACTCAGGCTTGGAGAGATAATGGAAGAAATAACAAACGTTTCTTGTTAAATAATTGTCAATGTTACATACTTAGTCAAATACGCAATGTCTGCGCTGTGGCACCAGGCAGTACTTTGACGTTTTATAGCGAAGCGATGGAAATGTATACTACGGCATATGTAGTCTGTTGCCAGTTCAGGTCTGCGCTGTGATAACACGCAAACAGTAAGGTTTTGTGTGTTTAGAACAGAACGATAGAACAATAAACATAGGGTGAATACGAAGAAAAAAAAAAGGAACACGTTCGCGGCATAATAATGTACAGTTTAAATTAAATGGCAAATAATTTCCCCATAAGTGTTGTAAATTTTTTATGCTTTTGTGAATGTTTGGGAATTTTTAAAATTAATGACATGATTGCTATTGCTTTTCAGGACACTGAAGGTGAATCGTAAGGACACACGAGTTTTTAGAGGATCTTCTTTCTTTTTCCATATATTTTTTCGAAACTTTAGAGTGGTATGGAGCTGCGCGTCCAAGGTCAAGAAGCGAGGGAGCGATACGGGCGACACTAATACGCACGCCTAGTGCCTCATCGCTCCTACATGCAAGGCGTGAAGTGTTTACGTCGTGACGCTGTACTGTGAAAAATAGATCTGTAACAGTGGAATTTTATTGCATGCGATAAAAGCCCACAGATTAAACTACGCCTCTGTGGTTGTACTTTTCTCTTACTGCTTAAGAAAACTATACACACAAGCTTTATCAAAGCGATATTTGACAATTTTCACGAATTGTTTTCCTCAGATGATACATTTATTATGACAAAAGTACAAAAAATAGGGGCAAAGATAATTGTTTTTAATGTTTCCTGACAAAAAATCGTATTTACAGAACATTTATTCGCCGAGATACACGTATTCGCGCAAACAACTATTTCACAGAAAATATTTCAGTACATCCTCCTCTTAATACTGAATATAAAATTTTCAAGGTCAAAAATAAAAATTGAACGTCAAACTGCGTTCATTACATGTGGGACGAAGTAAGTACGAAGTGAGGCAAATAAGGAGCAACGACGGAATGCAGGAATAGAAGAGCACCTTGAGAAAACCCTCCGGCCAAATGCAACGCCCTCTACAATATCCAAACGCGATAACTGGGGTAGTTTGACACCGCCGGATATCGAAACAGGTTAAACGCTCTAGGATGCTATTAGTCAGACCACTACACCATAGAATTGCAGTATTTGTTACAAATTATCCCCGGGGAAATTCACTTAAGAGTTTACGGATGAGAACTACTCAAATGTGGCTCGTATGAACAAAAAGCTCAAATGATTACCTGCACTGATTCGTAGGTTTTCTTTCCGGACGGTTAAAAGTAAATGTGTATGGGACATTTCGATTTTGATGGAGTCCAAACCAAGTACCCATAATGAGTCACGCCATATAGGATGTGCAGCGATCACTGGGAAAATCCCCTTGCTACACAAGCGTGACGCCTTGGCGACTACTCCACCAAGGACCCTAATTTGCCCCTTTGCAAAATATCGGAAGTTATGGTGGCAGACGGTAAAGATTCTTGCCTGATCCTGTACCAGCTCCTTCTTGGTTAACGATGCTCTGAATATGAAATTAGACAGATAGAAAAGGGGAGAAGGGAAGAGACAGAATAAGCTACGTATCGTCTTAATGAGAAAGAGAGGAAAGGGGTGGGGAGGAATCAGTTGCATATCGTGAAAGTTATTGCAAAACGATTTTTTTAATGTGGTACTTGTGAACGCCACTATGGCCAGTACCAGCAAAAAAAAAAAAAAAAAAAAAAAAAAAACAGGGTGAAGTATTGACATGCCGACTCCTATATAATTTTCAAAATTTGGGTTTTACAACGAATATATACACAGAAATCAAAGACGTGATACACAGCACTCTGAGCTAGCTGATCCCGGCCAGGCTTGGTCGCCACATGTGCATGAGGTCTAAACCTGCACCTCCACAGAGGGCCCAGCTTCTCTGTGAGGAAATCTCAGGACCATCTGTATGTATATACAAATCACTTAGGAAACCAGTCCGCATACACACTAAAATTTTTTGTACTTTTACGAGAAAAACCCTTGGAAACCCAGTTGCCAGGAAAATCCTTTGTAAAAAGGCAAAGAGTTTTCTTGTAAAATCTGCAGGACATTTATTTGTAATATTACAAATCATAGCTTTGTATTACAACTGATATTATTAATAAGTGTAAATAAAATTACTTTTTTCTTTTAGAAAACAAAACTGATAAAATAATAACAGAGGATAACTAAAATATATATTTCAAAATATAATTTACGAAAAAAAAAAAAAAATACTTTGCCAGCACGGGGACTAGAAGCCACCTTCATTGTATCATTAGCCAGCACCCTTAAACACAAGACCAACTTGACTTAAGAGCATAAACTTTGTTTTTACTGTAAATATATCGCTGCAAGTACCTGCAAAATAATATTGAAGTTATTTGGTTAATATGAATAGGTACATTTATTTCATTTTAAGAGTTCTGTGGTTAAGTTAAGAGATTTGGACGACTCTTAACAACGAGGTGTTGAGAGCCGATTTAAGAGTTCTGCATAACTAGGAAACATTAAGAGTTAATGAATAATAGTCACATTTTATTGTAATTGTCGTTTTATTATTATTAGTTGAGTTGAAGTGTTTTACGTTATTCAAACTTGTAATACATTTCTTCTTGAACGCAGCTACGCTTTACATCACCCATAGTTTTTGCACGAACAGCTAAATATGGTATTACGTTGTTGAGGGTTCGCCATTTTGCTTAAGATCATCGAAACGGGTCAGTATAGTACAAATATTTATTGAGATATATTACAAACACGGCCCTTGTAGTTTTACAAGAGAAATCTTTGCACTGTTGCAAGCAGTTGTAAAATTACAAAGAATTTCTCATTTAAAATTTAAATTATTTTTACAGTGTAATGTCCGCAGACAACCTAGTTTTACAATTTAATTAAGGGGCCCGCCTACCTGCAGTTGTTTTCCACGTCCAAGGCCGAGAAGCGCGGAAGCGATAAGGGCGATACTGCCACGCACATTGAAAGCTCTTCGCCGCTACGCGCATGGTCCTGATGTAGCGTGTAGAGTTCTCGTGCTGCGTTCACCTATGGTAGTTTAAGTGGTGGTCATATAATTTTATTGGTGAAAAATCTGTAGCAAGGTTCAGTGTAGGACCCTAGAGTACATTTGTATTCATCTGATCCAAATATTTTTAGATACAGTGCTTTGAAGAAGCCGTTTTTAACAATGCTGGAGTGCTCCGAAATGGTGTTTATAGTATGCGTGATGTCTTGAAAGTAATCATGTGTTATTTTTGTATATCAGCACATCGGGAACACGTCTAATGATTTCGTAGAAAAAAAAAACGGATTTATAACTCTTTGCAAAGCGGTTCAAACGATTGTAGACGGGACCCTCAGATTCGACATCCCCTCCTCCCCGCCATCATCCACCTCGTTAGCTTCAGCGCAGTAAGAGAAGAAATTTAACACAAAAGCAAAAGTCTTATACTTCCTCTTCTCTTTATAGTAGGCTTGCGGCCTGTTCCATCCAGAGTCCTTCCATCTCTTTTCCAGTCTTCCAGATCTCTCTCCATCCATTGGTAAATTATCTCTTGCCACGCGCACGGTTTTGTCCGAAGCCATGTGGGATACGTGTTGATTCCATTCCGTTCCTCGTCTTTCTACCCAATCCCCTATTGCTTGCTGTCTTCTAATCTCACCACTTCTCATATTGTCTCTCCTGGATTTATGTACAATTTTCCTCAAAATATTCATTTCATTTGTCTCTAATATTCGTTTAGTTTTTGAGGTATCCGCCCTTGTCTCAGCGGTGCAAGTCGATATTGGGCGTATTACTGCTTTATAGATTCTTTTCTTAGTGTCCTTATTTAGGAACTTATTATTCCATATGATGTCGTTCATGCTGCCCGCTATTCTCACTGCTTTATTGGCCTGATGTGCTACTTCATTCTGCAGTGATCCCCAACTTGTTATCTCAGAACCGAAGTAGTTTATTGCCATCACCTGTTCAATCATTTTTCTCTCTAGTTCTAACATAAATCTTAAGGGGAACTTACTTGTAGTCATTGACTTGGTTTTTGTTAAAGATATAAAAAATACAAAAGTAACAGGTTGAAACACCGCACATCGCATAGCTAAGCCAGGAGGCAACTTCCCTTAAACAGAACACTTATTGAAAACGGTAGACGTAAGGCTGTTTTTATAATTTTATGAATTATAAGGCCGAGCTGCATCCATAATCAATTACATGACGCCTCTGATAATGACTGCAGTGGCTGCGAAGCTATATCTGCTATTACTAACGTGCATGCAGTATAAAACAAGTTTCTGCATGTATTTAGCGATAGCGATATGTATGACAACTCATGTAAAAAGCAATTTTTATGTAAATACCCGGGTCTATATACGACAGAAGAAAACTCAGCTGTGCATTTCGTCAAATAATAAAGTTCGAAAACGGTAGAGATTTCTTACCTGATAAGCTGATGACCGACAAAGATCCTTGACAAAGATCCTTGAACTGCTTATGACTCACAAATCACTGGAAGCACACAGTAGTTCATACTAACCTGAAACAAACAAAACAATCAAACATTAAAAACGAGAAACCTTTATCTAACAAAGGTTCCAAAATAACTCTTCCATTCTAAACTACCTTGCGTTTTGAAAATACACTAATTATTATCATTAGAAATAAAAGCGGCACAGTTTTGCAATTAAAACTAGCATCAGAACACCACTCAATAACACAAATTATATTAGGAAATTTATGAAATAATAAATACACAAAGTGAAAATACTGCAACACATCCTAATAAGAATACGCTTAATAAAAACCATTGCAATAATCTTACACCTATCTGACATTTGAAGTGGCCACAAAATAAAAAGTTTGCAAAGTAAGAAAGTATTAAAATTTATGTAACTTAGAAAATTTTGCTGAAGTATTAAGTCTTAAAGTCTAATAAACACGTACGCAAAATATTTAACTTTGAGCTCAAGAAACATTTCACATCAACACGATCGTTATATTTTAAGCACTTTACATTAAAATATTTAATAAACATTAATGTTCAATAAAAGGAATTTCACAAAAATACCTAGAAAATATAGCTAAAAAAAATATGGCTGTAGGTAGGCAATTCTTTAACCTAAAATCTATAAGACTGTTAAAATGACAGCAATGAGAGACACCGTTTATCATTTGCACATATCATTTGAATACGGCTTAACGTATGTAGGGTGTGGCCTCGATTTTGGAAACGTTTAGGGACTATGGAGTATAGCAGAAGCTCAGTTTGAGATAAGGAACTCAGTTCTGGAAAGGCCTCAGTCAAAAGTTATACGTCGAAAGCGTTATTCGTAGTAGCAGGAGGTTGGGTAGGTTACCACGCTAAAGGGTAGGGTAGAGGAAGTTTAATGCCACTTACGTACTAGATGGCGTTATATGTAATGTCGAAGTGGTTAGTCCTGAGGTATGAGTGTTATAATGTATTCTAAGTTCAGGTGCAGAATTACAAGACAATCTCTGGCAACTAGTTTCCAAAGAAAGGCTTGCTTGTAACAAGTACAGGAATTTGTTGCTGTGTGACATTGCCGGAGAGACAAATGGACTGACTCGAGTTCGCGTCAAGATCTGGGAGGGCAAATACAGTATGTCCTGTAGTCTGCTGCAATAAAATTAACTTCTTTATTTGCAAACAGGAACGAAAAAATTTCAAGACGCATTCGGGCGCGCCCTTCTTTAAATAGCGCAGAGATGCAGTGGTAGTGTTCCGAGTACATTATGATATCGATCCTTTACAACTCACGTATCAGATTAAAGGTATTTCATTGAAGTCAGTAAACACGACACACCATACGTATAGTAATAATAAATATGAGAAAAAAAAAGAACTGGTTTAGAGACGCGAGCTCGCGTGAGTTACGTGACTCTGCGTCCAAACATATCGATCGATCTAATCAGGTGACTTCCCTCTGATCGAGACAGACAACCGAAAGAAAAAAGAGAAACATGAGTCGATCGATCGTAAGATCCGCGACTCTGCTTTTACGCCGGGCTTCGACCGGGCCACTCGACCCGGCTCGATTCGCCCCGCGGAAATGCGAGAGTTTTTGTTTCTCGGCTGCCAAGCCTCTGCACCAGGACGGAGGATGCCCTCCCGAACTCCTCCAATGGGCACCAGGGGAGGCATCTGTAAGGAGACAAGATCCATCAGCCTTCAGGAGATTTCTCTCCCGGCCACCTTCTTTTTGTATTTTATGTTTGCGAGAGTATGTCCCTCTTGTAGCCGCATCCGGACCCTTGTTAACTCTGCTGTTTATTGCTTCAGCTGTTCTGTTCCTTTGTGCCGGTGTAACACTGTGATGTTCGTTCCGGTGCATTCTCTTTGACTTTATGGTTTGTTTACAAGTTTAGAATTATTTTCAAAACGGAGAAGTGACTATAGGCTGTTCGCGATAAAGTGAGCACTTTTGAAATCAAATTTTGAAAAAAGAAACTCTCTTTAACTGCGTATATGTTACCGTACATACTGTCATGCACGCTTCTAGTTAAGTTAGCAATAAATTAAGTAACATATTGCCAAGTCTTTACGTTGTATCGCGAGGGTAGAGTTTAAATTTACAGCAAATACAATACGTGTATTTTTTTTATTTGGGGTTTTATACATTTTAAAGTACAAATGGGATAATTAGTAACACCTTTAAGTTCCTAAAAGGTCGCGTTTTCACTCAATCGGAACATAAATAATGTCATGAGTCCCATGGCAATGTAAATTTTACATATTGCGGGAGGATACAAACGACGATAAAAGTTTATCTTTAGCAGGGCTTCCAGAAGTGCTCACTTTACCGTGAACAGCCTTTCCATGTTATTTTCAACATCCCAGTTTATCAGTAATTAATGCAAAAATGTAACTATGAGCACGAACAAAATTTACAGGAGGTTACTGTGCATGACACTTGGTGTTCTTGAAGACGTAAAATCGTAAGGTTGATTATGCTTCCTGCATACAAAATTCAGTGTGAAATAAAGGCAATAATTTGAATTACGACCATGAAATAATCTGACGTCAGTTTCAGATAACACTGAGATTTTCGGCCTTCGCTCTGTTACACACTGTTAGGACACACTGATTTTATATCTTGAATACAATCGGTAAGGCTTGATATATATATATATATATATATATATATATATTTATAATTTATTTATTATTATACTTCGAATTGTCTGCAGTCCCGCCAGGTGCAGTGTCATTCAGTTTCGTCCTACACTTCTATGTCAAAACAGGCAATCTATAAGTGGTTACGTTAACCGAGTAATACGTTTACGTAACACGTAAGATCTTGAGACACCGGCGAGTTTTTCATTACGCAAACGTGCGATTTACTTCACGTTAGAAGAAGACATTGCCACCAAGCTCAACAAGTTCTGCCCCGCTTAGCTGGAGTTTTTTTTTTTTTTCGAGCACCGAAGAGAGGGAGTACCAACTGAGACATTGACAACCGCATTATTCCTCTCAGCATCTTCCGCGTTAAAGGTCCCGCCTGACTGGAGCTTAACACATGGAGGTCAGCACACATTTACTGGCACTTTACACAAATTTGAAGTGAGTCACCTATTTTCACTACTGCAAGAACACTGGTTCTGTTGGTGTCTGTGTGTTAGAACTCACCATTGTCCTATTGGTCCATACCACACCGCACACTACCCTATACTTTACAGCGTTCATTATAGGCCGGTCATCAACCAATGGAGAACCGAGCTGATACTTACCCAATAAAGTGTCCTTTGTCGTATAAAAGGATTTACAATCAATCATGTCCCTTTGTGTGGCTATAAAAAAGGACATTCTATGGTTATCAATATCATTGTTACTGCGCTGTCGTGTTCTTGTAAGGTAATGTTAAACACAAGCCGAACAAAGACTTCACAGCTATGCTAGTCTTGTTCTGAACAACAAAGAAATGTTCAAATTAGCTTTGCTCGAGGTACGCTCGAGCAAAGTCTACAAATGGTTAAACTGCGTTGTAGCATATCAGCGATACGGTCTATTTTGAAGAAGCCATTACACGTGTTCGCAGTACGTTTACCTGCGAAAAGCAAACACAGAATAAATGAGGACGTAACGGTACTTTTAAGATATCAGGCATACTGTAAATATTATTTTCGAATCCACCAACATCGTGCTTTTACAGACTGCTGTATCTTGAAACATACTACCTGGACACAAGCAAAACTACGACAGCAGCTCGTATTGATATTTGCTACAAACTTTCCACGAATAAAATTATAGGGTCGCCGCGTCAAAACCCGCAGGCACACACAACAAGACTGCACGCCAGTTCAGAGTCTTGCGCTTAGCGGCGAAGGGGCACTTGGTGGACATGGCAATGTCGCCCTTATCGCTCCTGCGTTTTTTGCCCTCGAACGCGGGGAAACAGCACCAGGCAGGCGGACCCCTTAAGATACTGAACTGGCGTGGTGTCTTGCAGTCGGTTTGCGTGCGGCCGAGGAAATTTAAGTGAGTGACATCATTCAACACAGCGTACACTGAAAAAAAATTTCTGGTAAACTTCTTAAACTATAATGGAAGTTTTTAACCTATAGAGTGTATGGAAATAGTACGAATCAGGCTGAAAAATATGGGAATGTTTAGCATCGGTACTATACAAAGTTTGGAACTGCCCTACGCATTTGACTCTTTCCTGAGCAACTGTAGGAAAGCTAGTATGCATGTATGGGAAAATTATTTACCATTCGCACTTTGTCACGGTACAGTACATACAAGTACACCAAGCGGAACGGGTTTACTCTAGCCGACTGACAGATCTGTTGTTCCTGGTCAGTCTGGACGCGTGCATTGTGAGCGACATGTGAAGGAGAACATGAGAGCACCTCAATGAAACCCGCGTATCACTTTAGCTTTCGCCACACTGCCACAAGCTACTGTTCATCCGGACAATTCCAAGCTCGAATCAGCCTGGCATCGAACTGTGGACCTCGAGCGGAGAATGTTGGTATAGTCAATTCATGGTTATTTCCCCCTTTTCTGAAGCCCTGCTCAAGTTCTACTTCCAGAATATTCTTCCGCCTTGTGTAAACAAAGCTTAACTATAGAGAATTATACCAGAGGAACAACGCACAGCGTCCGTGCGCACTCACTTTTATAACATTTTGTATGAGAATTAGTTCTTACTAGGCATTACCAAACACCTACTTTCTCTCGGTTTATATTCGTATAGATGTTAAATGAAGTATTATAATTTATTGATAAAATGTAAGTAAAATTTGAATTTAAAAAAATATATAAAACACTCTTGATGCACGACACATTTATGAATCAACCAAACACCTCGTACATGGGATGATTTTTCAAAGGTTTGATTCAGAAAGTGTGGAGATGTTATGAATAGATTATGTTTACGTCTCGTCGACAACTGCTCGGGGTAATGTGGAAGAAAGTGGTCATGGGCTCTGTTACCATGGCGACATTCGCCTGAAGTAGCTTCCGTAAAAACATGGGAAAAATTTAATCAGGATGGTTAGAACAGGAAGAAAAAAACCTAGGTCACCTCAAATTCGAGTCTAGTGTGTTATAACTAGGTCACCTCGTTCGATGGGGGAAAATATCGGTGAACGTGGTCCTATCTGCTAGTGATGACATGAACTCGGGAATACCGTGCGGGCACCTTTACACAGGGCAGAACTTCGCCGAAAAGCCGTTCGTCAGCTGATCCAGATCACTGTTCCGATACATAGCAAAGTAGCTGGATCAGTTCGCGATGCTATAAACAGTAAATTGCAAATATATGGTCGAATCAGCAGGGTTCGTGGGAACAGTTCGGGCGAATAGCAGGGGGCAGGGCAGAAAGGGGAGGGAAGAGAAGGGCTTGCGGAATGGTTGGCGTTTGCAGCAGAAAGGGGGTAAGTTATAGAGGGGATTTTGCAACGAGCGATCGTAAAACGCGGCGAGAGACACCACCGAGCAGAAAGGGAGGGGTGAGTCGTGTGGAGATATTACGACCCACCTACTTGACTATCCTTGCTGTTCATAAGAAAAAAAAAACCAAGCGCTCAAAATTCACGGGTTTTGTTACACAGAGACATGCGACGCGTGATGTCGCGTTAGAACGGAGAGGTTCGCCAAACCTTGCTCACTCCTCTACCCGGAACTCGTGATCTTGAAAAGTGCAGTGCCTTTGACATTGAATTTCTTAATCAATAGTTCGCCGTAAAGATGTTGTATTGCCTTTTGCGATTCAATAAGAGAGATCACATTTCTTGAAGTCGTGCGACTGTTTGGCACACATAAATTATATATCTGTTCTAGTCATCAGTGCAAAGCACTTTCTGCTGTTTCTTTCCGGCTTTATAAATGGAAGCTTATTAGACTAATAAAAGTCAAACCGTAGAATTTTAAATAAAAGAAACTATATTTTATATCCTGTCATGCGAAAAACTGAGCGAATAAACTTAGTATTTAAATAAGAGAGAAAAATTTATAACCGCAAGACTGTATGAATCCCGTCCTTAAAATGGCTGATCTGGTGACGTAGCTGTGGAATGGCCACTTCACAACAGTGCACTCGAGTGAATTAACGATCCGCTACCATCTTGATAAATTATAGTTGAGCAACTACTCACTTAAAATTAAGTCCAACATAAAACATGAACGTATGTAGCTCATGGTGAAAATATGTCTAGTTATTACGCCAGACAATTTTTGGGCCCACGGAGTTTAGGTCAGTGTTAAGATGGCGTTTCCCATCTAAGATTACAAAGTGAAATGTCTGTATAACTAATCAACAATCTGCAACGATTTAACGTAACACGCTGTTGCTCAGCGCCGTTAATTCGAATGAGGTTTAGTGCGAACGAGTTACAGTTAATTTAGGCACTTCTAAACAGAGGGTAAGCTATCATCCTCATTATAGTCCTTTGAGAAACTATACGAAGTGTATTTACAAAAAAAACAGTAATAATTGCCGAATGTTACTGAAATAAATGGCGGACAACTTCGTACACCTTTTTCTCTGAGAACAAACGGATTCCATCGTTAACTTAGGAATCATCTTACAATAACACATTACGGCGCGTGGCCAGCCGGCAATCCTGTACGACTTCAGGTAACTCAAGAGGGGCCACGGTGGCCAAGCGGTTAGACTGCTCACCTCCCACCAAGCCGAACCGGGTTCACTCCCCAGCCGGTTCACTCTGAATTTTCGCAAGTGGGAATCGTACTGGACGATGCCGCTGGTCGGCGGGTTTCCTCAGGGATTTCTCGTTTCCCTAGCCCCTTCATTCCGGTGCTGCTCCATACTCACCTCACTTCACCCTCATTGGCTCTCAAGACCTCGCTGTTAAGATCCGCCCAAATTTCTTCACTATTCTTCATGTAACTCAAGACATACTGACTGACTCTTTACCATTCAATGGAAAAGTGCGTAAGCATTTAATACCAGCTTAAAGAAGCTCAAAGGGAAAATTCCAAGTTTGTAACGTAGATGTGAGCTAATATAAATTAGTTTCAGGTATTTGCAACCTCCTACAATGTTACAATGAGTTCATATCGGAGGCCGTCAAGATAATGGTACGTGTGTAGCGCAGTTTATTTTTAAGGCAAGGAAGAAGCAATTCCCGTAAACTATGCAATACATTATTACTACTAAATCAAAACGGTGTTCAGCCGTTACCCAAATATATATCTTTACCAAAACTGTGAGTATACATATATCAAACTGACTTCATATGCGATAGTTGTTAGCACCTGGTCCTGGTAATATATGGCCCCTTGTCACCATTGGTCTCGATTTTATGCCTCTATTACGTCGATTCCAAAAGGCATCTCCTTGAACTGTCTTTCTTTGGTCAAGCTATTGTATTGCATTTCTTCCTGCGAGTTGCCTTCCAGTAATTTTGACGCAGGCCGCTACTTTCATTGGGCTTTATTTTGCCCTTCTTCAAATGTAGTCGACAAGGCATTTGTTCTTTATTTACGAAATTTGTGGTAATCTTCATATACAAAGATATTCATTAGTTTATAAGCAAATATGTTTCAGTAAGTTTTGTACAAACTTTCTTATGAAAAATAAAGGAAAACTATAGATAGGAATTCAAAAATATTTTTTTTTCAAAGAGTTTTTATAGATGGCATTAGGATTCCGTAACCGATGTTCACAACCATTGTTCCAGAAAAATTCTTGAATGTATTACTTCTAGGCGAATTTGTTCGTTAAAACAAAATTCTTGACTGCTAACGAGAGAGACGTTAAGTTAGAATCTCGCATTAAGCACGGTTATTTATTAAACATTTTTAGTAGTAGTGTGCGTAATACACATTTTGAAACCATCCCTTAGATAGAGGGATGTATACGTTTTATAATCGTAGTTAATGAGAACAAATATTTATTTATTTGCTGGTGGGATTTCGGTGCAAAAATGTGCCGAGAGGACACGCTGAGGTAGAAGGGCTGTGTGGTATTTACTTTTCTATTATAGTTCGATAAACGCAGACGGTTATACGCAGACAAAATACATCACTCCCAAATTTATAGAAAATAGACAGCTGTCTATAGCAAATACCCGTAACGCTGCTGACATAAATAGTCACGCATAATGAATGTAAATACATCCCAGGTATTGCAAAAATCATCAAAACTGCGAATTTCAACTAGATCTACCATAACAGAACGAACGACATATTGGCAGAACTTTCCGTGCCATAATGCAAGTGGTGAATTAAATTTAATATAGTTCCTTGTTCCCACATAAAACTTATCGGATCCGGGCTTCCTCCTAATGAAATTATTTACAAGAGTAGTGTGAATTCTATTAAAACAGATCAATCAACTTTTATAGAAACGAATTTCAAATTTTGCAGTGCATTTGTAACTTTGCAGCATGTACAGTAGCAGTTATGATGAACAACACATTTGTCGGGTAGCTTAATTCTGTGATATTGGTGAAAATCACTTTAAAAATACAAATTTTCACTTTAATAAAATTGGCATTTTATAAAAAAACAACCCCATTAATTTTCACATGGTAATCGAAACGCATAGCTATAACTTTCGGACTCTTTCTGAGGAACGCAACCATATGAGTGTTAGAAAAACTTGTACATATTTTCGTTACCAGCAGGTGTTAAAAATATTCTTGTGACAGTCATTTTACAAAATACATCAGTGGCCAGCTGCCTTTTCTCATTGGCAATCCACTTATAGTATTTTAAGAATACCTGAAGGAAAACGTTTTGAACCTACTTGAGTCCTACAATGATTTTACAATAATTCCACATATATCGGAAACAAAAATGTATACCTAGTTTTTTTTATGAACACCTAACACATTTAATAACTAATTTAAATTAAGTCGAAGAAAATGTTTGCATTGTTAAGAAAGTTACGGTATAGGTTTTACGTCGCCTGGTTAAACACAGAAGACGAAAGACTCCGAACCACATGATATTGACTCTGTGCCTATACTGAATAATGGCGGAGATTGGGCGGAACAATCCCCGGTCCAGCTTATATAACTCATAAAAGTAAGACGCATTAACGTCAATGAATACCGAGAACTCCATCTGCGTTACTGTGAAGACCTTAACTACTATTTGTAACGTACGTCTACTTACAAGAAAATAAGTTACATTAGAATAATTTTGAATGCAAACAAGCACTACCAATAATGCGTATGCCACGACCTTCAAGAAGTGTGTGTTATGTTTCGAAGTTCGTCTGAGTCGGAAATACTTTGCACATCAAATACGTCACCGGGAACATCGATAAAGAAGATATAGATTCAGTTACTAGCTCTGAATAATAAGCCATGGCAAATAATTGTCACAAGAATATCTAACTCCTTTAATAATAATTTTAAACTTGTTGCCACATGAAAGTTCACGTTAGTTATAATGTCCATGCACAATAAAAAAAGAACCAGTTTTTGAAAGCAAAACGACACTTTCCAGTACACTGGCAGCTTTCTTATGATCGTAATTACACGGTGACACAACTGCGACATGTTGTTTTGTGCATTTTTTTCATGAAACTCTGTGTTTCATGTGAAAGGTTGACTGTAAATGTAAATTCACTCCACTTGCAATGATTTCGTTTGTGAAAGCTAATGTACTATCAGAGCTGCAGCTACGCATACTCTACCATTCAGGTGGAAAAGAGATGTGTTTCCGACAGGATACGGATTGGAATGTTGGTTTTGCGGCCTCGGCATTTCACTTTTTACTGAATTTACTTCGAACTTGGTAACAACCACGGTCGCCTATGTGAGGATATGAAGGGGGATGAGTTGGCAGTTCGTGTGAATTATTATAAATTAGGCTACATCAGTTACGTCAGAAGCGCACAGCTGAGCGTAGAACATAACGAAACGCGAATATAAATTAATTTTAGGACTACAACAATATACACTTCAGCAAAAATATGTAATGAAGATGTTTGCTACAAATCCTAAGACAGAAGTTAAAGTGGTTCCAAATGTCAATAGAACTTACGTGATCTTGGTTTTAATGCCCCAAATTTTGTGAAAATAAAATATTTTTGAGAAAATTATTACTTGATAAATAAACAGTAACGTGTTGTTTAACATAATAATTTAATCAATGAAGGTTTGTACTTTGTTGTGTTTATTTTCGAATAATTCTACAATTTATGGTCATCTATTAAGAAAAACTAATTAATAATTATCAGTAACAAGTGGAAAAATCGCAAACATTAGTTTTTGTGGTTCATTACGTGCTTTACGCTGTACATCTTGGAATAAAAACTAACCACTACTTGAAAAATATGCCCAAGTCAAAAAATTAGCGGTTTCAAACAAAAACAGAAGAAATATGAATTTTTCTTGACATTACCAATTACAGGTTCAGTTTTAACACACACGAAAATGTCACTATCGATCTCATCGCACTTGCAACTGTCTTGCGGGGATCTCTATATGTTCGTCGGAGCTGGTTGTGATCCGTATTGATATAGGTCACCTGCAGAATCCATAAAGCGATATACTACCTTCAGTGCAGCTACCTGTACTGCCAGACTACATTCTTACGTCCCAGGCAGAAACGGGCTCATATTATCAACGGACGTGCTTAATTATAATTACATATACCAAATAATCACTTATTTCTGCTGTAATCATTTTCCTGAACGTGGTTGAAGGTGGTAAAATAACATAAATCGTTTTTGTTTATATGTTAAGGTACAAGTAATTTTTTAACATAAACAATATTTCTTCCCCAAAGTATGACCGAAGCCTCCTCGTAAATCTTGCAAAGAAAAACACGTAGAAGGAGAAGAAGATTATTATTTTCCCATTTTCAGTTCCCTGCAGTCGAGAATGTCCCAGTGCCATAAAGTTCCACAAGACTTTCTACAAACGGTCCAAAAACGGCGACAGAAATTCTTGAAAGAATCTGGGATTACATTGCGCTTGTGATATACCGTTCCTTTAAGGGTACATCACGGCAGCTTCCCGTGCTGGTTTAGTTCCCAGCTAAGCGCTTCATGCATTATTTAACTTGCGCTGAAAATGCGATGTTTTGATATTAACGTTTCAACATATTAATTCTGGAAGATCCGACTGCTGAATTACATCTTCATGCACGGCAGTAAATATTTTCCTAACGCTTTCTTTCAAAAACCGTATTGAGAAACAGGACTGTTCAAAATTGATTCATCGCCCCAGAACTGATACTTTGTTGATTTTATTTTAGAATATTTTGGAATTAATTTATGTGTGTTTTAAAAAACACGCATGATTTCGCTTTCAGATATACAATTCTGCAAAAATTAACTTAAATAACATTAACTAGGTAAAATTATTCAAAGTTTTTACAGAAAAAAAATAAAATCGTATGTATATCTGTTTAATGTATGATAGTACTTAAAAGACTTATAAAAAGCCACTCATAAAAACAGTTATTAGAATACATTGAATATTATTTCTTAAAAAATTACTATGCGGGTCCCCGGTATTTCAATTTTACCTTTGAAATAAAATTTTAAGTATTTGAAATTTATACCATTATGTACCGCGGGTGAGCTTCGTATCATCAGGGCAACAGTGTATCTATCACGTGTCTGATTTTGTTTTAAATGAAAACTCTACGAATACCGGGGCCACGGTGGCCGAGCGGTTAGCCTGCTCACCTCCCACCAAGACGAACCGGGTTCAATCTCCGGCCGGATCACCAGATTTTCGCAAGTGGGAATCATGCCGGACAATACCGTTGGTCGGCGGGTTTTCTAGGGGATCTCCCGTTTTCCCCGCCCCTACATTCCGGCGCTGCTCCATATTCACTTCAATCAACCTCATCGGCTCTCAAGACCTCGCTGTTAAGAGCCGCCCAAATCTCTTTGAAGAATGCCTTTACACTACCGTTCCCAACGAAGTGTGCATTAAGGCGGCGGCTGTAAATCCTCCGTTATAAATGAAAAAAAAAGTGTGTTACGATGTTACACTTGATTGATGCTAAGTTACCCAAAATGTCTACCGCGGGTGAACCACTTATCGGATTTCAAATAAACAGCAATAAGTCTTTCTCGTTACTTCAATAATCACTAGCTGATATTTGCGTTAAAACAACTTTTTGAAATTTATATAAATCAAGATAATAATTAAAATTCCCATATTTACGATAAATAAAAGTGATACATGAAATTTTTCAAATGATGTATTTTTGTCGAGCTACTGATGTCACGTCACGAAACTTTGAAATATTCTCAAAACCTAGAAAAAAAAGTTGGCCCTTAAACAGCCATATAATGAGTTTTTTTTTTTTATATATATTTAGATATAAAAATATCGCTGCAACACAGGTAAGTATATTTCCATTGTGTAATACAATGATAGAATCATCGCAAAGGTGTAGCCTGCAAGACTGCGAGATTACACGCCATTGCGGATGTAGGTGCGTGCCAGTATCGCCCTTAGGGATACCTGCCTTGATTTAGAGCCTAATACGCGAAAAAGTGGCTCCAGGTACGCGAAGTCCTTAGAAATGATTTACGACGGGGTTGCGCGCGATTGTTAAATACTAGTCCATTAAAAGCCCTCCACTTCCACTTCACTCGCCAGTAAGGAATACTAATTACTCTGAATGACTCCAGTAAGTGCACGCACGCACGCGCGCACGCGCGCGCGCGCGTCAATAAAGCACACGCAGCTTTCAGTACACGCGAACAAGCTGCAGATTACAACGGGGGCGAGTGCAGAGAAGGCGAGCCTGTCTACGCCAGTCAGCCAAGGAGAATGAGGTGGGTGGGGGGGGGGGGGATCCCCTAAATAGGTTCCATAGCATTTACAATAAAATCAAGTACAGTATAGCGCGTGAGTTAAAAAAAAATTAATGAAATTTTAAAAATTTAAACACGATAATTTTATTACTATAAACGCCAAAACGAAAATGTGTATAGTACAACAGTGCCCACTAACAGAATTCCAAAACAAATCGTACGTAAAACGACCGAATCGGTGATATAAGTGCTATGGAAAGATCTCGCCTCGCGTGAATTCCCAAAACATAAAATTAAGAACTGATTACGTAATATAGTTCGGTGCGGTTCCTTTTATTAACATGCACATATGCATCAACAAAGCCATAACACACAGCAAAAGTTGATTCATGTATATTTTATAATAAAAAAAAGTTGACTACTTTTCAAATAATAACGTATAGAAATTTCAAAATCGGTATTTAAACAAAATTAAATGTTATTCTATACCAGTTTTATAATAACAAAATAAAAAATTAATAAATACAACTTCCCACTTTTAATTTATATTCTTGAAATCTCCTGTTAGAAAATCTTGCCAAAAAAAAATGGTATTCTATCTTCAAGATATGTCTATTAATTCTAAACTCATACAGATGTAGATAAAATTATTAGTTAACTTTTTAAAATAATATTTGTTACGTTAAGGGATTCATTCTTCTAAACTTCAAAAATGTTTAAATCGAAAACTATAGACTGTGTCAACGATTGCTGTGCGTGATAAGTGACCAGTATTCAAATATTTAGTCAATAAATGCAACTTAATTAAAATATATTAAGTAGTTAAAATTCAGTTCTTAATTTTATCTTTCGGGGATTCGCTACTGCGAGACCTTCCCATAGGCCATAATCCAGTTCATTCCGCTATGAGATACTCTTTTATTGCATGGCTTGAGATAGATCGATTAGTAAAACTCCTGGCGCGAGTACGGTAAATTACTGGATCCTGTTGGACGAGAGAATGAAAAGTTTGAGAACAGCGGCAAGGAATGAGTGCCTTGTGAGTAAATTACATTGCATCGGTTCCGAAACAAACTACTGAATGTGTCTGCAATCTGTCGTCCAACGAAACTTCATATGACTTACGGTAATTTCAATCAGCAATATTTTGAAGTACACTCAAGCTTTTTATGTAGACTGCACTAAATTTTCTAAGTATTGCCTACCTGTAATATCAAAATGTTTCTTTCGGAATTCCCCGCAGTCGCAGGCTGCTAGACGAAAAGTAGTAACAGACAAATCTTTATGAATTTATACACATGTCGTGATCACGATTTTAATATAGCCTACATTTCTAGTGGGTTGGAGATGGAGAAAAGTTCATGCTAATGAAATGCTGAAGTATTCTAGAATGAAGGCGGTAAACCACGTGGCAGAAGCCGCCTGTCAGCGCAGATGGCCCGGCTTGAACCAGATCCTCCGAACTTACGAGTACGAGTGATGTACACGCCTACTGTCGTATGAACAAACACGCTCGACGAAAGGACTGCAAGTCAGTTTTGTTTGTTTGTTTGATGAAGTTTAATTATAAATAATATACCATTGAGAATGTCATATATTAACAACAAGAACAGTGACAAAAGCTTACATGCCGACGATATTCGCCCTTCTGGAGAGCAAGGTACGTAATAAAGGAGCAACTGGAAAAGGAAAGGAAGCTAAACAGGAAAAGTGATTACAGAGGGGAAAACTAACCAAGCCCTCACAAGAGAAAGAACTTGGGAAAACTAACAAAACTACCGGGAAACAACTGGAACAAGCATAGGAATAAATGGCTGGAGCGTGGACAGTAAAGCTTGGAGCTGCTGAAGTGAAACTAAAAGAGCGGTAGAATCCTGTGGAAGGGAAGTACAAGGCTCGGGCGGTTAGAATGAGGTGTGAGAGGAAGTTTAATGAGGCGCAGCCGATAACGTGCGCCCTACCGGCGCAGTGGCGCGACGTGATGTCTCCTGATCCTGAAGCTAGAGATGGGCGTTATTTAATGTAACAGTTATAATAAACTATCACATTTAGGTAACGCGTTACACGAATAACATGTTCCATCGTTTATACCGTTATTTTTAGAACGTCTTGGATTGCCTCACTTAAACCACTGAGTAAAGATATACACTAGAGTGGCCATGGGATAGGAAAAAGTCTGATCAGTTTTATGTGATAGTTCCGCTAATGATTCAGAGGAGCGCTCGTGTTCTCGACGACGTCATCCACGCGGTGTTGCCAATTCGGCAGCCGCGAACCGCGCCCTGGTCTCGGCTCACCCACATGTTCGTTCAAGTTCTGCCAAAGGTGAGCCTGTCACACGCGAGTTACCAGCATTCGTTGTAGCTGTGAATACCCAACTCATGATTTAATAGTGGCGACCACAGAACGTGTTCCGTTTATGTCGTAGAATTATCTGTTTGCGAAATTTGCAGCGATATCAACTGCTATTTGGTTTTATTTGCCTCTGCGAAAATGAATTATCATGAATATATAACTGTCATTGTTTTTAATTATAATCTATTATTTTACTATAGTTAAAGTGTTCATGGTAGAATAAGAATAGACCTACTGTGCACTTACAATTACAACCTTCATATTAATCATTAATGATGTCATACATCAGTAAACTTTTCATTCCGTTCTTATGCGAAAGGAAATGGAGAGAAAATAATTGTCCAGTAGTGGAGAAATATATGTTAGATGCACGACGATCTACAACTAAACGCAATTTTTTACAGTTTGGGGTTGTAATCTACTACAAAGATGACTGTTCGTACAAATAATGAGTACGTTCAATATGTTGATTCAAGTGTCATTAAGGCTGGGTCTGAACTTAGGAATTCATTTATGTATGTAAGCATACTCCAATCAGCTCGATACATGATACATTCTGACAGGCATACTTATTTGCATCCCTTACAGCAACTAGTTAGCTGATGAGATTCTGAACAAGCATTTTGACGGAACACACATACTGAATATGTGCTGGAAAGTAGGCGCATATATTTAGAATTATCAACCCATTAGGAGCTGTAGCTGGAAATCGATGACAATGAAAGTGTTCCTATTGACAATTCATATACATTTTTACAAGAAAATAATGAATATATATTTGAGTCAGTGAAAGTAGTTATCGATAATGTATCATTAAAACTGGTAACAACTAGAGGTTAATTTCCTTTGAACACTAATATTGTCATGAATAAAAATTTAATGTCGCATTTTGATATAACGTTTTCACTCATCCATGCCTTGCCTCGTAAAAACACTGGTAGTGTTCTCATTGCTCTGCATATTAAATATCAATTCAATACCACTCCCGGTTTACAACAAATCACGAAGAAACCATGTAATTTTTATCCCGGCTCTTCAAGATCATTAATGGTTAAAGAGTATACATTGTTAAGAAATTTGTTCAGTGACGTTTCTAGAAAGTTAGTGCCTCCATTCCACTCTTTATAAAAATAAATATTAGGATTAACAATTACGAATAGCATATAAATCAATTTTCAAATTAGTAGCGTATGGGCTGTAAAGGCGTGAGACGTACACACATTCATTTCCCCACGTGCGTGCGTATGTCATTCCCCGAAACATGTAAAACATTTACGTACGTAAACGAATGCGAACGCTGTGTGAGCGTGCATATCATTTAGCCGAAAATCCTTGCACACTGTAGGAAAAGGACATTAATGATAACGTTTAAGACTCAACTCTAACAGATGTTGGTTTTAAAGCGACAATACAACTGTCGTCTCTAACATCCACATTTAAAATAATGATGTGCGTAAGTGGATATTGTCTGAAAAGTTGGCAGCTGTGTGTGTTTGTATTTACACGAGTGTAACACAGCACATCATTGTATATTGTACACTGAAACCTCGGACTCTTAACAGTGCGAAAAACGTTAACACTGAAGTGTTTATCAGTAATGTTAACACTAACGAACGCAAGAAAACTAGACATAACAAAGAGAGTCGCAATATTTTACTTCAGACTAGGTACATTACAAAATATAACTATTTCTACACTAAACATCGGTTGAATGTAATTACTCGGTGCCAATCACTAATAGTCAACAAGCTAAGGCCGTGTCCGAAAGGTCAAATTCGTTATTTTGTAATGTGTCATTTCGTAGGTATCAATCCGGAAGTTGTCGACAGTCAATTGTTTAGCACTCGCGGCAACATATTCTTACATTAAGAGTGAAAATTCGTTTTATATCAATTAAATGCTTTAAATTGACGTAATATTTCTACAGTCATCACTGGAATGCTGCGAATATGTTAATAAACAAGAAAATAATATAATATCCAATAACTACTTAAAATAAAATATGTTTTGCGAAATATATAAACAAAGCACAACACTTACTTGCTTCTTAAAACATGTCTAGTGTATTTTATGAACAGTTATTTGTTTTAAAAGACGTTTTACGTACGCATTCGCGCATGTTTTTTCAATATCAAAACCAACATGGCACTGATATTGTCATTTTGTATTTTTGTTAACATCAACTATATACAAAATAAAAAATATAAACTTACCAAATACGTCACAATGTTTGTATAAAATATCGGGTCACATGATCTTTTTTTTACACAACCTACCATTTCGGACACGACCTACGTTTACAATACAGAAGCTAATTAATTTAGAATTATGAAGTAGGCGCTTATCTGTCATACGGAAACACGTCTTCCGTATTTGCAGTTTCCCATTAATGTTTTAACCAGGGGTCGAGCCCGCGGAAACCACGGGCTGAGCCACCATAGATGAAGCAGGTAACTGTATGAATTAGCATTTATGGTGCAATGTCGTCTCGGAACTTCAGCTCGTGCTCGTTCGCGCCTATCGGTGCTCGCTCGCACATCCCGACATGCAATAGCAGTTATGCTGGAAGTGCAACTTAATACTTAATATTTAAGACTTAAGACGTAATACTTAAGAATTAAGACCAAAGGCGTAAGGCCCACGAAGGAGCTAACCAAATACTATAGAGACTAATAGCGGACAGCTGGCGATTTTCCGTGCGAAAAGTGATTGTGCTGCGCTTTGCCTGTTTGAGGTGGCGAAACATTTGTTTACATTTACCGTCGTACGATTTATACCTGGAATTGCTTATATTTTATTTAGTTTTAATGATTTTAGTGATTCACGATCATTGAATTACCAGGTGGCATTTACGCCGTCTACAATTGTTTTAGTTACACTATTAGTACTGCAAAATCTATTCCATTATCGGATTTGTTTTTCCACTAACAAATATCTTTGTAATATTTTTATTTGTTATTTCCAGCAATACAACACATCAAACACAAGTTTCCGATGCTTGACATTCATGTTCTGGTATATAAACACTTTACTAAAATAACTTACTTTAAAACTAGAAATGAAAAAGGAAGTGCGGACAGACTCCAACTTTGCCCCCCCCCCCCTTTTTTTTTTCTCTCCTGTATTTACGACCTAAAAAAAAAGATGCCTAGATCCAACACTGGACAGTAAAAAAATATACGACATTAATATGTCCTTGACTTGAAAAAAAAAAAAAAAGGGTAGTGATAAATATTTAGGATTAATTTTCCCTTGCTGTTTAGGACTACTAAGTTGTGTGGCTCACAAACACATAATCAGCACAACAGCAGCTTTCTAGGAGCTAATTTCCAAAAATATTTTACTGCGTGGGGACTAAAACTATTTGTTCGTTTTAAATTTTTGATACTCGTACGTTGGAGATGCGCATTTAATCGGAATTTAGCTAGAGAGACTACTCATACCTGCTAAAGCAAAAAATTTGGTTTTATGACTTTTTATTTTTGTAATGAGGAATTTCACCAATGTTGTTTTAAGAAAATAATTCTTATACAAAAATTACCAACACAATAGAATTAATCCACGGCAAATGTTACGAAACAGTATGTCAAAACGGATGTGTGTTGTACGTTAGGTATCAGTCCTAGTGAGGAAAAACAAGCATACATTTTTAATGCATTTCTGTAGCATACACACATGTACAAAAATTAAAAACAAATCATTTTTAATCACTGTGTGTTTCAGATCTTTATCTGCGTCCCGAGCATTACAAGATAAATTTTACAAGATTGTAGAGTTCACTTGTCATTCGAGATTTCGGCATTAAATGCCGCTTTTTTTTATATCTAAACTACTGGACATGCATTAAGACACCTGTACTACAGTATAAAATAAAAATAAAAATGTTCCAAACCAAAATACTTTCTTTGGATTACTGCATTTCGCGCTCAAATACACTCGTTATGTCCACTATGCGTATACAGATTCAAAATTCGCGGGTGTTGGCAACCTCAAGCCGCTAGGTTCGCTACAGTTGCTGCTCACACGCTCGCCCGTGTTGTTCGTATGCAGCTGTCCGGTATTAGTCTCTATTGTATTCGGCCTAACCTGCCCATGGGGAGAGGGCGGGGAACGGAAAGGCAACCCTCCCCCAAATGTGAAGAAAATCGGTCGAAAAATGCGTCTTCCAGGCCCAATACAGCCAAAGAGAAGAGGAATGGGTTGCCCCTACCCCCTCCCCCCCAAGGAGGGCTTGGCCATACTGGCTTCTCCATAAAGAAGCTCAAAATGTGAAATATGGGACGCACACAATCCCACAAAATGTAAATAATTCCCCCCTTGTTCCCCTAACTCCTCCCTGGGAAGAGGGTGTCACTTTGGGAGGGAGAGGGGGTTCAAAAAACGAAGGATAGAGGATCAGTGAGGGGGGTCGGCTTCCCCCCTCTTCCGTTTGCCCAAAGCGGTCCTCCATAAACAGCGTTTTTTTTTGTGCAAAACCTTCCGTTCTTGATTAATTAGAGTTATTCTTAATTCCAGAGAATGGGAACAAGCAGCAAGCCTGTCATGTTTACTTTTGTTCCTAACACAACCTCGTATAAAACAACCATATTGATGAAGATCATACTTCAAAACCGGTATTTACTATCAGAGAAGCTTATTATTTGTGAACAAATATAATCCTCAACTTGTGCACACACACGCCTTTGTCATATTGTTTTATACCTACAGTACTGTAAATAACAGTTTCTCGCCAACAACACCGACTGCTTGGTCGTAGCCTAGAATTTTTTTCTAAAGATATAAAATACAACTATTATTTATTTCAATGCTTAAGGAAATCTCACCAACGCACACGACCTGGTAAGTTCCACTGGGAACCAAAACATAAGAGAACACACACACGTTTCTTCTGCACACATCTCAACGTATAATATAATGCTTAAATATTTATATTGTAAACCCAGCTTTACTTCAGACGTCGCAGCTTATGCTACATTACGGTGTGCAAGTGTGTTTAAACGCAGTCGAATCAATACATTCCTCTGTTCACAGTGTACAGTTGTCACCAAGAATAACAGAAATATTATTAAATATCTTGACTGTGTCAAAAGTTTTTCAAGTATTTTGAAATGCTTGTCGTCTCCTAGCCTAGAAATGAATAATGACAGCAATTTACGAACACTATGAAAAAAAATTTGAATGATTTGTGACAGTAGGGCATTCTTGTGTGTTAACTTTGTGGCGTATTTACATAATTATCATTTACTTTTCCTAAAAGTAGCTACGTTCTGCGTTTTGTTGAATGAATAAATACTTTTATCGTTAACGACCATTCATTTTGATTGCTCGATTATACTATACTAACGAAATATATTTGATAACATGTACGATCATCTTCATAACAAGGAGTGTCAATTCATGCAGCAAGTGTAGATTCGAATCGTTTGTTTAAACAAGGGCGTAGCTACGAATGTACTCTTTTGGCAGGAGGGAGGGGGATATTTAATATTTCTATTTTGGAACAAAATACAAAACATGTATTATTACAAATTTATAGTTACATAACTATTTATAATCAATGGGTTCATGTACATGTATATTATGGAACCACAAAATGCTGTAAACATTTTTTATGTCCAAGTAAGATTACATAATTCTTGAATTAAAATAAAATAAATCTTGTAATTTTATTTTCAACATTTATTTTCATTTCAGGGGGGTTATGCCCCAATATATAAAAACGTTCCTGTTTTTAAATAAGTATCTTTAATGAGCATAATAATAAATCTTGTGCTCTCCGTAATTAAATACGCTTTTACTGTTATACGGCCAAAAGAAGACAGAACTCTTACAATAATAAACTTAAGGCTTTCATGTGTGCCTGTTAACATTACCCAAACTATACAGCTCAAATTCTCTACTTTAGAAACCAATCGATGTGATTAGCAAACAACCACCGTTAGTCCACTGTACTGTGCTGGTACTTGCGTATTATTACTTACAGACAAAAATATTATGGAAATAAACATTTTCAAACAATAAAATAAGTTATAATCAGCCATAACGTGCCACCCAAAAAAAAAAAAAATTCGTTACTCGTAGAAGATTTGAACTCGACAACCTAAAGTCACGTGGTGCAGACCTGCGCACTAACTCACTGATCTACACAAACTATTTACTCTGCATGCGTGTGATAAAGTAAATACATACATATATAACATAAATCCACAGTTATCGCGTATTTTATAAAGTGGTGTTTATTCTTTTATTATGACCGTGTGAGTAATATGCAACGTTTCCCGTTACTTATACGTACATTATGTTTAAATTTGTTCATACATATGTTTTACAGAACTTGTATTATTTTCGTAAACGTATATATGCGTATTGAGATAGGCACTTGGATGTCCGTCATCTTGTCTGTCCCAACTTGTGAGTAAAACTTCTTACACAATAGAAAACTTTAGCGTTTGACTTTACATTTCCTTACCTCTGACGAAACCACCAATACACAATACAATATTGTAAAGTCAGAGTTCAGACAATTGAACACCAGTTCTAGCTTCGCAAAAAAGTGTAGCTTGTTATTTAAATAATTATGATATTATCCAGGAATGCATTTTACGCACCTTTTTTAAAAACAGGCTTAAATTTATATTAAAAATTTATTTCAAAACAAAAAAACTCATTTGTTTACTTTATTAAAATGTTAATTCGTATATTTCCACTACACAGTATATTTTTTTGCTATTTATTTAATTTAAGACGAGCTTTGTTTAATATACTTATATTAAAATCGCCCTACAATAAAATAACGCACTTTCCACATAACCTCTGTTAGATTCTCGGCAAAATGGATGCTTGAGTTTTACTTTAAATTTCAACTTTTCGAAATTGTAAAGTCAAGATTGCTCGACTTTACGTATATCAGTTCCATTGTGTCAAACTCCATAAGTAACATGTCGGAAAGCAAAAGTAAAATCAAAACGTAAAGTCAAATGTTAAAGTTTTCAATTGTGTAAGAGCCTTAACGAATGGGCATTGCCGTGTCTTTTCTGCTGTGCTCCAGACGAGCGAAACAGCTACCGACGGCGGAGGTAGGTAAGAGGGAAGATTCCACGAAGTTGTCGATTGCCGGCGCAGTATTTCACTGGTTCATACGTCCGCCGAGCAGGCGTGCAGGAAATGTAGAAAAAGAAAAAAAGGGGTGGGGGCATGGCGTTCCTGCCGGTGCCAAGACGCGGGCGGGGCGAGCGAACAAGACATAAATCTGCGCTGCGCGAGCCGTAGTACGGGAAATTACAGGACGGCGGGAGAAATATGGTCATCATAGGGCGCGGAGGGCCGGGCCCACTGCCGCCGAGCACGCACCCCCCCCCCCCCCCTCGCGACCCCGGGGACGTACGCGACGTCCTTCGACGTAGGGTCCTCGGCGGCCGTGATCGCCAGCACGTCACGTTCAGGAGGTTGGGACGTACAGACACAATGGGGTAGAGTGAACTCCCAAGATGAGCTGTGGCCACTCCGTGTCTCCAAATTGAACTGCTTTTCTGCCAAAACGACTTGCAAAACTGCCTTGGAATGGATTTGAGGTTAGAATACCGTTTGTTAAACAAGTGCTTTGAGATATTTGTATACTTCCTCTAACCAAATTGTAATGTAGTTTGATTAAATTCAAACTGGTAAAAGTATTCTATTAATAGTGCTTGTCATTTGAAAATTAAGATACATACAACCACGTACATCACTGTTGACCATGTGACTTTGTTTATAATTGAGGTAGAAGAGAATGTTGGGTGCATGCGCAGAAGACGAATAGGATTAGGCAACCTGCCTCATCTTTAGCCTGCACTGAACTGCTTTTCTGACAACACGACTATCACAGGTCTGGTTCTTTTTTCTACTAACAGCGCTCACGTAACTAGTCAGCAGAAAAGGATTTAGGAACGCCGACAGCCAGTCACAGATCTCGGTGGCGGAAAACTCGTCAGCAGTTTCAGCAGCAGAAATAAATGGATTGGGCTATGCCCGACGAGTTTGTTGTCGTGTCGTTGAGACGGGACGTCTCATTTCTGCAAAATTTTCCGTACGCCCCAGCTAACCTGCATTCAACACCTTCGAAACTCCGTGGTTCTTGCCCGCGCCAAGAAACTACGTAGTTATTGACCAGCATTATTTCGAAGATTAATTCTGCAAAAATTTCTGTAAAATTTGCTGAATACCAGTTTATTACCTTAAAAAAAACTGCAACTGGTGCGTGAGTGGCGCCGATCGATAGTGACACGACCTCTGTCAATAAAGTGTGAATTGAGATAGGTCGGCGAAATTCGCGGAAGTCCGGACAGCGCGGCCAGCCTAGACCTTGACTTTCAGCAAACTGAGCGACGCCTGAGGTTTCCTGGAGTCCCCGCCGCAGTAGTGAAGCGCCACCGTCGCCTTACAGCATTGAAGACGCGTTGCATTCAAGAAAATATGGCGCCACTTGTGTATAATTTCCGATAAAATGAATAGTTTTCTAGAATGTGCCATAATTGTGATTGGTAGGAATTAAATTTCTGTCGTTGCGCCCTACAATTGTGGAGGGGGCGAGACATTAATTTTCCAAATATATATATATATATATATATATATATATATATATATATATATACACACACACACACACACACACACCCGGAGGCCAGGTTCTCGGGAGTGAAGACGGCTTCTGGGGATCAACAAACTAAGATAAGTACTACGTCATGTTACTAGTGCCCTTCCCGTCAGAAATAGTAGAATGGACTTTGCTCGTCCATATTGGTATTTAATGCAAGTAATGCGGAAAATGCCAAAGTATTGGATGAGTGGGCATTTAATTTTACAGTATACATTTTAACAATGGCTGTTTAAAATTATTTTTCTAATTGTAAATGTTTATCAGCCTTTACAGACCCAGAAATGTTAAGTAATGTATTGCAGATAAGGAAAATCTGCAAAGTCACGTTTAATAATAGCCGACCTCCCGTGGCGCAGTCGGTTGGTGCACCACCGATCCAGGATGCGGGGGTGCGGCATGGGTGTTAATTTAAGTTGGTTTATAAGTTAGTCTGCAAGCCGCCCCCTGCTAAGCTTTCAAGCACAAAACCGGGGGACGTAAGCAATAAAATACGGTTAAGTCTATATGGTTAACATAATGTTAAAGTGTTACGAAAAATGTTTCCCGGCGAGATTCATTTTAAATGAAAGGCTGTTTTAAAATGTGCCATCTGTTCCAGCTTTAAGGAAATGTCAAAGTAAAGAATTTAGGTATTTTGTAGACTTGCATAATAACGTTGAAGTTTAGACTGTGGAAATGTTTGCCAATGTTATATTCTAGAGTGAGATATTTTGCAGACTTCTTAGAGTATTCAAAGCTCGCGAATCACGAGAATCGATTGTTTTAATGTTACTAAAAGAAAGGTAAAGTTCCAGAAAGATTTTGCTTAGAGTGCTCTTTGTAACGAGAATGAAAAGGCATTTTCCGTAAGGGTCCTTAGTGTTTTATAAAGTAATTTTAGAGTACTTTTATACTGTATTCTGCATTTATTAAGGTATTCTGTTTACCTACAGATTTATTATAAATGGTGTTAAACAGTATTATATAGCATTTGTTGCTTTAAGGAATTTGCCCATATATGGAGGGCGGAATATTTGTAGAATTTTCTTCGGCTTGTGTAGTGTTTTTATGAATGTTTTTCAAGATGTATTGAATAGCCAAACGATTCATCGTTTTCTGTGTAATATTGAACATAACTGCTTCAAAATTAACTCTGTGATTGTACGACTTCGTTCTTGTGTTTATTTGTGAAGTGGTATACCTTACTACGCTCTGCCAGCGTCAGGGCGTAGCAAGGGTTTCATCGTCACTAACGTTTCCACTATAGGAAGATCGATTTGTAAATACAGTATTATTGACATTCAATTCAGGGGGAAATAATTGAATACTAGCCCATCCTTACTCTGCCTACATACTCTGCAGATAACAGCAGTACGGTTTCTTAGTTAGAATTATTGTTTGCTGCCGCCATGCTTGTTCGTCTGCTACTGCTGAGACTGCCCTGCCTTCCGTGCATCAGTGGCCTCAACCGGAAGTGTAGCCTCCAACCCAGACGCCAAAACAACTCTCGTCAGTGACTCGTCAGTAGCATCAGCAAATAAAGGAACTCTCATCAGCAGACTCAGCTACTAACAGTGAAAAAGGGAAATTGCCATAGACGATGTGGAGAGGACATGAAGTTAGAAACACTTTATGTAAATAAGTGCTTTGAAAAGTTTTTAGACGTCCCCTTACCTGTTATTTTGTGCAATTAGAATAAATTCACAGTGGTAAAAATATTGTTTACTCATATAAAAAGCCTTGTCTTTTGAAAATTAAAATATAAACAAACACGTCCATCCCTGTTGACCACGTGACTTTGACAGCTGTATTGGTGAGGGGCGGCTCAAAGTTGGGTACATGCGCAGAAGACGATAATCGGCCTATCTCATCTTTAGTCTATGGACTGGACTGGTGGTGGGTTCCAACCACGAGCAAGCCTGTAAGGAAGTCGAGAAAAGCCCTCTTCCTTAGATTTTCTCATTGGATGAGGGGCGAATCCTCCAAAATGAATGTACAAGTACTCGTTCTGTAATCTCAAGTTAAAAGAGTCCGAGATTTTTGGGTACATTCAACCCTCTCATTCACAGATAAAATATACGTATCAATTTAGGCATTGCAGTAAACAAATCTTTTGTCCGCAACTGTAGAAACATCGGTATAGCGCTGTCTCATTGTATTTGTTTGATGTTATTGGCAACGCCTGTTAATAAGACAGCTGACTACAGTCTCGACCACGAATTACGCCTCCCGCCACCTACCTTTGTTGGAAGTTGTTTTCTGCTGTATACAGTGGAGCTTACAATATCCACTTCTTGTCCGACGTCTTATATATAGTCCACTGTAGCTGAAAAGGCTAAAAACACTCTCACATGCTAACTACTAAAATATATATGTAAATTACTATATTGTTTATTTTAAACAAGCACATTTCCTGGTTAACATCTGCACATTTCCTGGTTAACATCTCATAATTGGTAGCAAAGAATTGTTTTTATTCCTAACAAAAGTAAATCACGAAAAATAAATAGATTAAAATTAAACGCATAATAGAGATGATATGGCAACGATAAAATTATTTATAAACACTTATTTGTTCTTCTCCCCAATACATCAGCCGATGAGTAGCGACACTGGTTGAACCCAACCTCAGGTATGATTCTTTTTTTGAGCATCGAACTTAAAGGTGGTTCACGTTATGGAGTTCCTATTCTCCTTTAGCGTTCATTATAGTATTTGTGGCGTAAGGGCCAATGTTGTAGATAAGGCTTCACCACGAGTGTAAGGACAATCCATAAATAAATGACTCATTGCAGCAAGGGGGAGTAGCACACCTGCCCACATAATACATCTTACAAATCTTCACACAGTTGTTGCAGGAGAAACGCTACAAGTCGTTTGCAGCACTTTTGAATTGCATTTTGCATATATGTATTTAAAAAGGCATAAATAAAAATTTGTTATATATCAGGATCTCAAAGAGTCACTTCAACTTGAACGTAAATCTCACATATTTTAGAAAACTTACTTTTTCATAATTCAATGCATTAATGAAAACAAAGTTTATTTAGGCGAAAATGGTTCACTCTTGGCGTACACCACGGAGCTTAATAAAGGCGTATAAATTGTATTTATTTTCTTTGATCAGCGTTTAGTAGCGTGTCCAGAGAGCAATTGCACAACAATATTTTCATTCTGCAAATGACGGGTAGAGTCTTTTGGTATTTCACTTATCCTGCGATTACTCCCTAGAGTCGCCAAGTGACAACGTCCATTACATGACACAAAGTTTGTCTCATTTCTTCTTACATGCTATGTTATCCAAACTTGGAGTAAAAGACATCACATGTAACATGCATGTTGTGTGGTTGGATTTGAACCCGCGTCAGCAGGCACTTCCAACATCCGCACTACCGAGGAGTGACGTATTCTTACAAAACGTGGTCATCTCTCATGCTGTAGCCACTTACAGAGTACAAGTATTGCAATATTAATGACTATATTTTGTAGGCACGGTACAGAATTATGTGCTGTTTTAATTTCTATCCTGCGCGAGCTACGCGCTATTAATGTGTTCCACTTGAAATATACTGCAAATTATAACTAGGGACATGTGTTTCTCGCGATAAGATTTCACGACCAGTTGAAATCATAAACACTTTTGTTCATGTGCACTTTCATGGTTGGATGATTTTAAATCTGCACGTCCCTCAGGTGTCTGTCCGCAAATCATTGACGTTCAGTATCGGAGTAATTTATTCTGACTGGCCCAATCGAATAAGAATATGTCTTCTCACGTAGACACGCTGCTAACAATCAAAGGAAGTTGTGGTAGTGGACGTAGGGCATGACCATGACTATTTTCGCGAAATACACCTGTCCTTAATTATAACACATTCATCAGTTATTGTGTGTCCAAGGCTCACACATACCTGTAAATATTTTGACCTTCTGAAACAATGAAGCAAGGGAGACGTAGGGGTGACGCCAGCACAAGTGATAAATGCTTCCCCGTCTCGAAACTAAGGATGTTGCAGTTAATTTATTCATTCTGGGCAAAGAGGCTAACTGTGATCTTTATCTAATGGAGGAAAATGGGAGGGTTCATATTAAGAAGTGGACCGGTATTTACTTGCAATTGGGTTTGGAAAACCACTGGGGAAAAATATCCAGGGCACAAGCGGCCGGAAGATTACCCAAGACCTCCTGAACGTCAAACACAGACTCTTGCCGAAGGACGAAACATATTCTGTTAGCCCTGCATTCACGCAGCGTGCAGCAGCCGTTTGACTGAAAAGTCATCCTATCTTACGGCATATCAGTACAAAATTATGGTCTTCGTCCCTTGTTGAAATTCCCGTCCGTACCTAAATATAATCCCGAACGAAAAAAAAAAAAAGCCCGCTAATTCTTGCTCTATTAACAAAATCGATGCATTGCTATTTATAGGCTGTTCACGGTAAAATGAGCTATTTTGAAAGCCCTGCTTAAGATCTACTTGTGTGCACGTTGTGTATTTTTCCGCCTTATGTAAGAGTCACATTGTAATGGGTCTCATCACTTTACTCATGCGCCGGTCAAGTGAAACTGTAAAATTATTAGAAAAGCTAATATTTAACAAATCTGCTTCTTTTTACACTTGGATACATTAAAAACACACAAAGCGAAATAAATAATTTAAGTTATCACAAATAGTAACCTCGCACTCTGTGACGGACGGCGTCACGTCATTGCACGTCTTGGAATAATTATCAACTTGCTACTAGTAAAAACACTCTTAAAATTAATCAGGTGGACCATGTCGCACACACCCTCGAATAATTAAAATAATTATGTACTAGCAGGTGACCTTGTAGAGATTCTCCCATTCGAATAAAATATTCACTGTGTTTGGTTGCGGTTTGTGCGGCGTACTGTCCGATACGCAGGGGCACTTTCACACGTTGATCTTGAGGTTTAGAAACCTCCGATGCGACTTGAAACTCTAATATAACTCACCTGTAATGTTCTCGCCGGCTTCACGTCACTTTAAAAAGACTTTGAAAAACCTGGGGTGCCGAGAAAATAACTGTTAATGTCCGTGCATATTTTCACGTGCGGCAGCAACCAGGCCTGGCAGAGAAGTGTGTAGCGGACTGGTGTTTCAGTGATTCGTCACCGGAGCGCAGCACCGTTGACGGCAAGCACTGAAAACTGCCTGCGATGGTGCGTGCGCCGCCCAAAACAGTGACGTCTGGTCACGCCGTTTCCGGCAACATGGGCAAGAGGCCGGAAGTTTGATTTAATACTGTAATATTATTGGTGTTTGTTATTTCAATTACTTAGAAGTCCTAAGGGATATAATTGTCCGCTGAGTCGGTTCACCATATCTGGTAACGTCGACCGCCATTGGTTGTGATTAGCTTGATCCCTCCTAGGAGTAATTGAAAGCCCAGCGATTTCTTGGAAATTCGGGGTTTTTGAGGGGAAGTTATTTTGATTGGTAGCGCAGGAGGGCGGATCTGTGTATTTAATGCGGTGCACGCTGCCATCGGGGTCAGTTCAGCGGCCTCGATGGGGCAAGCTTCTACCAGGAATAAATAGTATTCTTATTTGATACACACATGTAGGCTCCTCAAGCGAACATGTCACTTACGACACTATGGCGTTAGGCGAGGGCCATGCTGGCCGGAATTTTTAAAGTATTTTTAAAGTTTTGCGAAATGTTGGCCATTTAGCCAAAAATTCGATAATGTTACCTTCTGTAACCAAGGGTTTTGTGGACGTATAAGGAGAATGGTTACCATGTCGTAACCAAGAAGTTAAGTGGTTGTATCCACTCGTACCAAACTGTAACCATTTGTAAGCGAAACCACTTGTAACTGAAACTATTTGTAATCAGAGGCAATAATTATGGTCCTATGCCTGTTGTAACCTAGTAGGCGATATGGGGAGACTCTGTGAATTCAGGGTTGTAGAATGTTTTTAAGAGAAAACTTTACGAAGTTTAGGGCTTTTGCAAAAATCACATTTACTCGCGGGAGTTAAGGCTGGCATTGCTGAGCAGTTGCTCCCATCCACTTGGGATCGCGAGTAAACATGCGTAAACAGTGAGGTTACCAGGTCCATTTCGTGATAACCAGGAATGTGTTACCAAAATGGTTAGTTCCTGGTGTATGAACTCAAAATTATTTAATAATATCAAGAGTAAATGTAGGTGAGACAGAAATAAAGCCGCCATTTTGTAATGATGGTATTTTGGGGCCACTTGCCCAATATATTTTGTGAAGGCCTTTTGTTTTTTACTCATGAAAATGGCCAGTAAAGGGCATACACATAACCTGAATGAAAATATTGCTGAATAACAGCAAATGTATTTGGTACCAGAAGTATCTAGTTGCGTTTTATTCTATAGATTGGCAACCTGTCTTTTTAAGTCAATGTTTTAGTTAATTTGTTATCTACGGGAGAGGAAAATAATGTTCACTTTTCAAAATGTAACGTCAGAATAATAACAAATTGAAGTTTTTTTTCACCTGTAATAAATATGAAATAATTGAACAAAAAAGCTATAATCAAAATAAAGAGTATCGCCACACTTTTATGTTTCTGTTACAAATCGTTTATAACTATCACGTAACCTTACACTGTACAGAAAAAAAATGGTTTTTCTCATGGCTTTTACCATTTATTGTGTTCTGATGGTTTTGCTAGGTCTTATGCAAATCCTGCCTTGTCACGCCCTTGGTTTAGGATGCAGCAAGGTCAGAACATTTTATTCGACGTTAAGATACAGAACTACTTTCTTTCCATCGTTACCAACTTTACTGTGCGATTGTCACTCAGTGCGCCCATTAATATATATGCATGCAGGGGCAGTGAGTTTTTCCTAAGGTTCATTTCTAAAGTGCTTACTTTATCGTGAACAGCCTTTACGTAGCCTACCTACAGTATATGTAACATATGCCATTTTTTTTAATGGACACTCGGAGCCAGAGTCCACGTGTTTGATAGTTTGCATTGTAGAAATAGTTTCTACATATTGTAACGCAATTTCATAACACAGGTAGGCGGACTATTTATTTCAGCTATGGACGAAGCTCTCTAACGTCCCCATTAAATGGCTTGAAACACAATGGAGGAAATAGCTTGAAACACAATGGAAGAAATGGCTTAAACACAACACGTCTTCAAATGGGCCACTAGGCATAAGGTAGCATGTCTAGCTTACGTTTAGTTAGGTCGTGAATTCAGTTCCAACAACCTGAAGCAAGACTGAGTTTACGTACGCGAGTTCACATCCCTATTCCAGATTTTAGTTGGCACAGTTTATTAAGACATACGTTAACACCACCATTCCCCCGATAGAAAATATTCTCAATTAGAAACTGCGCATAGAGCGTACATAACCATTATAATTTTACTTGTTTGTTTACCGAAAGAGAATACTAAAATTAATTATTAGGTAATTACGTGTAAAACAAGAGCCTGAGTGCGTACTTTAATCAGAAACAATGATTTAACAACTGAGCTAACTAGATTTGTTACCTGAGCTGAATAGCTGCTTATATGCCTCGTCTATGCTGGTACACGTAATTACAGCCAGACAACTCGACAAAGGAATCAAGTATGCCAGTGGTACAAAGAGAGGACGGTTCTTGTAATTCCCTAGTGTAATAGTGAGCTTCAAACATACGTATTGTTGCATGCTGCAGCTACCGTCGGCTCGGCTGTCCAGCGTTGTGGTAGGTGACTCACTTCGACTTCCCCTCTTCCTGGAACGATGCGCTCGGAGCCGGTTGCCTCCCTTCTGGGAATCCGGTGAATACCGACAGTGGCCAGACTTGCTTATGTAACAGACCTCCTCTCGCCTGCAAGAGATTCCGATACGTTTAGCTACGACACAAGAATGTTCTGGTGAGACTGGCTGCGCGCCCCGGCCCTCCTCGGCGCAACTCGCGAGTTGGAGAAGATTCTGGGTGACTGCCTAGACGATATATATGCTGCCGCGGCCCAGCGGCCGGCAGTATTTGACGGAGGCCGTCTGGCCGAGTGTGCGCGAGCGAAGTGAAGTGTGGACGACGACTAGAGATTGCGGGACGACGGCGAGTGAGGTTTTCGTGGCTTGAATGGAAGAAAGGGTGTGAAACCGACGAGTAAAGCCTACTGTGGGTAGGGCGCTTGGAGGACTGGCGGGACATGGACTTACCTGAGGTGGGACTGAATGGAAGTGTAACGCGGATTTTATTGTAAATATTCGAACTGTTAATTTGGACGCATATTTTATAGAATAATTTAATAAGTCGATACACTGTCTATTGGGACTGATCTTTAATTATTTGATTTCTTTGTGGTAATTATAAATTGTATGAATTGGAGTCAATAGCTGTGGACAGTAGTTATATCAATTTATTGTGAGGTTTTTGAGTTAAGAGAATTTAGCTGTAGTTATTGTAAATAAAATACGAAAATTATAATTAATTATTTTATTTGATTAAGACCTCCATCCCTTAACGAACTTGGTATAGAGCCCACTTAATTTATAGAGAGAGAAATTGCAACAGTATGTTCACGCACGGGGTGTTAAAGATTCATTGAAAGCTGAAGTGTGAAATGCTGTCCTAGTCAAACACACAGCTTCAAGTTTGGCGCGTTAGTGCTCTAACGACTTATGCACCTGGACTGCGATAGTTATTTTAAGATACTTCCAATTATTAGATCAACTTTACGAAGAAAATACGGTCTAGATTCATATTACCTATGAAGGCCTTCTACTATTATTATAATATTACAAATGTAATAAAACCGACAAGTATGCCCACAAAGGCAGGCCTACATAAGACAAATTTGAAACCGGCTGTGTGTTTCGCTACCTAAAGTCTGTACTATACTAGTTTGAACAGTGATCTAGGGCAAATAAATTCCGAATTCACGACGTACACTCTGCTGCTGTCCCCATCAGCTACAGACTATAACTGAGATGCTACTGGCTAGTTCTAAAGTTTTTTAGTCGTTTAAAAAAACATCGTTCAGATATATAGCTGGGATTTGGTAAAGCTGTAAAATGTCGTGCCATATAGCAGCTACAATTTTTACATTCTGGTATAGCTGCCAGCTTCATGTTGTAAGCGAAGTACAAAACGTAGTTTCTAGTTCCACACATCTTTTTCAATAAAAGTAATGTTAAGTGTCGTGGCTGTTGAAATATTATTGGGTTTCTTTTTGTTTAGCCAGAACTGAGTAAGTACTGGCGTAAATAATAACACGTAATCCTATATGTTTCTAAAAATGTCTCAGTCCTACATACTATGCTCGATTCGTTGTGTGGATGCTCGTTATAACGTCCATGTCACTTGCTACTTTTTTTTCACATTTGGCGGAAGGTTACATGATGGGCGGGAAGGGAAAAGTACAAACCATTCGGTTGATCGTGAACAAGCTGAATTAACGACGGTGCTAAGTTCCCAGCGTGACAAATGACAGTGGTATAATTGGCTACTTATTTTATGACGTCTTCTTGGCGCGTATACCTGTCTGTGTGGCTGTTGGCGCCGTAGATGGAATACGAGGTAGAGTGCGAGTTACAACTGCCCATCAACTTATTCCTGAGTCCCAACAGTGAAAGGGAATTTTGCCAACAGACCTATCGAAGTCGTATGTCTTCAGCTATTAGTTAGCACTACTGTTTACACAACTGCGACTTTTCAAAGTTTGATACTCTCTCTGACCTAGTTGTTACGTATGGAACTTATATTCAGCAACACAAAATAAACTTGTTTTCATGCAACCATGGATCTGACATAGGCTATTCACGGTAAAATGAGAAATTTTTAAGGCCCTCCTAATTTTTACCGCCACACAGTTGACAAAACATTGTCACTAATAATCACAAAGCGTATATTAACACACTCAAAAGTTAATACCTGAGGCTGCAATAAAATATATTGGTGATAGATCCCTTTTGGGAGGACCTTAATAATGTTCTCTTTGCCGTGAATAGCCTATACAAGTATAATCGTGGATCTGTTGGAAATCTGATTGGAAAGAAACGCCACATTAACTGTGTACTCATATGGCAATGACAAGGGACAGAAAAATTTTCGCGATTTCGACGACCTGTAGACTATACTCTACTATCCTACGTGTTATCGAGCCTGGATTATTTGTTCATTGGTTATTGTTCCAGTGAGTAGCCATTTTTACCTCCGACCAGGTGGCACGGGATTTGGGCCTTGTTTGCTTCCAGTTCTGTTATTGTCTCAGTGTTCGGCCTGGGCACGTCTGATAAACTATGGCTTAATTTTAGACGTAGCATAAATAAAGGCCTATATGTATTTGAAGACTAGCTAGGCATGAAATGAGTTAGCGAAATTTTACAGTCCCTAGCGATGGCTGTATAGTTCATTAACGGTTACTTCAAACTTTTCTGAAGCATTGCTAAAGTTCTACTTTCAGGATATTCCTCCACCTCATGCAAACAAAGCTTAACCGAGTCTATAAAATTACACCAAAGGGACAGCGCACCGCATTCAGTGTAATAATATTTTGCATAAGAACTATTTCTTACCAGGCATTACCGACGTATCTATTTTCTCCCTGTGTATTTATATTAATTATACATAAAATATTATTATTTATGGATAAAACGAAGTAAAAGATCAATTGAATAAAAAAATAATTTTAATTAATATACTGGATTTCGTATAACAGAGTTCGGGACTTTTAATTGGGATCAATGTGGGGGAGGTGGGATTAAAAAGTTGTCCAAAGATCCAACTTTCGGTTACTACCTGAAAAAGGAATTGAGTAATGTTAAATAGGGACTCCATTCATTTTATTTTGTTTTAAATATACAGGATGATTGGCAATTAGACAGACAAACTTCGGGAGGTGACTGTTCTTGAAAAAGTAAAAGGAAAACATATTTGACACTTTATACCTAAACCGAATATTAAGGGAGGCATGAGACCTTAAAAAAGGAGATTTTAAACCGTATTTGTGCAAAATATCGGTAACGAAGTAAAATACAATGACAACTTTCGGAACATTATTCTATGTTATCGGGAGCTTCAACGTAAGAGCCGATATTTTGCACGAATACGGCTTAAGATCTTGTTTTTTCAAAGGGTTTATGCCTCCTTTAGTATTCGGTTTAGGTATAAAGTGTCACATATGTTTTTCTTTTAATTTTTCATGAGGAATCACCTCCCGAAGTTTGTCGGTCTTAATTGAGAATCATCCTGTATATAATAGAGATCAGTTATGGCCGACAGCCGGTTACTGATAAAACGCAATTTTGTTTTGTTCTGTGGCTGACACCGGTAAGGAGCGAGAACACGAAGTAGATGGGGCGTCCTGCTCGCGATAAAACCGCGAGAGCCGAGAGGATAATCCCCCCCCCCCCCCTTGGCCATGGCACGATGCCCTGAATGGCGGGCCTTGTCTGAGTTATGTGGCCACAGGAGGAGGGCCGATACCCCATGACGTCACATATCACCCGTCCGTCACCCACGTCATCTCCGCCGAGAGGCATCTATCAGCCCCCCCCCCCTTCCCTCCCGCGATAAGGAACAGCCACCGGCTCTGTGCTCGCCCCTTCCTCCGACACCACAAACCATATTTCCCCCCTCTGGTTCCCTTCCAAAGCATTAATGCATACACGAAATAAAAATAGACGGTTTACGAATACCGACACGGACATCATCACTTGCGCTTCACATTCACATGTCATCCCTGTGGAAATACACATACTCTACGCTTCACCTCGGTGTTTTTTATTGGCTGTTTCTTGGAAATCAGAGCAGTGCCAAGCAGCTATCTAATTTCCCAGAAGAAAGAACGTAAAGAAAAAAAGTGACAGTGAAACATTGAGTAAAACAAACTCTGACAGGGTAATGTTCGAAGGTGTTGATAACTGGGTTAAAATCTCTCCCTAACTTAACAATCACGTACTGAAATACAGACATGATTATAACATTTATTGACGAATTTTCCTACAGAAAACCAATTATTGCGGTGTCTCTCAGAACTGAAATTATCCTTATTGGTAATGTATTCGGGACCAAAAGTACCACAAATATATGGTCCGTTTAAAGCTTTACGTAATCCCATCCCTTGCTGACTCTTCACTGCAATCTGGATAGTGCTAAACGTTGGCTTAAAAACCGAACTTGTAGTAAACGAAAATCCGTTTTCAGGTTCTAAAATGGTAACCATTTAAATAAGAAAATTTTATATCACTGTATCTATATAGGTACTAAACGGCCAGGTCGCTGCTCCCGGATTTTCGCAACTGGGAATCGTGCCGGACGATGCCGCTGATCGGCGGGTTTTCTTGGTGATCTCCCATTTCCCCTGCCCTTTCATTCCGGCGCTGCTCCATACTCACCTCCCTTGTCGGCTCTAAAGACCTCGACGTTAAGAGCCGCCCAAATCTCTTAACTCACTCACTAAATACTTAATTGCAGAAATAACTTACACTTCATATGTACCGTGTAAATAACCGTGTATTTTATGTCTGGTAGTTTTTTATATCTTTATTAATTTTATTAATTTCATTAATTTACATTTAGCTGTCGAAAAATAAAAATATATATATATATATATTACACTTATTCTTTGCTGATAGAGAAAAATTCACGCTTATTGTGGTGGATTTTCAGACCGGATATTAATATTAATCTTTTACTTTGTTTCATTTCGTTGAGATTTGAACGGCCCTGCCTACCAAGTCAGCAGTCGCGAACTTCAAATGGAGAATATGAATGTTAAACGAAATTCTTTCTCATTGCGTCAAATTTAAAGAAAACAATTTCAAACAAAAAGTATTCTAAGTGGAATTTCTTAAGGAATGTTGCTATGTTAAGACATCTTGCCATTTGTTTTGTTTAATACATTTAGATCTAAAAAGTAATATTGAAATTTACATATAATATTAATAAATGTTTCTTTTTCAATAATAATTTCATATAGCAATTTTTGCTGATAAAGTCGTGTCAAAATGTTTTTTTTTTGTTCCAAATAGTTGCCTTTAAATTTGACGCAATGAGAAGGAATTTCGTTTAACATTGATTCCCCATTTCAAGTTCGCGGCTGTCGGCTTGGTAAGCAGGCCCATTGACAACGAGGTCTTGAGAGCCGATGAGGTGAAATGAGGTGAGAATAGAATAGCGCGGGAATACAAAGGCGGGGAAACGGTAGATTATCGAGAAAACCAGCCGACCAGCGGCATCGTCCGGCACGATTCCCACTTGCGAAAATCCAGGACTAGCCTGGCCGGGAATTGAACCCGGTTCGCCTTGGCTGGAGGCGAGGAGGGTGTTCCAATTCGTTTTCCAAAAAGTAAATATTAACATTCACATTACCATCTTACGTATAACAGCTGTATAATATAAACATTCGAAAGATTTGGGCAGAAGGTTTAGCACATAGTTTACCTAAAATGCGTGAATGTGAATAACAGTTATAAGTTTGTTATTATTTGGCCTTTAATTGGTTAGCAGCATCAATCTCTGCTAAGCAACCCTAACAATTAAACCAGGTCACCATTTCGTTTGTATTGATACCAAAGCGTCGTTAGAGTGTAACTCTAATTTTTGTAAGCCTCAGCATACCTTACTTAAAGACCCTCACATATGATTTTATATAATAAGTGCAAAATGCAGATGTGGACAGTTTGATATTTCATTTTACTGCTTTCTAGACGGAATATTCTCACTTATTAAAATTAAAGGCCTTTACGCAAGCGGTATGTGCGATAACGTTGATTAATTGTAAAGGAACGGATATATGTAGCATGTAACTATTTTCAGAACTGTCAAAATATCTCCACGCTTTACTTGCTATCAACACAATAGGTACAGTATATACCAGATTATATTCAATTAGGGTGTATTAAATGATGCTACGCGTACGTTTAACCACTACACGAATGTCTGACGAGGCCTTCCCTTTGCTGAGATAAGTATGTAGATTATAGGCTGTTAACAGTAGAGTGGTCGATTTTGAGGCCCTAGTTAATTCTTCCTTTTAGCTATTTGTTATCCTTTAACAACCTTTAAAGAAAATGCCATGTTAGTAATAAATACAATGTGAATATTCCACAGCGCTCTGAAGTTAACGTCTAAGGTCAAAATAAATTACTATTATTGACTATTATTCCAAATGAGAAGCCTATAGGAAGGGCTGAACGTCTCGTCGACAGCGAGGTCATTAGAGAAAGAGCAGGTTGCTCAGGGAAGGAGGAAGATATAGACCATTAGGCTGTGGTAAGAAGTCGCATGGTGTGATTTCGAAAAACGACGATGGACCGGACCTGGATTCCAACCCAGGTCCCCTCGAATGAGAGTCCGAAGTTTTACTACTACGCCATCTCGCTCAATTACTTCGCTGAAGAGGCGTTGGATAAAAAACTGCGACCGATTACTCTATTAGTAAGGATTTTTTCACTATGACAAACGTCTACTTGTAGTTCTTTTTTTAATTCGTTTCCCCGACTTACGTCTCTAGCATTATTGGGGAGTAATTAACTCATTTAACCAAACATTAACTTACACGTTAAAATGGCACTCGCTTCCGTGTCTCACCTAGGACTCTCTGCGCCGCAAGCAGGCAACAACTAAAGCACGGACAGCTGAGTGCACATTCTGTTTCCACGCGAAAACGTGTTGGGGACACGGCCGTTTGTTTTGCGTGAATACGTCTATGTTGACGCGCTCGGACGCCTTGGTGTTTTTTTTTTTTACGTTCCCGGCACGGCTTCACTCGATCATAAGGGGTTTTATGGGTATCACTGGATTGTTTTTCAGATGCTCTTTCGAAAAAATTATATACTATTTCTGTATTTCGACTTGGCTTTTCGACGAGTATAGGCCGACATTGTGTTAAGTTTTCTTTAATTTTTTACATTAAACTCATACAATTTCACCACAACCACGCCAAACAAATGTTTTTATAAACGCAATCGATTGATCTTGACGAGAGTTGTCTATTAAAACTCAAACGAGCGTCGTAGCTTCTCCTAGTCAAGAGTTATACTACGCGGAAGTTATGATATGCGACGAACTCAAAATTGCTCCCCCCCCTCCCTTTTTTTCCCCCGCGTGATGCTTCTCAGTCCTCACTCAACGTAAAATATTCTTTGATCCTTTGGCAATCGAGAGGTGCAATTGCATTTTGAATGTAGACGATAGATTCGGAGCTGCAATGCCAAACCGTATCCGTCGATTTTGCTATCATCGGAATTTCTGTATTGCCTCCCACTGTCATTGCAAATTTAAAAACGTATTCACGTCAAAAATTTTGTTTCCCTTTGACTAACGACAGAGAATGGGGGAATCAGATTATTTATAACAAGACTGGACATAACTTAATATAAAGGAAAGAGGGGCTGGAGGACACGTTTCGGAACGGAACCAAAATAAAAAATTTGGGTGCCTGAGTTGTCGGAACTAAACAACTGAGGAACTACACAAATAAACAGTACACATTGTGCGAAAGAAAAGTTGTGCCAAATCGCATTGAAAAAAAAAAAAAAAGAGCGCGAGAAAAAATTATGACAACGTGCACAGATTTCAAATCTGTTAATTCTTCATCCATGGCCGCTGTTACAATACTCGCTTGTGTACAACTGATGGTAGAAAGCGTTCCAAGTACTCAATTTCCATTAAATGTAGAACATCACAAAACGTGATCGTGGAGGATATTTTTTTTTTTGCGAGAGGTTTTAAATTTTACAAAACGTTTATACCCACGCGTTAACAACTTTTTCGAAAGTCCCATATTTTAAAGGTGCTATTCTTTAATAAAGACTTGATTGCATTTCTAAAACTGTACATTTGTTTGACAGCAGATCCCCCGAGCTACGATTACACTTCCGTAGCGAGTACGTATTTACAAACACAGTGTATAAGTTCTTAAACCTACCAATAATTCACAGAGCACAGCTGGTTCAAGAAAATTTTTTGTCATCCTAATTTCTCAAATTAAGCGCACCTGTTAGGGGTACCTTATTTTATTGCTGTATATTATTAATGCGCCAGATTTTTGATGGTAAGGAGATGTATAAGGCGGGTCACAGTAAACACTTAACGTAAAACTACTCTAAACCTGGACCAGCGATTATCGCCAGTGAAATTACACTCACTTAACTGAATTAGTAAGCTTCTACTGACTGGTTGACTGATTTTTCGACATCTACACGTGTCTACAACGTTGGCTCGTCCATCACTGTCGGAACTGTCAAAATCACATGGTGGAACAATTACGCGAACATTTTTTTCCATTTAGTTTTCCGACAAACCTGTTTTTCATAAATGAAAATCTTTGGAATAAACAAAATATGTTCTATTTGCAACCCCGCCAAAGGACATCTACTAAATTTCAAAGCATGTACTTACACAAAAAAGTGTTCTAACCTCGAATCCAAATCAATATATTTTTTATCACACTAACGGCAAATTGTTGGAACCCTACACCCCACATTCCTTGTACGTAAGCCACTGGGAACAATGCAGTATTATTAATTACAAATCAAGGTTAAATATGCACAGTTCACTCACACTCAGTGGGCTGTCCGTGATTATAATATATTTATATTTTCACTCATTCCACTCAAATTTCACTGGCGTGTAGCAGTTTTCACAGTTCCAACTTAAACTGTGCATCGAGAAGCACAAATGCCTGCGTTTTATTTGATACTAGAGTTTCCTGTGATACTTCGTACGCATAACATTTAGGATTTGGAATCGATTTTGGGAAGGAAGGGAGGACAGCCCATAGACAAAAAAGAAAGGAGAAATGGCGGAAGGAACGTTTTTTTTTATAGTGTTTTTTTATGCAGTAATCCTAAGAAAAGCTTAATCCAGTACCTATATTTCCGGAACCGTTTGAGATATCGATGAAAAAAGACTAGGTTGGCCATGGGGTTATTATCTATAGACTGTGTAAATTTCATGTCAATACGTTCAGTGGTTTTTGAGTTAAATCCGGCCGGACAGAGAGACACGAATAAAAATTAACATTAGATATGGCTTATTAATCAATTATACTATATGAAAAAAATAATTAAAATTTGGAAAATTCGAAAATCACAGACAGACACTTCTATTAGTTAGTTGTACTGATTATTCATTAGATCCGGGACTGCCCGCACCATGAATTGTGTAGCAACCAACTATGCGGCCGTGTTCGGCTGAGGATAAAAAGTCTAGTGTGGTTCGTTCGCTTTTAATTTTGCACTTCTGTACACTCTGCTACCATTGTAGAACCTTCCGTTCCACGTTAAACTTAATATTGTCATAACCCTAATGACTTGCTAAGGCTTGGCTATAATCGCGTTGACGCTACGCCTCCAACAACGCGTTACAATAACTCGTGAATCCATGGAGAGTAATGACAATGGGTGCAACCGACGTAAAACGTCGCGACCCTAAACGTCAAACGCAACGCGTTAAAAGCTGGCCAACATTCAAGTCTTTGAGTTTAACGTTTAAAGTCAGCCAATAAGAATCCAAGATATCACGAACAAGAGAAAACAAATGGTACAGACGATTGGCAACAGATGGCACCACTTTCGCCGTACATTTTTTTCTTCTGTTAATGTTATACGAAATCAATATATACAAATAACGCAAAACGCGTTAAAAAATTATCGAGTGCAACAATTAAGTCTGCGGAATCTTTTTTTTTTTACAAAAGGGGTTTCTTAAATTACAATCACTAACAAAAATATTTGTAAATATACACCTACATTCTTTTTATTTTTATTCCTGTTAACGTCGATTGTAGATATGCCAGCCAGTTTTACTATGGTGACGTTTTGCGTTTAACATTTTGCATCAAATTGATTGTAGCCGAGCCTTTAGTATGCTATCGCCAAGGAGACATTAGTCAACAATATAAAATTATTAATTACCGTAAAACAAAAAGAAACTTATTTCAGTGTCTATCAGTTTGAGAAAAAAAACTTCCACTACGTTGTTGAGGCATACCTTCCGTAATGCACTGCTAATATAACTATAATTATGTCAGTTGGTTCTTAAGTTAATGTAGCCTGTATGTAGTTTTTTTTATCTACATGTTGTTTTTAAAAGTTTCCAACTAAACGTGGACCACAATTCTTGGTTGTTAATATTCATGAATTTGCGCTCAGTTTCCAATAACATTTATTGTTTAAGTTTTAGTTAACATACTATAGTCTCATCTGCTCCCAACCACTCAAGAGTTCATATCAAAAATTAGTGAAATGCATTCACCCAGCGGCAATGTGGCGGGACATTGCGAGCAACACACACCAATTACACTGCGCGTAACATGAATGCTGTTCCTGGAATATGTTCACTACTGTGACACATCACCTCAAAACGAATTTCCTGTTTAAAACATATTTTGGCGTGACGATAGCATCGGTATTGCCTACGTGTATTGCTAATGCATGTAACGTATTTCCATGATCACACCTGAATGACATAAAGAGAAGAATTCAATGAATAGGCTAAAAAAAAAAAAAAAACCATTTCGATTTCACACATTTCCCCCAAGACGCTCTACATAAAATCGGAACCAAAGCGACACATTCGAAATTACGCCATACGAAAACGGTGCGTGTGGTAAATTCATTTGATACGCACTCAATATTCTGCATGTTTCGCACGAAGATGATGGTAACGATTCCCGCTCTTCGCTCGATACGAGGATCAGTGATCACCCAGGGCTGCTCTTGGTTTCCGAATAGGGTTGCCAACTGTCCCGTATTGTACGGGATGTCCCGTATCCTAAGGCTGGAGGAATTATTTTGCTTAGGACGGGATGACATACGCTCATCTCGTATCTCATATTTCATGGAAATAAACTCTATATTAATAAGCACAGTGTCTGTAACCGTTTATTCTGATGCTCTAACCCAATGGCAGAACATTTTATAAAATTACAAAATTACAAACTATTTTGGGCCACAAAATTGGCTAAACGTAAATTTCTATTTGCAACTCGTATGTTATTGTATGTTCACAGAAAGTGTTTCTTGACATATGCCAACAAGTTGAGAGTAGTAGAGGTTTACTGGCAATCACAAGCTATAGGCTTTTCACGGTAAAATGAGCACTTTTGAAAGCCCTGCTTAAAATCTACTTGCATGTACGTTGTGTATTATTCCGCCTTATGTAAAATTAACATTATCATGGACCTCATAACTTTATTCATGCGTCGATCATGTGGAACCGTGAAATTATTATAAAAGTAAAGTTTTACAAATCTGCTAATTTTTACTCTTCGATTCATTAAATAAACAGAAAGCGAAAGAAATAATTTAAGTTGTCAAAAATGGGTACCTGAGACTTCTTATTCGACGTTAAGATACGGAACTACTTACCATCAATCGTTACCAACGTTACTGGGCAAATGCCACTCAGTGTGCCAGTTAAAATATATACAGGTAGGAACAGTGGCATTTCTCTAAGGTTTATTTCAAAAGTGCTCACTCCATCGTGAACAACCTTTGTAAGTCTCTCCTATATTAATGACTGCATCACCATCAGTTTTGCTGTTCCCTATGTTCCCATTTACAACTGTCCTATTGGTCCATACACTAAACAACTTTCATTACTGGCTGGCTCTCCGTCAGTATAATGCAGAGTTGAAAGTGTATAGTTGATTCACGATAACTTTGGCCTTTTCTGAAGCCCTGTTAAATTCCTACTTTTGGTTACTGATTAAGTATCCTTCCGCTACACGTAAACACAAACACTGCCATGTGACATCTACTTTTATAACTGTCAAATGCATTGGTTGTTGTTTTCAGCTTTTCAAAGAATTATGTCATATTGCAGAAACCATTTCCTACGAATGTTCACAATTTAGGCCTATAACAATATTTACGTCAGCTTTATAACTATTTGTTACACATGACATAGCACGTTACACATTATACACCTTAATATTTTGCCACGACGATGTTTGTTTCAACTGTGGCGGAAACAAAAGTAGTATTTAAGCTGTTGTTAATAATATGTGTTTGAAATAAAAATTAAAACGAAGGGACAACCAGTCCAACGAAACGACGCAGTAAATTTAAGCACGCAACTCGTGTCGCATATTTATCGTACATTGACAAACGTAAAAGATATGGTGAACATGCAAACGCATAGGCCTAATGTAACATTTATTCCGCTAATATTTACATGCATTGGTACTTACTGGTTTGTAGGTTTATTTTATTTTATCTGGGTGGGCTTAGTATTTCGTTGGGATTGCTGCAGACATTCAAATCACTGAAACGTAAGCTCGTTACACAACTTTCTTTTTCAAACACCTAGCGCAAAGGTACAACATTGTGATAAACAGACGTGAATGTAAATAATTAACTTCGCCATTACACCAGTTCATGGTTAAAACGTATAAATTTTGCACATATCTGAAATCAACACACATAACTAGCCTGCTTAACGATTACAACGCAGCCACCACGCCCTTTCATACGCAACGATCACAACACATTTCACTCTGCCATGGAAACACATATTTATAGCAACAGAGTAACTGGCCTAGGATGTTTAAAAAAAACACGAGTACGAACTTGACGCTTCGTTAAGAAACACACCGTATCATTGATATGTCACCACATCACTGTCAGTCGTAAGGCCATATAAAAACTGGATATAATTGCCCGCCATATTGAAACAAGCGCGTGGAAGGTGAAGTTCTTGATTCTCCATCCCTCGCCACTTCTGCCAACCTGCTGGATTTGTAAGCGTCGCGCGTTTTCAGTTGTAAATTCCAAATTCAAAAATCATTATTTTGCTGTACTAAGTACAAAATATGCTACAATTTTAAACATGTAAAATTTTCCTATTTATTAGCGATGGGAAATTTCCCGAGAAAGAGAGACTAAGAGGGAGGGGGGGGGAGAAAGAGCGATAAGCTCCGCACAGCCAACAGTTTCGTCGGTCGAAAAAAAACAAACACCATGTCACTACGGCCTACGTACGTTATTTTGCGCTGTTATTTTTAACTAACAATGAAATATGTTTCTATCGGGGCTACCTAAATATTGAAGTATTTCAATAGCAATATTTAATTTACAAAGGCATACCAAAAAACTGTCTTGAAACAATAGTTGAACTGAGAACTATTTCTTATTAGCCGTTGCCAATACACCTCTGCTCTCGCGGTTTTCAATTCGCATATAATACGAAATAAACATTACAAGTTATAGAAGGTATTAAGAAAAATTTCATTTATTCAAAAAGACAGTACTTTATAGTTAATCACAGTTTTAAGTATTTGTGGAATACAAGTGATTGAACAAACCAGGTTGACATGTTACGCCTAGGGTGATTTTTCGAAGGTTCGATTCCAAAAGGCTGAAGAAAGCGAGAATGGAGTGTACCAATCAGTTCTTCTTTACGATGTAAAATGATGTACAATCAACCCTGTTCATTTCAGTAACTTAAACTTTGAGTGTTGCTCACGTAATATAACTTTGCATAGAACCTTATGTAAAGTGCAGGCTAAGTAATATTTCCTCGCCCGCGTTTGTAATGACTAGAGCTAGTGATTTTTTGTGAAAAAATATGAGGATACCCAACAGAAGTTTGTCTATTGCCATTGGTTACTGTCTGCTTGAGAAGGCGTTTTCATATTTGACCGGACCACTCAGAATTCGACAACATCGGCACGGCTCCTACATGACTCGTGTGCAGACAATTAACACGTGCCAAAAAGCATTTCAACCAATCAAGATACGTAAACGACCCTACAGTGTTTTGAAATGTAAAATGGCTTGAAATATTTTAGCGAAATTTCACTACCCCTAGTAATGAATGCGGATGTTGAAATATCACGGCAAATTCCATATAACTCATTTAAATTCAGACGACGTAGGCAATATTACGCCAGGAGCACTCGAAGTGCTAATGATTTTCGCACATTAGAGATGGTATTTAAAACTTTCTTTTAAATTATCATTTCCCCAGATTATTTCACTGGAATCAGATTTCCAATGCCGAGTGTCGCAAGTGTCACTTTTTGAAAATCTGGAAATCCGGACCCCAGGCGACGTCAAACAATCCACGACTCGGGACGGGGTCTCTACTGCGCATGACGAGGGAGGGAGAGAGGGAGGGAGGGGGAGGGCGCTCTAGGGGTGGAACCCACTCAAATATGAAAACCACGAGAAGCCGTTGCGATCCATCGCCCGATCGCGCGACGTAATCAGACCAATCTCGCGCTGGTGTGAGTGATGACGCGCTCGGCGGGCGACCGACATAACCTCAATCGTCAGTCGCTGAATTATTAAGGGCCCACCCTGGCGGGCGCGAAAAAGAAAATGGCGAAATCCCTCCTCCGATGCTCGCGTCGCGGAATAAATAAAACAGGAAACGTGTGCATGCTTCGCTTAATTGCGCCTTTAGTTTTTTTTTTTGTTCGAACGGCATTCGATTACGAAATAGAAATGGCTCAGCTTTCCAATACAAATCGGCGACTGGGATAGAAGAGTCAGGGTTGGGGGAGGGGGGAGGTACGGGGGAAAACACAATCAGGATTGTCTTTACCCGGTTGTTTTACGTGCTGTGGAATGCGCGACTGGCGAGCATTAAATAAAACATCGCTGGTGACGTGACGTTATTACAAACTGGAGGGTGTTCTCGGTGGTTCCGATTACAGCTTTCCAGCGAAGCTGTTAAAAATATAAGCCACAGAAAAACTGGGTGAACGCAAGGGCGCGGAATAATCGAAGAGGATCGTTCGAACCCGTGATGACGGAACGTCGACAAGAAACAAACCCACTGATACACAAAATTGTTTATTAAAAATTGAAAGAGTTTACGTCTATAACCGGTGTAGATAGGTCAAGGTTTCCCAGCTGTTTGGCTTCGATGCGAGTGGTCTGTATTCAAATTCTGGGAAAGAGACGGAATGTTTGTGCTGACTTCGCTGAAGGTAGGTTAGTTTTGGTTAGTTGTAAGTCGTGCCTTCTTTCATACATCAGGTGTTCCCCGAAAGGGTGCAAAGAAATTGCCAATATTAATCAAGAAAAGTTGTTCTTCATTGACAAATAACTATTACCTGTTAGGCCAACATACATTCAATATGTTGAACGAAGTAAAGCTGAGTTAGACAACGTTAATGTGACGTGCAGGTATACCGAACGGATAAGGAACGGAGCCAAATGAGAGAATTTCGCATATGGTATTCAGAGAAAAAAGAGAGTTCTCAGGTTAATTCACGTGTGTGTACACACACACATGTGCAGTCTAGGTAGGTGTATGTATCTCTACACAGTAGGGTGGAAATCAACGGACAAACGTCGTGAAGTAATTATTTTTATGCACAATAAAATTGAAAATATACAGGACACTGTCTACCTAAATTAAATATTAAGGGTGATATCAGCCCTAAAGAACAAAAATATTTCAAACTGAATGTTTTTTTTAATACCGGAAACAAACGGAGATTTAATTACAATTTTCCGAAAATTAATACCATCTCTCGTAATGAAAACATGGGTATCGATCTCTTTTTGCAGGAAACTTGTTTGCCGTCAGTAATCACGGACGTTTTATGCTTGTTTATTAAGCAGTATGACCTAATTAACTGCTCGGGTTATGCCGTTCTCGTGTAAAACGCACACGATACTTTCTGCGCCAGCGCCACATGTTGCAGGCGCGCAGGCATAAACCAACACTTCCTGCAGGTATCACACACTGACTGTCGCCAGAAACAAACATGCTACTTTAGCACTGTAAGAAGCTTATTAATGTGTGCTACATGTTGTTTATGGTGAGTTCTGGAAATGTTCGCCACCACTGTGGACACAGCAGCATACGACAGAGGCATGAAGGAGCTGTTGCCTAAGTGCTACAGTATATTCGCGGTTTCATCACTCTTTTGGAATCAAACCTTTGAAAAGTCACCCTATCTATAACGAATTTAGTTATTTCCTAAGTATGCCATGTATCACAAACGTTTAATACCTCTGTTAACATAGAAACATTTTTTATTTCTTATTAAGTTGAAGTTCTACGTATATTTTATTTATACATTATAGTATTTTATTTATAGTAAACATGGTTGAAGACAGGGCTCAACCCGAACCCTTGGCCATCATATCTTCTTGACATGTCTTGCATATACTATAGGCTGTTCACGGTAAAGTGAGCACTTTTTAAGGCCTTCACAAAACGCATTAACCCCTAATTAATGTATTTTATTGCAGTCTCGGACGTTAAATACTGAGTGTGATTAAATGTATACACTGCGTTTATTAGTCATATTACACTGTTTACATTAAAAAGTGGCGGAAAGGTATAAATTATTTGAAAGGAAAAATTTAGCAGGGCCTTATAAAGTGCTCACTTTACCGCGAACAGCCTATATCAACAATCGCATCTTCTGCTGCAGATGAATGACACACACAGCTACAGTCGAAGTCTTGAAAGTTCTGGTATGATACTCATCATAATCATCGCGAGGCTCTGGTTTCGTATAGCTATAGTCGAGTCACATATTATATTTGGCAGCACCATTTAGTTCTACCACAGCGATAATTTGGTTTATTAAATAAGCTGCCATACCTGTCAGAAAAAAAGATACATAGTGAGAAGGTGAAGGAGTACTTGAGGAAGAAGAAGGAACAACTCAGAACGAAGCATTGAAATTGGCTCGTGGTCCCTAGAAGACCCTAACGGAAAAAGAAGAAACATGAATAAAAACAGTGAGAAAAATGTGTGCTGGTAGCGCCTAGTAAGAAATAGTTTTCATGTAAACTATCATTACAATTGAGTGCGTACGAATTCGGTGCGTTGTTATTTGCTGTTATTTTCTAGATTTAGCTAAGGTTGGTTTGCACGAGGCAGAGGAATATCCTGCAAGTATAATTTTAGCAGTGTTTCAGAAAAATGTGAAGTAAACGCGAATGGATTATAGGCACTGTGTCGATACAGCCGACGCTTTGTGTACGTTTTAGACGAAAATGGCAAGTCTAGGGCAGTTGCAACAACAGGACTTGGAATACAGACATGTGCATTAGAAAAGCTGAAGGAACTCCAGTAGCAAATTTTCCAAAAAAATAATAAAGATTGTGTGGTTCAGTGATGGTGTGCTTTACTTTGCTTAAAAAGTTAGTGACGGAAAGTCACTACCCAGAAATACATTTAATATGACTAAACGGGCCTGCCACTGAATGAGCCCGGAGAAGCCGTTGGAAAAAAAAATTACTGTAATGTAGCTTTAATTACAACTGGTGGAAGAGGTGAAGTGATATTGGTTTTAACTTATATCAATGGGGAAGGAACATAGTCTAATGCAATATTGTATTTTTATGGAAATAAAACAATAATGGAATGAAATAATAGAACAATAATGAAATATCTCCGGGAATTACGGTTACAGAGTCACAAAAATTGGTATACGTGAATTCTGATGATTTTTATGACTCCTCGCCTTAGATGGCCACAAATCACACACCAAAAGGACAGAAATGCTTTAATTTGCATAAAGGAATGGCATAATGTTACTTAGTCCTAAGTCCCGTAACTCACTGGCTCCAGTCACTATACAGAGTACTTAATTTAAAGTCTTTAAATTCATGCTACTTCAAGGCAAGCTACAACTTTATGGCAAACCACGCTTCAAGAAAATTCACAAGGCTTCAAGTCGGAGAAAAGTTGATTGCTGTTTGAAAGTCAGCAACAGATGAAAATCGTGTCTTTGCATTCGGGTATGTTGGAATTACACCATCCAATCTCAATATCTTAGAGCAGGCTTTTTCAACAGACGATCTTGGTCCAAGGCAAGTTTCGGAAAAGATTGGATCAATATCTGAGTATACTTATGAACCTGTGTGGTTGCACTAACTTTCATGGATTTTCGAGCCTGTCTTCCATGAAGTTCAGTAAAGAAAGTTTCGCCCTTTCATAGGACCTCTCGAAGGTCGTTCCAACGAACTATAACTGAAAATATCTTGCATTTTCGTAATATTTCGTCTGGTAAAGCATCTTGTAGGATAAGGTAAGAATTTGCTACACCCACAAAGTTCCCAATAACTGGCGGGCAGAAACAGTCACATCGAAGTAATATAAAATCTGTCTTAAGGTGTCAATGAACATGAAAAATTGCAAACTAAATTTAGCTTAGTATAGTCTTTACACTATAGTGTAATGATAAAAGAAGACAATTTGAATTATGATCTGCAGCGACACACTAAACCGATGTAATTATTGAAAATCGAAGGTGGTGGGCCGATACTTTTTATTTTTTATACCTTTTTTATTAAAATGTTTTTTATTAAAATGATTTTATTAGAATAATATTTATTAAAATATTTTCTAGGGATGTCGGGGGAAGAACATCCAACGTGGCATCAAGCCCTGCCAGTGACGCCAACAAAGATGGCGGATGGCTCCGACCAATATGGCTCCAACCTGCGCTTAACAAGACGACGGACGGTTCCGGATCCGACATGCCAGATGCCATGTGCCCGAACCGACTAAAATACATTACTCGTGTTTGGTTATTTCCGAAATATGTATCACGAGCGTTTTATTCTTCTGTTAACACAAAAGTATATTATTTTTGGTTAAAATGAATTTTCATATTATTTCATTTATAATTAATGTGAATAAAATAAGAGAGAAAATAGGTGTTTTGGCAATGCTTAGTAAGAAATAGTTCTCATGCAAAATATTTTTACACTGAGTGCGCAGGAATGCGGTGCGCTGTCCCCTTGGTGTAATTTTCTAGACTTGGTTAAGCTCTGTTTGCGTGGGGCGGAGGAATGCCCTGAAAGTAGAAGTTAAGTAGATCTTCAGTAAAGTTGGAAGTAACCGTGAATGGAATATATTTTCCTTATTTTAATACTTAGCAAGAAGATTGTTGGAAACAGGAATTTCAATATAATGAGTACATATTTTAATGCGCAATTTAATATGACACAAAATATTTTTTAAACTTGGTGCCGAGCGGGATTTAATCGCGAAAATATTTGCAAGTGGCCTAACGCTGCAATTAGATAAGTAAGCTAACAAAAACCAGTATGTTAACTAAATCATGACGATTATGTTTCCTGATTTATTTCCAATGACTAGAACTTTTAAGACGTCAGACGTGTTATGTAGCGTCTTTGTTGACATTAACTAAACATGTGTATCGCGATGGGTAACGATTTTAACGCGCCAGGTTGGGTACGAATATAGTGGAAACGCATTCTGTGCATTCGTGAGCTTGCGTCGCAGATGAATCACCAAAATGTCTACCCTATAAGGGATAAAGCAAAGAACAAAAACTTCATTATATCATTATGGCATACAACGAAAACCTTGACGTGACTTAAGCTACACAAACCACTTATAAGACATCTGTAAATATCGGTCGGTTGTTACACGCAAAGCATACTTACTTGCAGTAAATAGTTCTTGAAAAACGATTGTAGTATTCCAGCTTCTCGCGCCATTTGTAAGCGGATGAGCGGACGCCCCTAACTTAACACGAAATATTAGCTTAGGCAGTAACAATGAGGTCAGGCGAGGATTACACGGACGAGCAGCTTCTAGCCAGAAGAGAAACTTGGGCGGCTTAGTTTAGCTCAGTTTCAGTCGGCGCGAAGGCCCAAACAAATCCTCGGGGCCAGTGGCTGCGGAAGTTGTCTGCTAACTTCCACTCGCGCTTGCAGCGCCTGTATTCGCGCGCTTGTTCGCTTCTGCTGAGTGCTCGCTCTTCGGTAATAAACACCAGCTCCGCTGAGCCCGTGCCCCGTTGTTTACGATGTGTTGGAGCAGACGTGATGAGCTCGCCCCTCCCCGAGCGCGCACTCGTATCATCCTAACTCGTTCCAGGCCGAGAAGCACGAGAGCTAGAAGTACGACAATGCCACGTACTTCAAGTGCGCCGTCGCCACTAAGCACACGGCTCCGAACTGACGTACATTGTTATCGTAGTGCTACGTGCACCTACGGGACTTTAAGCGGTGAACATATCTTACTGGTGAAAAGTCTGTAAGGGCTGTTCACGGTAAAGTGAGGACTTTTGAAAGTCCTACTAAAGATCTATTTTGTACGCGCATTTCGTATACTTCCCCCATATGTGAAATGAACATTGCCATGGGCCTGGTCACATTATACATGCGTCATTCAAGTAAAACTGTGCAGTTATAAGAACAGTAAATATTTTACATTTTTGATGATTCGTGCACTAATATGCATTAAAAATATAGAAAGTAAAACAAACGATTTCACTATTATTAAATGTTTTCTTAACACTTTTAACTCGGCGTTAAGACATGGAATTGCTTTCTCTCCGTCGTTGCCAACTTTAGAGGGTGCATGCTAGTGTGCCCGTGAAAATACACGCAGGTAAAGGCAGTTCACAATAAAGTGAGCACTTTTGAGATCAACCTTAGAGAAAAGTCACTGCTTCTGCCTGCATACATTTTAACGGGCGCATTGAGTAACATGAGCCCAGTAAAGTTGGTAACGATGGATGGGAAGTAGTTCCATATCTTAACATCGAATAAAAAGTGTTAGGTAATCATTTGTGATAACTTATATCATTTCATTTGCTTTTTGTTACTTTGATACTCGAGTGTAAAAATGGGCTAATTTGTAACACATTTACTTTCATAATAATTTCACAGTTTCACTTGACCGACGCTTGAATAAAGTGATGAGGTCTGTGGCAATGTTAATTTTACATAAGGCGGAATAATACACAACGTGCATACTAGTAGATCTTAAGCAGGGCTTTCAGAAGTGCTCATTTTACCGTGAATAGCCTCTAAGGGCAGTGACATTATTCAAATGTTGATTTCAAAAGTGCTTACTTTATCGTGAACAACCTTTAGCAAGGTTTAATGCAGCCCCCCCCCCCCCAGTACTACGAATGAATCTGACCAGGATATGTTTAGATACAGCGCTTTGAAGATGTCGATTCTAGAGGTGTCGGAGTGCTCTAAGATTGTGTTTCTAATATTAATATTTTCTAGGGAGTAATCGAAAGGCATAATTAGAAGTGTTTGTTAATCTTTTCGAATATCATCACATTGGGCGCACGTGTAATAGTTTCGAAATAAAAATGAATTTCAAACACACTGTAACGCACTTCAGGCGCCGATTTCACAATACGATGGTCACTTGGTCCCTTCTAAGGGCCCATACGTAAGGATAGCAACATTTCGCGATTTCAGTGACCTGTAAGCTAGACTCCTCAATCCTCTGCAAACTGGATTCTCAGAGGCGTGTTGATTGGCTGTTGCCCCACACCTGCCAGTTATGGGATTCACAAGGTGTTTCCTCGCAAGTCTACTATTGGCTCAGAGGCGTACAGGGTGGGGCTAATAAACTGTGATCCAATTGCGGAGGTGACTTCACCATATAGGCTGTACATGGTAAAATAAGCACTTTTGAAAGCCCTGCTTAAGATCTAATTGTATGCACGTTGTGTGTTCTTCCGCCTTAGGTAAAATTACAATTGACGTGAGCGTCATCACTTTATACGTGCTTTGGTCAAGTGAAACTGTAAAATTATTGGAAAAGTAAATATTTTACAAATATGTTCATTTTTACACTTCGATGCGTTTTTAACGATGCCTCGCCACGTAACTTTGCGCTTAGTATTTTCCTGTCACGGTTGGCAACAGTTGGTTGCCGTGGCGCGAGTGCACAGTACTTTTATTCAGTGTTTTTTTTTTTTTTTCGGCCGGTCGATTATTATTTTGCTATTGTGTTAATACAATGTAGTGGAATATTCAATAGTTTTAGAATTTATTAATCTTATTTGCGTATTGTATATTTATTGTGTGCTCATATATTTCAAACAGTACCAGTTTGGGACGTGCGCAGTTCAAATGTTTGATTGGGCGATCGCCTCCGGGTGCTCTGCGTGTCGCGTGCCGTGGCGCTGCACTGGCTAGAGCCTAGTCGGCTGACGCCCGTTGCTGAGAGCAGAAGTAGTGTGCGATATGTTCCACTCGCCACGTGACCGGTGCCAAACTGTGGCAGGCGATATACGAATGAAGACGGTCTCGCGCCGGAATGTTTTGCACGTAATGTAAAAGTATGAAGCTGGTAGTTGGGTGTAAAGACTGCGCGTTTATTATTACGTTACGTAACTTAAAGCTACGCCCTTGCCACCGCAGAAGTGTGCCGGTCCTGTTGTAATGTTTTTTTCTTTGGAAACTTGTTTCTGGACGCAAGTGTCGAGAGTGATAGATAGTTGCGTGCAGCAACTTAACTGTAGCGTGCAATACTTTTAATCGCACGTGGCTGGCGAGTGCACAAATACTACGGGCGTTTAATGCGCCGGAGCTTCGGTCAGCTGACAAGCTGTGCGACCAAGTCGTCCTGGCGGGCGCTGGAACCTGTGACGCGGCGCAACAACGGTGATTTTCTTGGGGCTGTGTGTTGTCCCATGCTGCTACGTCACCGCAAGATACCAGGTATGAGAGCAGCGAATCTTGGTGTGGCCAGTACTGTCCGGGCCGTATATTTTCTGCAAAGTTCTACGTCGTCAAAGTGTCGTAAAAGTTTGCGATTCGGAGCGCACATCGTCTGCGAGCGTCTTGTACTGTGACACGTAACATTAACTGTATAAAAGACCAGGGATATTTTATCAAGTGCGTTGCCCGTGAATGTAACCTTTTAATATCATATGTTCACCACTATAGCATTGACTTTGGAAACGTAAATACTTGTTAGGTATGAGACTGAGTGTGAATGCAAGTGAAGATAGGAGACTGTAAAATATGAGTAAATAAAATAACTTGCAATTTAAACTTAAAAGTAGTGTGCATTGTCAGTTACTGTTTCAATCCTCTGCCTGAATATTGGACAGTTGCAAATATTAATATCGAACTGATGGCCTATTGTGTGAATAATGAGACTGCGCAACGTTTACACCTATACTCTAGTAGTAATTAAACTTAACAACGAGTTTTCCACCTGTTCATAAGATTTGTTGCTCTTTTCTATAATTGAGTTCGTCATCTACTCACAAGTTATGTTCGGAGGTTTAGGGCACTGTTGGCAAAGTGAGGTAGCATTTAAGTATCCTGAAACCATACACTATAGATGAGGTAGACCGCTTATTCTTCTTCTGCGCATGCACCCATCACTGATCTACCCCAGTCCTACACAACTGTCAAAGTCACATGGTCAACAGCGATGAATGTGTTTGTTTACATCTTAATTTTTAAAAGACAATCACTATTATATTAATAAAATATCTTTACCATTTTGAATTTAAACAAAAATTATTACAAACTGGTTAGAGAAAGTATAAATGCATCTGAAAGCACTTGTTTACAAATCAGTTTTCTAACCTAAAACCCAAACCACGCCATTTGCGCTAAACGTGTAGGCAGAAAAGCAGTTCAATGTTGGGCTACGGAGATTGGTTGTGTGCAGCCAGCGAGATCGGTCTATCTCATCTTTAGTGTATGCCTAAAACCCTCGCTGGGTAGACGGCGGCTCACATTAAAAAAACAGATAGCGAAATAAATTTCCGTTCTCACAAATGGTTACCTAACACTTTTTATTCGACGGTAAGACCTCAAACTACTTCCGTCCATCATAACTAGGGATATGAAAATTTCGTGAGTTCAATGACCTGTTGGCTAGACTCCACAGTCCTGTGTACACTAGAGCCTCAGATGTTTGTTCAGTGGCTGCTGCCTTAGAGAGTAGCCAATGTTACTCCACACCTGGGAGTATGGCACTCGCTACTTGTTTTCTTGCAAGTATGCTATTGGCTCAGGGTCTTCCAGGGCGTCTCTAATGAACTGTGATCCAATTTCGAAGGTGACTTCAGTGTAAACGTGTTGGGCGTCTATCTTGTCCTAAAATGAACTCGCGAAATTTTCCTATCTCTAATCATTTAACCAACTTCACTGGGCGCATGTCACTCAGTGTTCCCGTTAAAACATATTCAGGTAGGGGCAGTGACTTTTTTCTAAGGTTGATTTCAAAAGTGCTCACTTTATCGTGAGCAGTGTTTAAATGTGTATGATGTCTAGCTTGCCCCGAAATGAATTCACGAATTTTTCCTACCCCTACCCATACGACGTCCACGCGTGTGGATATATGTAGCCTGCCAGAGATAAAGAGTGTAGTCATCACGAGTAACGGTTTTTTTATTGTGGCCCTTAGGCGGCCGTCGCCTGCGAAGGCATGGCGCAAAGAGAGGCGTCGAGATGGAGAAGTGACCGGGTGTAGCGATGCGAAAAAAACGAAAGCACCCCGAAAAAACTCGCCGGCCTTCGGCACGCGAGTCTCGTTTCCGGTATGAGCGCGGTGGTGAACCCGGATAGAAGCGATGTCAGGCGGCCCACTCTGGTCACACGAGCTTCCAGTTCCCACGAGTAGTGCTAAACCTAGGCGACAATAGAATGGTCCGGGGGGGGGGGGGGTTTGGGGGGTGTCTCCCTTCTCATTGCTTTCTGATTAAGTATTTTAGTTCAGCTTTTGGAAACTAAGCGATTTTCAACGTTATCATGTAATCGGTCTCACATATTTTCAGTTAAATAGCAACTACGTAGAGAAGTGACACTCCCACGCATTGTCCCGAGGCCATATTTCAAGCAATAAAGTGTAATCACGTCACAAATACACTAACAGCCTAAGAACGTAAAATGACACTAGAAACTAAACATTTTACAAACAACATATATTCTGTAATTTGAACTTGCTAGGACACAATTTTTATTAACACTATAAAAATAAAAAGGTATTATTTCATTTTAATTTAGCGTTTCCAACAATTACGCGATTTTGCGATAATTTGCGGACACATAAGTTTCGTGTTTTCTTAGTTATTATCGTGTGTGTGCATTTGTGACTGTGATAGTGTTTTCGCCTTCTCGTTCAATTGTCAGTGTTGCAAGTGAGGAAAATGAAGAAAGGTGCGGAAAAATCCTTGGAGACCCACCTCCAACTTCCTCTCCTCATTTTGGCACCCAATAGTCGCCACTAGTTGTAGCTATTCATTAGTGGCCTTCCATTCATGTACTATAGTTCTGAGCTGCTGTGGTTACTTACTATATCAACTTACAGCCGACCTCCCGTGGCGTAGGGTAGGTTGGTGCGCCACCGATCTGCCGTGCGGGAGGCTCTGGGTTCGAATGTTAGGTTATATATTAGTCTGTAAGCCGTCCCCTGCTAATCTTTCAAGCATAAAACTGGGGGACATTAAGAAGCCCTTTCCAATTCTTCGTTACTGTGGACAGACCGCTAACACCTTGCCTTGCGTTTACTTAAATAGCTAGCTACATTATTATTTTTGATTAAAAATTAATCATTGTGGTCTTCCAAGCCCAAGACACTGTAAAACACTTAATTTATTGCAACACACGACTTGTTGCCACAAAGAAATTTATACGTAATAAAATATGAACCATTGAAAAGTAGGTTTGCACACAAACAACATTTTTGCTTGGTCTACATATACACGTGTGTGTGTATATGTATGTATATATATGACAATTATAATAAATTATAATATTTCTTTCATTATTACATATTATAATATATTATATAATACTTCTTCATTTTCCTCATTCGCGACGCCGACAATTGAATGATCAGTCTAAAATATTGTCAAAGTCACTAACGCATACACACTAATAATTAAGAAATAGTATATAAATTTATAATAAATATAAATAGTTCTTCAGTATTCTTTCTGAAAGTTCGTTAAAGTACTGTGATGATTAAACCATTGTGTTGCTGATTTAACAAATTCTTCATTTGGTAACTTAGCATTTAGCAAGCTGTACTACGAACTAATAACTATAATGCAGAGCAGAATTGTTTTATTATTAGTTAACACTTTCTTCTGCTGTACACCTACCTTAAAGTACTGTAAACAAAACAGCCTCAAAGAAATGTTTTGCAACACATAAAGCTTCCAGCAGAGTATAGCATAGTGGATGTTTTGAACGCATAATGTCCCGTACTGCATAATTATAAATTACGCATTTATTTGTTGTAACGAAAATATGCCAGTTGTCATACTCTTTGACATCTTCAGATAATCTATCAAACCGTCACGCCCTGTAAGGCAGACCTAGATATTTCAATACGAAATAAGTAAAACTCAATTCAAAATAAAAAGCAGATAATCTTGATCTATCAGTTGGTTAATACAGGCTTATATGACATGTACGTGTACATACGTATAAAAGCAAAGTGGAGTGGGGCTACCCACTCTACACAAAGCATGACTATGGATAACACCAACAAATTCCTAGGGGTTCTTTCATAGTCAGCGTAGACAACAGTCTCCACGTTGCACAGGAAGGTTATATATTGCCAGCACTGTAAGCTGCGAGGCTCGGTGACCCATGATCTTCCCTCGACGTAACTGTGCTTCTGCTCTGCGTTATGATTCGTTCGTATCACTCATCACCGAAAATAAGGATTACAGCTTGGTGGGTGAGAACAGCGCAACAAGTTCTCTGCCAGTTTAAGGGGCCGTGGTGGTGTAGTGGTAAGACCACTCGCCTTCCACCAAGGCGAATCGGGTTCGATTACCGGTGGGGTCCCTCCCGGATTTCCGCGTGCAGAAATCATGCCCGACGATGCCGTTGGTCGGCGGGTTTTCTCGGGGATCTCCCGCTTCCCCCGCTGCGACATACTCAGCTCGCTTCACCCTCATCAGCTCTCAAAACCTCGATGTTAAGAGCCGCCCAAATCTCTTCGCTCACAGGCGTGAAAAAAAAATTCTTAATTTCAAGACCTGAAAACCATTCATTAACATGGGAATGAAAGAGTAGATATACCCGTTGTCGAAAGCGCATATACTGGCTGCTTCAACACGTTAAAAAACAAATTTCAAAATTATTTTTTTTAATGAATAAATTACGGACTACAAATGGAAGTATGTTTGTGGCGCATACGTAACGCAAAGGTAAAAAGCACTCGCAGCTTCCGTTTGTCCGGCAGCAGCTCTGGCCTGTCTTAAATATTTGTCCGGACGAGCGGCGTCCGCACGGGGCTGTGCCCGGGAACTGGCCCTCGCCAAACAATCACCCCGGGCGGCAACAAAGGGCGTCACTCGGCTCGACAACGCCGCCTAGCCCCCGCCGCCGCCTCCGCTCCCTCATGGACCGCCGCAACTGCCGCCCCCCCCCCCCCGGATAAATCGAAATCCCCCACTCACCCTTCGTCTTCAGGGACACCTCCCAACTCCCGACAACTGCCCGTGTGACGTAATTTGCGTGTGTCTGAAGTGCGTGCCTCTCGCAGCCTGTGTTTCTTTACAGGCGTATTTATTATCTCCGAGAGGGATTGCCCCCCTCCCCTTCCATTAGGAGACCTACAATCCCCTCGGAAGGAATTTTTACGTATGTTTACCCATTTGTGAAAAATAAGTGTCTTAATTAAATCTGAGAATTTATATTATCTACAAATAGTATGAAACAAAGTCGCCCGGCCGCGGACGTCTGTGTATTCGGCTAAGGCTTCTAAACTACTTGATGGATTTCGGTGCGGTTTTCGTCATCATTTAGAGAATTTCTTAAGGAAGTCTTAGGTATGTAATACATTAATATTTAACGCGAGGGTAGTAGAGAAATACTGACTAATAAAGTCGAAAAAAGACGCTTTTCGAGCGCTTAGATGGCTTACGCTGACTAACCCATAAGCGATACACGAGATTAATGTATTACAGAGTTGTAGATCTCAAAAAGGTCAAATATGTCCGTGGCACCATATCTATTAAGAATGGCCACAGTAACATTTTTGTCTTTTTTAATGTGATTAAAAATATACATTTTTGAACAGCACAGTATGAATCCTTATCAAATTTAATGTGTTAGTTACACCATGTCATTTTAGGAGCTAACACAGATGTATTAATTACGCGCAACAAAATAATTACAGCGGTCGAGCGAACTGATGAAGGAAAAACTATGACGTCACGTTGCTCAACGCGGCCAGCTCTATATACGTATATCGCACCCGAGCGATGCCGGGGCGGGTCGCTAGTTGAGAAATAAATACCATCTCCATCTTTAATGAAGTGTTCTTAAACAATTAAACATTGAAATAAAAAATTATGTTTCTTACTACAGAGAACTTCCGGGTGAAATCTATTCAGAAGAAGTAACCCCCTGGAAGATAAATTCGCCCTCAAGGAAAATAAAACACACAAATAAACGCACTGCTGGCGGCGGTGCAAGAGTAGGTAAAGTACTCAAGAGACGAGATTGTGAAGCGGTTCCTTTTAATATGCGTACCCATTCTCTGATTGTCTGCGCCAAGGCTCTGGGAACGGGCCTCGTGTTTGATTGCTTAATGCATGTTGCGAAAGGTTCCCTATTGGCTGGGCTTCCAACTGCCAAGTGGGTTAGCAGGCGCTGATTGGCGAAAGATCTTCCGACATTTTGTTGGCGTGTGAAGCTGGGGTTCGTGGAGAGATTTGGGTGGCTCTTGACATCGAGGTCTTGAGAGTCGATGAAGGTGAAGTGAGCTGAGTATGGAGCAGCGTTGGAATGCAAGGGCGGGGGGAACGGGAGATCACCGAGTAAACCCGCCTACCAGTGGCATCGTTCGGCACGATACCCACATGCGAGAATCCGGGAGCGACCCAGCCGGGAATCGAACCCGGTTTGCCTAGGTGGGAGGTGAGCACTCTGACCACTGCGCACCACCGTGTCTCCATAAGCGGCTGTGGCCAGAGAACATACAAGAAAAGAGTTCTAACTCAAGGGTATAACGAATGATCCTCATCTTATACATTTGTTTGCCGAAGCAAGCCGAAGAAGTTCTACGTTACTTCCAACTTTATAAAACAGACTAAAATACATTCTGACTGTTATATTGGTGGTATTGTCAAGACCTGGCCACAAGGATATATTTTATACTGTGATCAGCCTATATTTTTTGGACAATGTTATTGACGCTTCTGTTATTTACAATTATTTAACATCACAAATACATTTGAGCGAATATGAACTGTAACCATGAAGGCGAAACACTACATTACAAGCAGCTTTACATATAAATTCATGAAAATACACGTGGCACGAGTAGAATGATTATGCCGATTCGGGCGCAAGGACGTGGGATGTCAGAGCGTCGGAGTTGTTCATGCTGCGTTATTCCGGTCCCCCGGCGGCCAATTTTCCCCTCAACATTTCCCTTCTTCCCTTAAAATTTCCCCCTTTACCTCGAAATTTCCCTTTCCCCTTCGCAAATATTCTTTTTGTTCTCAAAAATCAAAAAATGTACCGATACCCCCAGTTACAAAAACAATCCCCTGAAAGGCATTTTTCGATCCATCGAAAGGATTTGGGGGCAATCGTTTTCGAGGGCCGAGCAGTGGCGGTCATATTGATTTTATAGGCATATGATATGCCACATCGATACAAGGAATGCAGGATCGGAGCCAACCATCAGTCATCTTATCCGCCATGTGACATTGACCTTTGACGTTGACCAAAGTAACCTTGGATGACCTTGAACCGAAAAATTTTCAAAATTGTTTTAAAAATTGCCAAAAAATACAATCGCAATACAGAAATTTTATAAATAATTAAAATTTCGAATGTTTTGACTTAGAAGGGGTGAGGGACTGGAACCGAACAACTGCCATAATATGATGTCACCCAACCGCATGTTGAACCCAAGTGACCTTGACCTTATAACCGTGATATTACATGACCTTGAAAGAAACTCCAGAAAAACTGTAAAAATTTAACAAATTCATAACAATCTGTGAGTATATTACGTTTCTAACTACTACTGCCATCTTGGATCAAGTGACCTTGACCTTACCTGATGACCTTCGACCTTGAACCCAAAAATCTTTAAAAAAAAACCCAAAAATGTTCCAATAATTAAAGAGAAATTTATAAAAAATATAATTTCTATAAATTTCCGTTTCTGGAGGTGGTAAAGCTCCATGTCCAGCAGACGACTGACTGCCAACCAATGTTTAACATTGGTTAATTAATTGGCAATACTCTACCCCCTCATCTTTGCTAATTCTGTCAAATGCACTCCATCCGTCATATTGTTTTATTCTTTTGTTATTTGTTTATATTTTCATCACCTAGGTGGAACTGATGACTCCGACCAATATATTAGAGCTGGGTGACGTTCACTTTGACCTCACATCTGTGACCTTGACACCATGCTCATGCCCTTGGATAGTCTTGAAACAAAAATAAATTCTAGTTTTTTTATAAAAGCCAAAAAATTACTGAATTTTTTTTAAATTTAATTTAAGAAAAGTTTTTTCACAAGTCTTTCAATCAATGTCGCAACATTTCCATCAATCAGCACCACAATCACACACATCAGCAATCCACACCAATTCACAACAATCTACTCCAATCCATACACCAATTCACATCAATCTACTCCAATCCACACCATTCCGCATATGAATCCATACTAATCCACACACCAATTCATACCAATCCACTCCAATCCGCTCCAATCCACACACCAATCCGCTCCAATCCACACACCAATTCATACCAATCTACTCACTATCCACAACAATCCACACCAATCCTTCGCAATCCACTCCGCAATTGCTCCACAATCCACTACTCAGTCTGCTCTGAAATCTGCACCGCAATCCGCTACATAGTCTGCTCCGCAATCCGCTTCATAATCTTCGCCAATCCTCGCCCCTCTTTCCATTAATCTTTCATTCTTCCCATCAATCATTCATAATCTTTCCATCAATCTTTTACAATTTTTCCATCAATCGTTTACAATTTTTCCATCAATATTTCACAATCTTACCATTAATCTTCCACAATCTTTGTATCAACCTTTCGCGATTTTTCCATCAATCTTTCGCGATCTTTCCATCAATCTTTCACAATATTCCCATCAATCTTCCACGATATATTTCCAGCGATAATCAATCCATATTCAATCCATGCGTTTTTCGTCTGTCACTATCCACGCATATTAAAAAAAAAAAAAAAAAACCATACACCAGCTGTCTCCAAAATTTGTACATAAAGGCAGAGTTCATGTTTTGTATACTGTTCACTATTCATGCATTATTTTTATACGAAGTCTTTATTATCATTCTATATACAGATATTTCTGTTAATAGTCAAGTGATCATAGCACCACTAGTTGTGAGGGGAAAAGGGTACGACACACAAAAATAAAGAAAAAAAACAATTATTTTTTAATACTAATTTATTATTATTTTGTAATTTAAATTTTATAAGAAAGCAGTTCATCACGTCATGTGATATAAACCCCTCCCCACCAGTTCTCTAGTGATTGAAGATATTTGAAAAATGTGTGAGAGATCCCCGCGTTTTTGCAGGGCAATCAAATATCTGAGTCTATCAACAAGTTCACTGGGGTCTTTGGGAAATATGTAACGAGGGTTCTTGACATCTTCTGCCTTCTTCGTGTCTCTTGTTGAAGCAAATGTGGTGGAGTGATGTGTCAGTGCATCGAGAAAATCTCATCGTCTTCATCAACACTGTCGTCATAGTCATTATCATCAATGCTATCTTCACGATCATCTTCACCTCCTGTTTCATCCTAATTATCAAGTTTACTTTTCATTGTAGAAGTCGTATGGTTATCATTAGTATTTAAAGCCAACGATCTTTTTTTTTTTTAAGTTCATCGATTCCATGCGAAAGTCTTGCAAGTTTACGTTCCACACAAACCTACTCTACTGCACTCATTCTGTCTTTAGCATTAACTGCTCGTCACAATCTCTGGCTCCCAGTAGACGAATCCTTGCAGATATCAGTATGTTCTTTCAATGCATCGCTTTAGCACAAACTGTGTGTGGCCAGTGTCTTAATTCTTCGTCATGCGAAAATGACTCTTCGAACAGGTGATTCTTTCGTGTCGACAAGCATTTTGACCGATAGTAAAAACTCGATCGTAGAATCGACACAGTCGGCAATCAGGCAACGATGATGCAGGTCACGGCTCCATATTCGACGAGGTCAAAGGCAGACCTTCGTATTCGCAATTCATCTTCGTGGTATGACGAGAGAGTGCTTCCAAATCGATGTTCACCTCACGGTGTCAAAGAGTAAACTGTAATTTTTTTCTATATAAATGCGGTTCTTTTTACAGTAAAGAGCCTTGCGTGTGCCCACAAAAGGACTTCCACCATTAAATTTATATGTAAACAAATATGGGAGCACTCTGAGGAAACTCACATACTCATTTGCCCCAGAATAAAACAGGCAGATAATTATTTATACATTAATACAGAAATTTAAATTATTTTATACATAATTACGAATATGTATAAAAATATTTTTAACAAATATTTTCAACTAATTTTATACATAATTACGTATATATAAATATTGTAAAATAGAATAATTTTTAATTTCTATATTTATATACACATGCGCCTACACGCATGTTTGAATATATTGTTACGTAAGTGTCTGCAAGAGGTGAAAGAGGGAGTGGTGATGGAGGCAGGGGAAAAAGAGAACGGAGAGAAAGAGGGAGACAGACAGAAACATTTCACGCTCGCGTGCGCCACCAACACCGCTGTGTGGCGGACGAATTTCCACGCGAAGAGGTCGGAAAGATAACGTTAAAGATTGAAGTGTAGGGATTGGAAAGAGGCGATGTGAATTGAGAAGGGGGCTAGAAGTTGGCAGGGTGGTGTGGGGGGGGGGGGGGGGCGGATCGGCGGAATGAATTTCCACGGATGTTTCCCGGTGCACTGGAATGCAATCACTTGAGAGCCCTTGCCCCGCTCCACAACGTCATGACACTCGGCCATCGAGTTCTACGAGTTTCAACACTTCAAAGAACGCCCATGAGCGTCCGACAAGTAGTTGCAGAAAAGAACGCCCATGAGCGTCCGACAAGTAGTTGCAGAAAAGAAAAAGAAGTTAACCCTACCTTCCTTCAGACATTACTGTTGCCTAGTAAAAACCATTATTTAGATATCAACAAACTCTTAAATATTAGTTTGAACTTATTAGTACCGACATTTTTGCAATTTTTTTTATTTTGCAAATTCAATGGCGTTCTTAAAAACCGGACATGTAATTCATTTATATCCAATACAATATTCAAAGCAAAACTTTAGAAAAATTAACTTACATAAATGCTTTTTTTTGACAGATTTATATTTACAGAGTCCAACAAACAATGCGATATACGGCTCAGAGCAACTCGTATACTAATTGCAGTTTTCATTTAAACTTGCATTTGTCCTCAAATCGAAAATAATATCGTCTCAATCATAACCATACATTAAAAAAAAATATTAGTAAACAAATAAAGCTGTTTACTTAATATTGCAAAGACTCGAGTAGCCCAATACAATTTCCGTTACATGCAATTATGACGAGTATTTATTGAAATTTAATCGCTGAGACCAAGTAAACAGCTTATATTTCGCAAACATAACCGACAAAAATTACAATTAAAACAAAACATAGGTACGTTTTATTTACAATTCAATAAGACTAAGTTTGGTAAGACCAAGGTGTATGCATAGACAGTAATTGAAAAAAAAATTTCACCAAAATCCAGGTAGACACACAGTATTGGGAAACACTCAAATAAGCCTTTGGCGCAGTACAAAAATAAATCAATTCAAAATGGAACGAGTCATCTTGCATGTATATACGCGTACACGACACGCACACGCAAACACAAACACACACACACTCTCTCTCTTTCTTTCTCTGTCTGTCTCTATCTCTATCACAATATCTCTATCCTTTTGTCTTATGTTTATCTCTTTGCCTTTCTCTCTCATCCGAAGACCCACAGACAAGAAGTTTGCATTTATTTATCAATCCAAGAAATGTAAGCAGAAAAAAACAGATGTAGTCTACGATTACGACAGACACGTTTTCTCTAGCCTCAAGCCAATTAAAGTATGAACGAGATATATTTTACGGGAATTTTATACAAGTCAAATTAACGTCTCTGAAATATAAACCACTATGAAGGCTCAATTCGAAAAAGCATTACTCAAGTGTGTGAGACGATAGTGTTACTTTTTAACACTTCAAAAATTTATAACTTAACGTTATTTGCAAACCACTTGTCAGATTTTCGATTCTTTGCTTATTGCATTTCTTGGGAAAAAAAATTTCTCAGACACACATAGAGATTAATATTATATAAATAACTTTGCAGTGCGATCAGAAAATGTCAAAAGTTTTTCTATAATATAATACTACTAACAAAATACATTAAATTTTTGTGTGTGATAAACGATACTTTACGATTACCATTTCGCAACAACAAAAAATATAATGAAGCAATTTTAATTTATTTAGAGACTAGATGCATCTTTCGGAAGTGAGGGGATGAATACATTTATTGTCCACTGCCTGTCGATGGTGTGTATCTATGATGATATTGTCCACTGCCTGTCGATGGTGTGTATCCATGGTGATATTGTCCACTGCCTGTCGAGGGGGTGTATCCACGGTTATATTGCCAGCTGTCTGTTGAGGGTGTGTATCCAACTTGAGTGTGTATAGCACGTTAAATATTGACTTTAAAACAAATATGCGTACGACCATTCTCGTAGGAAATGTTATGTACTTAAATTTAGTGTATTACACTTATTTCGCTTAACCTGGCAGTTTTTGAGATACTTGTCAAAAACTGGGTGAAAAAAAGTTCATTTAAATGGCTCATACTCCCCGCTCACCTCCCACCAGTGAGGACTTCTAGCATTTTAAAAAGGACGTCGAGATGAACACTTGTGCTAATTTTCAAAATTCCAAGACTTTTTTTCTTTATTTGGTTTAATTTACCTGAACTTTTTTTTCCTGGCAAACAATTGGAGAATTCTGCACCGCCATTAGATGCCCGAGAAGAATTTTCAACTTGATCGTTAAAGTGTTCTGTGCTTTATATAATTTTGTTCAAGAGAGGGACGGCTAAACATTCAAATACATATTGTGCGTCTCTCCGGAATTGGAAGAAATCCCACCACGAAGCCCCTAGTAAAGCAAACCAGTCATATGCATCACGTATAGATTCGTTTGCTGACTATTTTGTGTGACAATCCGTTAGAATGACAAAACAGAGTTGCATTTAGTAATGCCTCAGGTGTTGTACAAAATGCTAGGTGCACAGCGCAGTGCAATGTATGTTTTTCTACATACAGAGTTTTGGCTTTAAACGTATGCTTCTTTTTTTTTTCGCGGCACAATAGAAGCGACATGGCTACTAATTATTAGACACGTTTAATCCTGCAATAAAACGTGAATCTGTGCTTGTAAGTACCGTTGAGGTGCGTATTTAATAAAAATAACTTAAATAATTCTGTCTTTTCGTTTTTGAGTAGGCACATTTTCCCCACACATTATGTCTGTGATTTCCTGCCATTTCGTTCTCATAATATCATGATCACTGCATTCTTCAGTTGATATATTCCGCACTGCTTTTCGACTTTAGACTTCTCGTATAAACCACTCATTATCTCGAAAGACATCGTGAATTCGTACGGAGCAAAACAGAAACTGCTGTAACAAGTGCGCTGTGACTGAAGAAGCCACATATAGCACATCTCCATTCTCTCTCTGTGTGTGTGTGCCTCGCTCTGGCTGCCTGTGCCATCACGCACGTTCTAGGGACGGCAGCCAGACAATTGTGGTTGCTTAGTGCGCGCAACCCTATAAGGCTGTAGTCACAATAGCCAGACGAACACGACACGACAGACCGACACGACGTCAGAGCTCGGCGGAATTTCATATTATATTTTATTCAATGTTCACAATACCCCGACGAAACATGCCAGACAAATGTCTTAGTTGGCTGTTCGAAAATCCTAAAACGTTAAGTTATCCTTGTAATATCTAATGCTTGATTTTTAAAACTCGCGATAAGTGAATGATTATTTTGCTTTTGACAATATTTTAATTTGTGCAAGAGAAAGAAGTAAAAACAAACCAGAACGTTATTTTGGCGTAAAGTTAGTTTATTTGCTACAGTAAGGAAATACACACGAAATTTTGTTTTCTAATGTATTTTATTCACATTTTTTTGCGCGCCCAGGCAAGCCCGACACGATGGAATGTAGAAATAGAACCTTCTTTCGTCGGGTTGTCGGGGCTGTGATTTTTTTTGGACGGACGTCACTGTGACTTTGCTTTTTATTGACTGCTACTCAGATTTAGTCGTGTCGGGGCTGTCGTATCGGGTTTGTCAGAGTATTGTGACGTCAGCATAACGTCTCATATGTCAGATTGGCTGCGGCAGTCAGGCTGCCTATTGCGTCCCCGCTCTTACGGCGTTGCGGATTACGCTCCCCCCCCCCCTTACGATTTTTCTGAGGGAGTCAACGGTTTCAGCCGATCTTAAATCCATCTTGAAACACGCCTGCGAACGTGTCCGTGCAACCTGACATATTTTCACTGAGAGCGTCCAGGTTTATCAGAAGCAAAACACATGCAACTGTCAGTGCCATACCTGGACTTATGAATTCCTAGCTTCATGCAGAAGCCGATGGACAAAATATTTGGTGCTTGGTTCGGAGTGATAGTCTCCACTGAGCGACGTTGTTTATAGGACAAATACCAACAGTTGCTGGTGGTGTTTTTTTTTTTTTGGTACACATTTGTGCACACTTAATACTCAACCCGTAATAATAATAGAGGGTTCTCATAGGTGAGACCAGTAGAATTTTCTTCATTGGAAATATCATTCGACTTATTTGTCGTCATTAGCTGATAAGTAACTGACGTTCAATAACAAGTGTTTCACTGAGATATGTTAAAGGCTTTTATTAAGAACAACTGACAAAACATTTAAGGCACAGAAATAATAGCTATCTTAGATTATCCAGTTTTTTGCGAAGAGTTTTATTTTATGCGTGTTTTTGGAAATGCGATTCTGGCAAGGTAGAGAACGTATTCCAATAATTTTTCAATTACTTTTAATATTTCTCTTCTTTTGTTGAAGATGTATTCCCATTGACAGGACAATATACCATCAGGCCATCACAATTAACTTCACTGTCCATCCACATCCTGAACACAGCTGTTTAGTGATAAATATAAATTAATTAAAAAATAATAATTTATAATAACGCTAAAATGTTGGCGTTGTAAGGAGACAATGTACTACATTCGGACGCCGCCCAGTTAAGGTGAAAATTACGACGTTAATGAATGTGAACTAAAACGACATTTCAGACCTTTTCGTTTTTATTTGTCGTTGATTATTTAGATTTTTACATTCCCATTAAACCTCGACATTAATTATAATTACTCCACTACTACCAAACTACAAAGACACGAGTGAAGTGCCTTGCTGAAATTGCCACTTAGCATAACTGGAGCTTGACGGGTGGTCAGATCACAGATAGCTTTCATCGCCGTCTCATTAGCCAAAGCAGCGCTTCAAAGGATCTCGTCTTCAGACACACACTTCACCAACTCCCCCCTTCCCATCCCGGGCTGGGGAAAACCGCAGCCCTCTCGAGGCGCTTGAAAAATTCATCAGTACAGAGCTGCATGGGCCGAGCAGTTAAGATTAACATGAGCAGCGAAAGGGCTGGAGAAAAAAAAACTCAGGAGGCAAGATAAATGGTCTTAATTACGTACGACGAAACTTTGTACACAACTCGCTTAAGGTGCAACTACCTACTTTTCAAGAACACCGGAGCTCGCATTGGAGCAAAAGGGAGAGGGAATTTTTTGAAATTCCGCTGTGGGGAAGAAGTATGAACCGTGGGAGATGATGGAGAGACAGAAGAAAAAAATGGCGAACATTTCGTGTAAAAAAATGAGCCGACGCTTTTCTTTTTTCGTGGGAACGTTTCAATTAAAGTTGTTGGGTGTTAGGGCGTTAATGTTGGAAGAGGGCGCAACTTCTAAAGGGGGGGGGGGGGGGGGAATAACAAATGGGCATCGCGAGAGAAAGCGAGAAGGAAAAACTGTGAGCCCAAAGAAAGGTTTTTTCTTCAAAACTTCGCAGCCCAAGTTCCGTCGCAAATTTAAGGACTCCTAAACATAACACAGGGAATGAATTTATGAAGTCAGGCAAATAAATCACGAAAGAATTAGGGGGCTGAGCTAAGAACCATTAACTACCCGAATGATCCAGACGAACTAAATTCTGACGATGAAATTAATTGGGACTGCATTTATCGGATCGCCAAATTCTGCCGAATATAGCCAACAAATTATTGGTCGCTGAGGCAGCGCCTGTTACTCATGATATCGCACTTAACCTTGTGATAACAATCAGGATAATTAAACAGAGGCGATGCATAAATATATTCATGTTTTGTGTAAAACTTTTTCTGGCATATTTTTACACGCCACACCAGCAGTTCAGTGTGGAAGCGCGAAGACATTCGCCACACAGTTGTAATGTGCATCAAAGCCTTCAGTACAATCAAACGAACGTAGTTCAATAGAAACAAATTAGATATTTATGTACGAAATTACTGGCTACTAACATTAATTTTACTATTGATATTTGTTGAAAATACTGCATAATATTCAAACTTTTCTACCAATATCGACACTAAAAGAAATTCCTCCATACCTTAATAGTAACTAAGAAAGAATGTGTATAAGCCAATGCATGTCCAACAGAATAAGTAGTTATTATGAAAACTTTACGATTCTGGTAGACAATGATTATAACATATCGCTGTACAAACGGTTAAATATTGTGAAACAACTATGCAACTTACATGGTTATCCTGAACTGCGGGTAAAACGCTGTGCGCTGACTACTAACGGAAAACGAGAAAGAAAACATTATATGACTTACAACTTAAAATAAAAATCTATATTTCAGATAAGCCTAACTGAATTTAAAAATATAAGAAATTACTTAAAATGAAATAACAGTTTCTTAAATAATATTGAAGGTTAATTTCATTCCTTTTCATTGAGAATAGGGGCTGTCAGATCTTGCTGTACAAAAGTTTTAAAATCCTTGGCTGAGATAAATTTCCTACCGTCAAGTATAATTTCCACGTCCAAATTAATAAAAAAAAAAAAAAAAATGCCTCGGTGTAACATTCTCAGGCGCATGGTTCTATTAAAAACAGTATGGTGAAGATGTTTGCTTGAAAGCTACGTAACCGGCAAGGAAGCCGTAGAGAGGATGAGTTATGTTACCAACAAATTGCCAGAATGCCTCATTTTGATTTACGAACTCAGTATTACTTTCAGGATCATTTAAAATGTTCAGTTTTGAAGGGTGTTTACTGCCCTACACTATAATCGTAGGTAATAAGTTGTATTACGTTGTCTTTCTCAATGATGCACAATGCATAATCTCACGGAGTTTTAAATTGAGTTCAACAAAACGTGTATGAATGACCAACGTGAACTATCTTGATTCTGTAACGTACTAATTTGTACTCTATATTTAGCCAAACCATCCCGGTAAAGATCGAACTTACGTAAGTATGTGTGTTTACAAACTCTAAGATGTGGGGTTATCTAGGGGGGAGAGAAGTGAGAAGGTTGAAGGGGGGGGGGGGGGTGTTAGGACTTGGTGTCAGTGTCGTACAATTCTACCAGTACTGAAAGAAGGATACTGAATAAATAAGAATTTCTACAAATAACAATTTGGTTTAGATCAGCGTTACAAAAAGACACAACGAACGCTCTAAACCTAAACAGTTAAATAAAATGTGCTCTACACGCTGTATTTTAATTTCGATTCAATAACTTGCATATTTATGCGACCTCACACATTTATTTTGAGTACAGTATTAAGTAAATTTACAAATTTCAGTATTTTAAATGTAATCGCAAAAAACGTACGTAAAGGAATAATTCATAATGTTTTTATAAAAACTGCAAGGAATTTAAATTTATGCCATGTTCCAACTAAATTTCGAACAACTTGGTTACAGTTTAAATCTTTGCGTGGTTACGAGTAATGGTACTAATATTTTTTTTTCCAGCTGCAACTCTTGTCAATCCTGCACTTCCTCGATTCAGCTCTAAACGTTACTTAAAACGCAAAATTGTTATACGCGAACCACACAAGATACATCGTAAAACCTTATGCATTAAGTATATAATTTTCTAAACCACTGGCGGAGACATCATTTGAATAAATTTATAGGACTATATATAACAGAAAAATATTTATTTTGAGTGATTGAGAACTACACTGTTGAAAATTTCCGTATATTTACGGAATGTTTTACGGACATGTACAGTTTATATACGGAAAGGCAATCCATAATGACGAAAAACGGAGTTAAGTCCGTAAATACAAAATACGGAAAGTTTATGTATTCCTTTTGGCTTCAAGTTACACGAAGCTTTCTTCGACACTGTATCAACAAAATTATCGCTTCTGCTCTACGTGAAAAAACAGCATATACATAAAGTGCATCGATATGACGTTCTTCCGGTAGCTTTCAGCGATCACTCTGCAGTGATATTTGCGTATGAAAAGTTTGCGAATGTAACACGGTTTGGCAGAGGGACATGGCGTCTAAATATGTCTATTAGACAGCTCAGAAGTAAAAGAGGACTTCCTAGCTAATTGGGTACGTTGGCATAGCAAAAAAATACCAGTTCCCGTCTGTGGCGATGTGGCGATGTGGTGGGATGTGTGTGTAAAACCGAACGTCATGAGGCTTTTTAAAAGGCATGCGTACCGACTGGTAGAAGAACGTAGGGAACACGTGCATTCTACGAACGTATGCTACACGAACTTCACCTGCAGGCAAACAATGGTGCACACGTAACTCCACGTATTAGAGACACGAAACAAAAGCTTATGCATTTATATAGTGAACAGTTTAAAAATCGTCATATTATGATAAATGATAAAAGTCTATTCGCAAAAGAGAAATTTAGCATGTTTAGTATCATTAAGGAACAACAGCAAATACGACGCAAGGTTATCAACCAGCTTACTGACAGTGATGGCGCTATTGTTCGGGACCGGCCGGAAATAGTGCAAACGCTTTGCAGTTACTTTGCAAATTTATACTCGAAATAAGACACGGACGATGCTCTGCTTACATAAGTTTTGCAGGGTTGTGAAAACAGAGTTAGCTGTGACAGCAAGACGGGCATGGAGGCGCCATGTTTAGATGCGGAAGTTAATACAATAATACAGCAATTGCAATAAAAAAAAATCTCCTGGTATTGACGGTATTCCAAACGAATTTTACAAAACTTATTTCGATATTATTGGTACCGACTTCTGCGAAGTTGTTCGCGATGTGCTTGAAAGAGGAGAGTTATGCAAGTCTCACAAAGAACGGATAATTGTTCTTATACCCAAAATATCCCGTCCACTTAAACCCGCGGATTATAGGCCAATTACACTTTTATGTGCCGATTATAAAATACATTCAATTACTTTCGTCAATACAACGCAGTAAAATAGCCATCTTGAGTATTGATATGGATAAGGCATTCGATAGAGTCGATCATAAATTTTTACTTCATGTTATGCATAATTTCGATTTTCCAGCCAATGCAGTACAGTGGGTGCGGATGGTGTGTACCGGAATTTGGCCACGGCTGTTGGTTAACGGATTCCTTACCCCACCAATTAAGATCGAGAGTTCAGTTCGACAAGGATGCCCGCTATCCATGATTTTATTTACTATCGCCATTGAACCTCTGTGCAGAATACTCAGTGCCCGTTTGCAAGGCTTCCCTGTGGCAAACCTGTCCTTTAAATTAAATGCCTATGCTGATGACATCACATGTGTCGTCCGTTCAGGGCGGGAAATTACAGAGACGGCAGAATGCCTGGACCTTTTTCGCAGTGTCTCTAATCTGCGAGCGAATGCTAATAAAAGTGCCGTACTGGAGCTCAGGGCGACCAGCGAGCCATTTGACGACGTTTTTCCCTTCCGAAGGGCCGAAACTGTGAAAATATTGTGCATATACTTCCACGCAGACGCCACTCTTATGTTGTATTATAATTGGAACATGACAATAAATATACTCCGTGCTCGTCAAATAGAAATGAATTATCTTCATACAAATATTATACAGAGGGTTACTTTAATAAATGTATTTTTACTTGCGAAGCTGTGGTATGTGTCACATACATTCCCACTACAAAGTGCACAAATACTACAGATTGTTGGCCGCATGTTGTGGAAATCTTATATATTTAAATTATCTAGGCCGCAACTATATCTTTCCTCGCAAGACGGAAGCCTGAGTCTAAATAATTATGTTTTGAAGTGTGAGGCCTTATATCAGTCTTCAGCAATTGCAACAATTTTGCGCCTAGAGGACATTTACGCAGCAATACAGAAAATGATGTGGTCTGAAGTTAGACGCATGCCACTTCAATACCGCCAGGCAAAGGAAGCACTCGCAACTCTAGTAGAACACTTACCGGAAGGGACAATCGCATCAGCGAGATATTTGTACATTCGGGCTTCCAAAACGTCGGCAGTCATGACCTCTGTTGTGAATCGCACCCCAACCATCCGCTGGAGGCGCCCATGGAAAATACTTGCCGATCCTAACCTTCGAGCTGCAGCATTCTGCTTCTACAATAATATCGTGACAACTCAGCAGCGTAAATATAGCATTCACCTGACAGCTGACCCTACATGCCCGCTGTGTGGCTACACCGACACGGCCCTTCATAGGGTAATTTCCTGTGTTTATGCAGCTCCCATCTGGCAGTGGTGTCGCGTACGAGTACGAAATATAATTCGCGATGAACGTGGAGATGTCAGCGACACGCACATGCTTCATTACGATTTTCTTCACCTTCCCTCAGCTCGACGAAGAGCTACGGCCTGGTTTATACTTCATGCGATCGGTTTTTTGGTGGACCGTTCGACACCGGTGACAGTTCAAGACTTTGTCCAGCTTCTTCGTCAAGTTAGGTGGAACATGGCGCGGCGTGTCACGGCAATTTCTTATTTTCATTCTGACGTTCACGCCTACAAGAAGTGCGTGTATATTACCGAGGTTGGGTGTACGCCGTGCGCTGCCCACCCCTCGGTCCTTATAAGTGTACAATTTAATGTTCCAGTAATAATCGTCGATAGATGGTAGTGTTATAAGTCAGTGTCACGTGTCGGGGTGTACGCCGTGCTCTGCCCCTCACGTTAAATAATGTTTTGTGTGTTCATCGACTGTCAGTAAAACCAGTTCACCAAATGTTCATATCGTTTTGTGCCCCTATGTAAGAATTGTGTAGAAATTTTATTGAGTATTTTGTTATTGTTTATATTGTGGGTTGAATGTGTACTGTATAATAGGTTAAGGTTAAACGCCTCTGTATATCGTTTGTGATGATAAATCTATTTATGAAAAAAATGGTTAGAGTCGTGAACTGGTAATTTTTTGACTTTGGTTCAAACCTCGCTTAGGCACAAAATATTTTTACTTTTTAAATATCATTTTTTATACACGGTAGAACACCCACATAACAAAAATTAACTTGGAAATTAACGGAGAGGTTCCGTGAAATTTATGGAAAGTACGTTTCTGAAAATCAATGTGTCCGTATTTTTACGGAGAGTTTACGGAAACTTCTGGATAAATTCTTACCAGCACCGTTCCGTAAAATGAAGGAAATTTTTTTTTAACGGTGTGTCAATACGGTATCGTGTGTGTATCTCAAGCTGCAATGTGCTGCTTACTGACATTATTTAAGTTTCCCACTCACTCGAAACGTGTTCGCAAGGAACAGTGACCTACTCGGTCCTTCATATGAATTTCACATTCTAATACAACTCAACGTGGGAAGGATCATATCCTAGGTAAACGCTCCATCGCTTCTCGCGGAAGCTTACAAAGCGTGTAGTGTGTAGAATACTCTGTTTTATGTATCCCTGTCATTTCCAATTTTGGATACTGGAACCGGAAGAGGGTGGGGGAAAGGGATGAGATAGTACGCTTTCTATTTTTGTGGGCGCTATTCTGATGCTGCTAAAAGAAGCTGACATTCAACTGTAGTAATAAAAATACAGACTCCAGCGAGTTGCGCCGTCAATCAAATGGATAACCTCCTGGCGGCTGGTGGCTTCCCTGTTATTGTGCATTTAAGTATGTTAGAGAAACAAAAGGGGGGGGGGGGGAAGTAAAGGTGAGTGAGTGGCAGGAAATTTTAGTCGCTCAACGTGTAACCACTAGTTCTAAAATGACTGTGTTAAACTCTTCTCGTTAGTGACCATTTTTTTAAAGAGAGAGAGAGGAGAGTGTGTGTGTATGTATGTGTGAGAGATTTATGTATACCATACATTTTTTTTTAATGCCCGCACACACCTTTCTTATACGACAGTTTGTATTATAACGTATCACATCTTCGTCATCGCATAACCCCATCTAATTTACTACCCAAAATTAAATTTCAGGAGCTCACGGAGTCGTATTAAAAGTATAACCTTAGGGATACTAGCCACCGGAAATCGGCAGAGTAGAATACGCAGTATCATAATACATACAAAAGTTATGCATAAGAAAATCGGCTCACTAAAGCCAAAAAACACATTGTGTAAAAATGGGGAGGAGAGGGGTGTTTAATTTCTAGTCTTTGTAACTGGAAGTTCCGATGAATCAACACTGAAGCGGAGTTCATGTAAAATAAAAACACATTAGTAAGAATTACCATAATGGAAACGAATACTGACTGAGAATAAAGTGAGCGAATAAAGAGGTTTGGGCGGTTCTTAACAGCGAGGTCTTGAGAGCCGATGAGGGTGAAGTGATGCGAGTATGGAGATGCGCCGGAATGAAAGGGCGGGGCAAACGGGAGATCCCCGAGAAAACCCGCCGACCAGCGGCATCGTCCGCCACGATTCTCACCTGCGAAAATCCGGGAGTGACCCCGCCGGGAATCGAACACGGTTCGCATAGGTGGGAGGCGAGTAGTCTAACCACTACACAACCGCGGCTCCTGTCAGGAAATAATTATTTCCCGGCCCGGCAGTGAATCCGCACCACGTATTGACTATTCACTGTTTCTTCACATTTTTTGAAACAATCACATCACGTGGTTTTTTCTTAAATATGGAATGTATAACTAGTGTTTTCCAATTAGGGTTAACATTAAAGTAGATTACCTTATTTTTCGTGAAAATGAATTTTATATATATATATATATATGTGTGTGTGTGTGTGTGTGTGTGTGTGTGTGTGTGTGTGAATATAATTGTTATTTAAGTCCCCCGGTTTTATGCTTGAAAGCTTAGGAGGGGACGGCTTACAGACTAACATATAAACTAACTTAAATTAACACTCATGCCTTACCCGGGATTCGAACACAGAGCCTCCCGCACCCCCGATCGGTGACGCACAAACCGACTGTGCCACGGTAAGTCGGCTAAATACAGGGAAAAGATAGACGCGTATGTAATGCATAGTATAGGCTGTTCACGGTAAAGTGAGCACTTTTGAAGATCTAGTTGCTTTTTATTTCCGCCATTTTTTATCCTGTAACTACCTTTGTAAATTAATACAGTCATGTAAGTAATAAACACAGTGTGTAGATTCCATCGCACTCTTAAGTTAACGTGTAAGGGTAAAATAAAATATATTTATAGACTATAATTTCAGATGAGAGGGATTTCAAAAGTGCTCACTTTAGCGCAAATAGCCTATAAGAAATAGTTCTTATGCATAATATTATAACACTGAATGCGCATGAATGAGGCGCGTGGTCCCTTTAGTGTGATTTATACTGCACTCGGTTACGCTTCGTTTGAATTAGGCGGAGGAATATCCTGCAAGTAGAACTTCAGCCGGGCTTCAGAAAAGTTGGAAGTAAGCGTGAATGGACTAAATCGGGTGCCTCGACGTACCGGCATGGTAATGAACCGCGGCGGGAATATCGTATGCATCAAGTGGGTCTGCGGGGTCCGGCGGCGATAGACATCGCGCTACGTCACGAAGTTCTCCCACCAGCGCCCCGTGTCCACGTGCAGCGCATCGGAATGTCGGCGTGACGGTAGGCAGCCACGAGGATCCATTGGTTTCCATTTCCTGCTCGCGGCGGCAGGGCGACGGAGATCCGAAAAGGATTATGCGCACGGTGTGGGAAGGAACTGTGTGAGAAGGCCGTCTGGTTATTTTCTGCCTCCCCCGCCTGGGGCGCGGTCCGGGAGGAATGTCTGGCCGGGATCCCAACAGCAGCCACCTCGCCCTCTGCTCTTCCGGAAACCATTCAAGACGATCGACTCCAGCGTCAGCCACTTGAGATCTCGCGCGTGGCAGCTGCCTGGCTCCGGCCTAGGGACCCTGCACGAAACAGTTGAAGGATGTTCACAATAAAGTGAGCACTTCAGAAATGAACCGTAGAAAAATTTTACTGCCACTGAGTGCATAGATTTTAATAGGCGCAGCGAGTGACATTTGCCCAGAAAAGTTGGTAACGATGAATGGAAAATACTTTCATATCCTAACGTCGAATGAAAAGTGTTAGGTAACCATTTGTGATTAATGCTGTTCACGATAAAGTGAGCACTTTTGAAATCAACCTCTGAAAAATGTCACTGCTCCAACCTGCATCTATTTTAACTGGCACGCTGAGTTTCATGTGACAACTAAAGTTGTTAACGATGGATGAGAAGTAGTTAGTTCTATATATTTTCGTCGAAGAAAAATTGTTACATAACCATTTATGATAACTTAAATTATTTCTTTTGCTTTTTATTTTTATAGAAGAGTAAAAACTAGCAGATTTGTACAATATTTACTTTTCTAATAATTGCACGGTTTCGCTTGACCGACGCATGAATAAAGTTATGAGGTCCATGACAATCTCAACCTTACATAAGGCGGAAGAATACATAAAGTACATGCAAGTAGATCTTAAGCAGGTCTTTCAAAAGTGCTCATTTTATTGTGAACAGCTTATAACTTAATTTATTACTTTCGCTTTCTATTTCCTTCAAAATGCATTGAAGTGTAAAAAGGAGCAGATTTGTATAGTATTTACTTTCCCAATTATTTAACGTTTTACTTGACCGGCGCATGAATAGAATTATGAGGCCAATGGCAACGTTAATTTTACATAAGGCGGAAGAATACACAACGTGCATTCTAGTAGATCTTTAGCAGGGCTTTCAAAAGTGCTCATTTTACCGTGAACAGCATATACTAACTTTCATGTAACGCGTTCCATTGTTCCAGTTCTAAATAAGTAACACGTTCCAGTAACACGTTATTTTTGTAACAGGTTACTGTGAAACATTTCTTGTCCGTCCTAAAGACTAAAGATAACGTAGACCGTTTATTCGTCTTCTGCGCATGTGCCAAAATTAACCTACCATCGAGGAACAACTGTCAAAGTCGCATGGTGAACAATTATGAAAGTGTTGGTTAATGTCTCTTTTTTTAAACGACAGTGCTTGTCATATATGAATGATATACTTTCACCAATTTGAATTTATTAAAACTGCATCACGAGTTGGTTGGAGGATGTATACATACACCTCAAATCATTAGTTTGCAAATCAGTTGTTTAACCTAATATCCAAGCCATGGCGTTTTTGCTAGGCGTGTTGGCAGAAAAGCAGTTCAATGTTGGGACACGGAGATGGTTGTGCGAAGCCAGCGAGATCGGTCTACCTCATCTCTAGTCTATGGTCCGTCCCAACGTTCCGGGAAATAACGAGATTACGTTGTTCAATGTTCCAAAGCTTGGCGTTCCAAGAAATAACATTCGCGCATGTGCACAGTTGCAAACCATAGCTGTTTCAAAAAATAATTACGCATGCGCACTGTTGCAAAGCGAGATGTTCCAAAAAATACCTTTTACGCATGCGCAGTAGTCAAGCGTTGGTTTCAGTGAGGCAAACCAAGACGTTCTAAAAATGACGGTATAAGCAATGGAACGTATTACTCGTGTAAAATGTTACCTAATTGTAACAGTTTATTATAGCCATTAAGTTAAATGACGCCCATCTCTACCATGAACTAATAAACTAAAGATGAGGTAGACTGATCTCGTTGACTGCGCACAACCAATCTCCGTGCCCCAACATTGTAATGCTTTCCTGTCAATGACGTCTAGCGAAAACGGCATGGATTGGATTTTAGGTTAGAAAACTGTTTTGTAAATAAGTGCTTAGATAAGTTTTTATACTTTCTCTAACCAGTTTGTAATGCTTTTCGATTAAATTCAAAATGGTAAAGGTATTTTATTAATATAATAGTGCTTGTCATTTAAGAATTAAGATATAAGAAAACATGTTCATCATAGTTGACCACGTGAATTTGACAGTTGTGTTCCTTTGATGTAGGTCACTGTCGGGTTCATGCCCAGAAGACAAATACGCGGTTTACCTCGTCTTTAGTATATGATCTCTACTCCGGGCGCAAGAGTTTGGAACGTCTGCACTCGATACTTGCGCCGCTCCTAATAATAAAAGCGAAACATTTATCCTATCATTTTTACCGTCATACCTGGTACCAGAACTGCGTTGCAGAGTGCTTTCAATAACCGTTCTTTCCACGAACTATAAAATGTGCGCCCAATATGCTAAGCTACGAAAATAACATAAATGCATACTTCCAATCAATGTTAACTAATGCTTTCCAGACGTCACGCTTATTCGAAATACAATTTAAGGTCACTCCAACTTAGCTAAAATCGTCTTTTGAAGAACGTTGCATCTCAAAATATACGCGTCAGACACATACAAAACTATTCAAGGGCCCTGCATTGGAACGTATCTACAGTTTTTTCACCAATAAGATAATAGACTCGCCACTGAAAGTCCCATAGATACACGCAGCACGAAGATGACACTGCATGCCAGTTCAGATCCGTGCGCATAGCGGCGACACCGCACTTGACACGCTGGCAGTCTCGCCCTTAACACTTCCGCGTTGCTCGCTCTCAAACGCGAAAAAAATCTCCAAGTAGCCCGAGGTTTTCTTTTGACGTAAACACGTCATTAAATTTGCAATCATAGTGGGAGGCAATCCAGAAAATCCGATGATTACAAAAACAGGGGATACAGTTTGGCATTGCAGCTCCGAATATATCGTCTACATTCAAAATTAAATTACACCACTCAATTGCCAAAGGTTCAAAGAATATGTTACGTTGAGTGAGGTCTGCGAAACATCGCACAAAGCTGAATCGGAAAGAAAAAAAAGGGGGGGGGGGGGGAGGCGCCGCAATTTCGAGTTCATTTCGCAGCGTCTCATAACTTCTGCGTAGTATAACTTTTGACACAATGTCGACCTATACTCGTTAAAAAACCAAGTCGAAATACAGAAATCGTATACGGTTGGAAAGAGAATCTCAAAAGCAATCCAGTGATAACCATAAAACCCCATATGATCGAGTGAAGCGATGCCGGGGACTTAGAATAAACATCAAGGCGTCCGAGCGCGTCAACGTAGACGTATTCACGTAAAACAAACGGCCGTGCCCCCAACACAGCCACACCCCACTTTTTTTTCTTTCGAGTCGCAGCGATACGGGCGACTAAAGCACACGCGACCAGCGCCCCGTCGCCCCTACACGCAAAGCGCTGAACATGCGCGCAGTGCTTTCGCTGTTACGCTTTCCTGTGCAAATGAGATCTGTTACGCCTGGTTCACATGTACGCCGATCACGCCGAAACTGACAGAGCGGAAAACTAGAACAGCCAATCAGAACCCGTACTCGGTGTCGGCGCGATTCGTGCAGAAAAGTTGAGCTCACGCCGATATTTTCTGCTCGCGGAAAGAACAGACATCGCCGATATTTCCCAGAAGTCAGTGGTGCACATATTTCACACTACTAATATCTTGAATGATCTACCTACGTCTATTGATGTAAACATACAAAATAGTTCAATGTGCGTATTTATAATGAAATACGAGAATATAAACTTTGCGTTTATACAACACGTGTATTAAATAAACATAGTTTGAAAATGAACTGACAGGTAGCACTAAAGAGTAATATATGTTTGGATGTAAAAATTAAATTACGACACTTTGAAAATCATTTAGAAAATAATTCGCACTACACTGGAATTAATAAACAAGAGCAGAAAGACGACAGCATCTAGTTTGTTATCTATAGTTTTTTTTTTTTTTAGAATATTGACGTTAAAAATTACGACTTCAACAGCAAAATGGCTAAGTACGAAATATGCTTACTTGTGAACAACCATCGGTTCTGCGTGATGGGCGTACATGTGAACCAGGCGTAATAGTGGGATTTTATTGCACGCGATGAAAGGTCACAGATTACACTACAACAGTACAGTTTTATTTTTCTCCCAACTATTAAGGAAACTGCGCAGAAACACTCTTGAAATGTGATTTTTTTTTTTTTTTATTATAACCATTTTCACGATTTTTCCTTTTAGAATAACCTTAATACTATAAAAACAAAAATGTACGGGCTTAGATAATTGATTTTTATCTACATACTACGCACGAATGTCTGCAGGTGTGTACGTATTGATATTTATTTATTCATGTGTCCAATTCCACGCCCGTACTTGCAGTCTGTGCATCTAAAGGCCGTTCACGATAAAGAAAGCACATTCAAATTGAACCTTTGAAAAATATCACTGCACCTACCTGCATGTATGTTAACGGGCGCACTGAGTGGCATGCGCCTAGTAAAGTTGGTAATGACGGTGAATATAATTCCACGTCTTAACGTTGAATTAAAAGTGTTAGGAAAACACTTGAGAATACTGAAATTATTTTCTTTTGTTTCCTGGTTTTTTTATGCGTCCTATGCGTAATAATTACCAAATATGTAAAATGTTTCCTTTTCTAATGATTTCACAGTTTCGCTTTATTAACGCACGAATAAAGTGATGAGGCTCGTGGAAATGTTAATTTTGCACACGGCGTAAGAATACACAATGTTCATACACGCAGATCTAAAGAAGGGCTTTCAGAGTGCTCAGTTTACAGTGAACAGCCTTTATATACGCTAGCTTAGGGATGAGAGTATTAGGTAGCTCATAAAATACTTCCTGCTCCAGAACGGCAATACAAATTTTAATAATTAAAAGTAAAACTAAATTCAGATTATTTAGCTTAGTATAGTAGTAATATTATTTTTAAAAAATTGCAATATTTTAGAGTGTGGGATTTTATCAATACACAACGAGGGTACAATTTTTTAAATGGTATCGACCTGCCATGCAGCAACTCCTATGGGAGGTTTCTCGCTACGCCACCATTCGTGTATGTATTTTGTACGCAAACAAGAGTATCGTGCAAAACGTTCCGAACACTAAATAAAAATAATGTTCGTGTGTCGTTATGACACGTGCACCTAGGTCGACATCCGAAAGTGGAGGAGAGAGGGTGGCGTAAGGGATTTATGGCCCTTCTTTTTTGCGCGCAAGGGATAACTTGGAGGTAAAAAGAACAGTGAGAAAGGGAGGATATGGTTTGTGCTCGCAGTTTTCTATACGGTTTTCTTACACTTGTCTGAAATGTAAGGAATGACGCCACATACTGAGGCTGTCTGGCCACTTACAGAACAGTCGATGTGTGTGTGTGTGTGTGTGTGTGTGTGGTGTGCGTGTGTGCGTGTGCGTGCGTGCGTTTGTGTCTATCATATAAATTGCTATCTTCAGACAAATGAGAAATTTGATTAACGTTGATAGGTTGGCGTTAGCAAATTTAACTAGCAGTTTTATACCCCCTCCCTCAATTTTCTTTCTCGGTAAATTAATATTATTAACACATATGCATGGAGTGGTACATTCACTACTTTGATATACCTAAATTATTGAAGACCGATATTAAATTCATTTCACATAATGTAGCAGTATTCGGGGAAAATTACATTTGATATTTACTTTACGTGTTTATGTTAAATGCTCATTTAATACTCCGTATAGCCAGCACTGGGAAACAGTGCGTGGAAAAAGGAAACTAGACAGAGTGGGCTGCTTACTGAAAACTGCACAACCGATTTACTGTGATGGAATATTTAATTTCTTAAGTAATATAATATTAAGCTATTGTTTTTCTTGTGACAGTTGTTGAATAATTCACGTGTCAATGTGCCAACTAGGTTTTTCCAAATAATTTTAAACCAAATAGGTTATAAAATTAGAAAAAGGGCAGGTGAAAGCCGCTGTTTTGATCTAATTGAAGAAATACACGGAAGAAAAGTTTTTCTGAAAATTAATAAATACTTTGACATTGCACTGTTTTATTTGTTTTGTATTTGTGTTTGTACAATATAGAGCACGTTATGTAGTGCACGTCTACTGTGAGGTTTTCCTACTCTCCTTACTGGTATAAGTAAAAGTACGTTTGTCTACTCAATCAGCTTAACGTGAACTTTCCAAAAATCACTCGGACCCTCTGGGGTTGAAGTCAAAACGCAAATTAATAGAATTACTTCGTTATCTGTCATTTAGTGCACTGCAGGATATGCATGCTTCCAACAACTTAACAAAGATTACCATGTACTACTACAAACTTCCTGAGTCGCCAGTTTTAATGAGTACAAGTGAACAGCTGAAGTACAGCTTCCCTTTTTATTTTGAGGCTTCCATTCAACAACAGCTTAGCAATAGATACCGAGGTCAGATCTCTTGAAAGCCGCGATATCATTACATCGAGAAACAAACCAGATATGAAAATTGGATGATTTTATATAGTGCTCACCTCTTCTTCTTGGGAACCCTGGCTTGACCGGCTTCCAGGATCAAAATCTTGAATGTCCGGGTGACACCAGGACGATCGAATGACACCTTACAAATTATCGTACTTATTTAAATCACAATGCTGAAATTACATTAGGTATAGAAAAGAGGCCAAACAACAGCTCCGACATAGCAGAGGGCAAGAAGTTTGTCGGCCTCTTAGATATTTTAACTCCCTTTACGAATTTTGTTTTGGTCTCAATCAACACCTAAATTATATTTGATATTAAATATAAAAACATGTCTGGCATATACACTAATGGAAATCAATTTTTTTTAAACCGTAGGAATACACGTATCTGCACCAAAGTTGGTACACAAGGAAAAGGAGATGGCACGTGGCACTGATCAAAACATCAAGACTGTGGGACATCATGAACATTAAGTGCACGATGGGGCTAGGTGGCTGTGGGAACCTTCCGTCACCCATCTCCTCCGCCACCGATGGACCACTGACACGTCACGCCCCCAAGTGAGTGGCAATTCTGCAGAACGTCCAGCCACTTTCTTGAAGTTCTACTATAAGGCCAAGCTTAAAGTCACTTAACTTTTCAACTGGCGCTCGCCGTCGTCTTCCAATCAATGCACAGACACATGCTGTTATACGCACGCAGTGTAATCGCACAACCAACTGCACTCGTCGTGTTGTCACCTGCGATAAGACACTTGGTCTGATGGCTGCAGACCTGTGCAGGCGAGTGGTGATCTCTTCCACTTACGATCAAAGTGCCCTCTACATACAAACAGTTTGTGTTTTAAATCCAATTTGTATCAGACGACGTTTACTATGTGTTCTTCAATGCATTTCCACTAGTGTAGAAGCTAAGATGTGTACGAGAAACAGGAATACATTCTAAATAGCTTATACTTCAATAAATTTAGTGAGAATTAAAAAAAAACTACTTTCGAAACACTTCAACACAGTGGCTATTATATACGAACTCACATCTCGCTAACTCCGCTCTGCAGAGGACAGCGCAGATTAACTAGAAACAACTCCAGAAATACATTATAGATGTTGTCGCGATAATTTGCCGTGAACGTAAAAAGTTTAACGGTATATTTACTCTCTGTTTTGTGTTGCACGTGAGTTGAAGAAATTGAAAAAAAGGGTGGGGGAGGGGTTGGAGAAGGGTGGCAATAGGTATCCCGCCTCCCGCTGTTTTTACTGGACTGGGTATAAAGAGTACAAGTCATGAGCAGTATACGATGTACACGGCTAACTGAGAATATTTGAAATCAACCTCTGGAAAATGTCACTGCCTCTACCTGCACATTCATGCTGCGCCCAGTAAAGTTAGTAAAGACGGAGGGAATGTATAGGTTGTTCACGGTGAAATGAGCAATTTTGAAACCCTTGTTACTTTTCCATTTCAGCCATATTTTATATCTCAGCCAATTTTTAAAATAAATAATGTCATGCAAGTAATAATCACAGTTTGTATATTCCATCGCACTCCAAAGTTAACGTCTAAGTCTAAAATAAAACATATTTATTGGCTATTATTCAAAATGAGAGGTCTTTCAAAAATTCTCATTTTACCGTGAATAATATATACTTCCATGTTTTAACATTGAAATGAAAGTGTTTGGTAAACATTTGCGGATACTGAAATTATTTTAATTGCTTTCTATATTTTTTATGTATACAAGTGTCAAAATTAGAAAATTGGTAAAATATTTACTTTTCAAATAACTCTACAGTTTCACTTAAGCGACGCATAAATAAAGTGGGCAGACCTTGAGCAGGGCTTTCAAAAGTGCTCCGTTTACCGTGAACATCCTATGCGTAGCAAGCAGGTACGTGATGGAAATGTTCGCTGGTGAACGTCGTCTCTCTACATGATGATTCGCAATTAGACCAACAAACTTCGGGAGGCCAAAAAAAACACGCGATTTTAAGCCGTATTTGTGCAAAATATTGGCTCTTTCGTCGAATGTCCCGATAACATACAATAACGTTCCGAGAGTTGTCTTTGTGCTTTATTTCGTTACCGATATTTTGCACAAATTCGGTTTAAAATCTCGTTTATTTAAGGGCTCATACCTCCTTGAATATTCGGTTTAGGTATAAAGTGTCACGTATGTTTTCCTTTTACTTTTCCATGAAGAATCACCTCCCGAGGTTCGTCCGTCTAATCGCGAATCAGCCCGTATACCGACGGCATGGAAGGACAGCTCCCTGCAGTGTTAACACTGGTTGGGCTGCGACCCTCGCCGACGGCAGAGGTGTACACACGCAGCGACGTGTTTGGACACCGAGCGATAGTGTAAATATCGCCGCCGCTCGTCCGCATCGCCCAGTCAGGGCACGTGGAGCCCTGTCCTATGCCGGGGCTCATCCGCCAATCACGACACGTGTTGTTCCCCCCCCCCCCCCCCTCCACAGACTGCGTCCGTCATGCCTACCCTCATCCTCCTGTCCCGCCATCGGCAGCAATGACTACAATCGCACGTAGGCCATTGCTTACATTCAACATTCCTGAAACCCTGAAATATTCTACTTTCGGGCTACTTACTGTAGGCTGTTCGCGGTAAAGTGAACACTTTTGAGGCCCTAGTTACTTTTTACTTTCAGCTAATTTTTTTTTTATCCCTTAGCCACATTTTCAAATAAATATTGCTATGTAAATAATTACACACAGTGTGTATATTCAACTAGCATCGAAAGTTAACGTATAAGGCTAAAATTAAATATATTTACTGACTATTATTCCAGATAAGAGGTCTTTCAAAAGTGCTCACTTTACCGTGAATAGCCTATACGTATCTATCTTTAACACGTAAACAAAGAGTAAACCATTCTGGAAGAAAACGCCAAGGTGAAACGAAGAGTAAAGAAAGAAATAAAAAGAAGAAAAAAAACTGTTATACATAACAATAAAATGCGTTTCCAATAGTGCTACATTAAAACACAAATATGGCAGTAAAAATACTTGTATTTTACACACAATGAAAAAAATCGAATTAATAATGTTCTACATAGAAACTAACTCAACACCTAAATTATATTTGATATTAAATATAAAAAAAAATGTTTTCAAATGTTTTATTCTGAAAATATTAAGACACCGTGAATAGACAATACACAAATACTTCTTCAACAAGATCGCAGTACACGATCGCCAGCGGCACAACAAAAAAAAAAGTATACTAAGAACCAAGTCTTGTTTTCGTCTCTGAGGTCCGATACACACGAGCCATATATTTGTCTACTCAATTCCGTATTTAAACTTATAACTTATAACGCCGCTACGAACTTGCCCGTTGTTCTCACATTTTCGCAACATTCAAGTAACACCATGCAAAGGGAGTAAACACATGGTTTACAAACATCGGAATGAAACATTCAGTCATACGGGTAACCAATAACACATTCAGGCCGTGCCCAAAATGGCAGATTTTGTTGGCAAAATGATAAAGTGACCCGACTTTGTATACAAAAATGGCGAAGTATTTGGTAATTGGGGATTTTGTATTTTGTATCTAGCGGATGTTAGCACAAATTCAAAATGACGAATTCAGCACTATGTTGGATTTGATATTCAAAACACATATGCGAATGCCTAGTTAAAACTTTTTTTTAAAACAAGTAATTGTTCATAAAATATAATAGGCATGTAAGTGTTGTGCTTTATTTACATATTTTGCAAACAAAATTTTTTTGAAGTCATCATTGCATAATTTATCATTTTCTTATTTATTAACACATTTGAAGTATTCCAGTACCTAATTATTGCAGGAATATTACGTTCATTTTAAGCATTCAATCTAGATAAAAATTATTGTCACTCTTAATGTAAAAATGTGTTGCCGCGAGTGCTAAAAAAGTGACTGTCAACAATTTCCGAATTGAAACTTACGAAATGACAAATTACACAATAATGGTCCGATTTGAAACTTACGAAATGATATATATATAAATTTGTCATTTCGGACACGTCCTCACTAATTTGTCGAAACGCAAATAAATGTGCGTCCAGTTTACATTAGGCATTTAGCTAAGACGACGGCCTTCCGGAACCAAGCCCCGCCACCACAGCACAGCGGGAGACAATGGGTTTTGAACAGCGACAACTGTACGTCCTTCTAGACGATCTCCACTTACACGCTAAATAGAGCCCCGAGTATTTCGTGGATTGAGCTGGCAGCAAGCTAGGCTGGACAGTCCTCTATACACTCGAGACATTATCGTTTGCTTGTTGGTTGCTGTGATCAAGTGAGGCCTGTGTACAGGGCTGTTAAACACACACTTACACTACTGCTTCGTGCTTGTAACTGGCCTCATAGTTAAACGAGGCGTGTCCGAAGAACTGTCGTCCAATCACAACAGTAGGAGAAAAGAATAAGTGTTTGGATTCTACCTCGACTCTGAATGAAAACGCGAAATACGTTGCTCTAACTATAAATCTTAATCAGTGATTTCAGTCAGTGGAATTATTTTCCCGAATATTTTATCAGTAGGCTGTTATCTAACGGCGAATCAACGGAATGTGTTGAGGGTTTACTGCCAGACCAGCACTATTCATTAGGAATAATCAGAAATCACTCTCGAACCGATGAACACCACAAACTAAATTGACGAGTATAAGTTGACTGAGTCAAGTGGAGCGGTTTCAAGCGGCCTGCATTCAAATTAGCTGAGTTGGAGCGATTTTAAATGTTTCGATTTTAGAATGTTCCAAGGTTCACGTCAGGCTTGGATCCATGTTAGCGTTGAAGTGACTTTCATTAAATAACGGTTCATATATAATTACAGATTATTCTATCCGAGAAGTCACTTCCTTATCCTACCATAACCTCTCAGTTTGAAATCCCAATTAATTTATAAGAAACACCTATAACACAATGCATAAATTATATCAATGATAAAAAATATGCATTGTAGTTCGTATTTATATATTTTTTTTTTCACAAAAATATAACAAAGGTGTTTTTAAAAATTTGTAAAAAATATGTGAAAACTAAATTACAGGACTGTGTGTCTCGGACTTCATACAGTGACTTTGTTACTACGACTGATTCGAGCGATTAACTGAACATTTTTTAAGATCAACCTTACAAAAAATTGTTAATGGAGCACTTTTGAAACGAACCTCCTAAAAACCGTCCCTGCTCCGAACTGCAAACATTTTAACGGACTCGCTTTAATGCCATGTTCCCAGTGAAGTTGGCAACGAGTGAAGAGATTTGGACGACTCTTAACAGCGAGATCTTGAGACCGATGAGGGTGGTTGAGGTGAGTAAGGAACAACACCGGAATGAAAGGGGACGGGAGATCCCCAAGAAAACCCGCCGAGCAGCGGCATAGTCCGACACGATTCCCAGATGTGAAAATCCGGGAGTGACCCGGCCGGGGATTGAACCCAGTCCGCCTTGGTGGGAGGCGAGCAGGCTAACCGCTCAGCCACTGCGGGTGCGAAATAGGTTATGTGGCTCCATGTTTTTGTGCCTTATAATAAACACCATGTTTGAATTTGTGGACTCTGTATTTGATATATTTTACTTCAGTTTGTTCCACGCACATAAGAGTAAGAATTTACTTTTAAGTAACGTATTTACGTTTGCAGAAATTTCACAGCTTCAGTGATCCGGTTAATGGCAATGTTAATTTTAAATGTAATGAAAGGATAAAAAACAAAAGGAAAATTATAATATATTAATTCGGACCTTAGAATGCGCTCAGTTAATCGCTAATAGCCTGTAGTTTGTTGCAAACATTCACACTGGCATATATAGGAAATGTTGCCAAAAAATAAATTTAAAACAGTTTTATTCTTAACTTCTTATTGAAAGTTACATGATAATAATTTCTGATCTCTGCATGTTTGGCTTCTGATTACTTTTTGGACATAACACAAATTTGCAGAGTACGAACATATTTTGGTTTCTAAAAGTTTCATAATGTCTCTTGAGCTTGCTTATCTTATGAGCAGCATGTCATTTTCAAGAACACAGGAAAGCCACATTTTCTTCTTGCATTGGAAGCGTGTTTCGTATTGTCCCAGTAGGTAAGATGTGCAGCGAATCCGTAATAATCGGTTTCCTCAAAAATTTCAGCTTCGATAATGAGGAATAAAGCTATATAGCATTTTTATTACAATTACTATAACGCTTCTGAAGAACAACATTTTAGAAGTATAAAAATGTCGAATTTACTCGAAAACACAGACTTTTATTTACGAATGAAAGTTGAGTTACACACAAAACATTTTCTGCTGGATTACTATCACAAAAGTTTCGAGCACAGAATATTATGCACGTCATCACACAAGTAGCACCGATGAAGAGCTCAATAACAAATACGCTATATATCGAACCGAATATAGCACAAAACAGGCGAAACTCGCACATGGCTACGGCAAATACACTGACACGTAAGCGACGCATGAAAATGTGAGTTTTAACGGATTTTTTTGCAAATTATGTTCGAAATGTTGGCCTGTATTTCAGCATGGGCTCTCATGTCGTAAAACGACCTCATGCGCCCGTGTGCAGGTATTTTTCGGTGACCCGTGATACTGCAGTATACACTGCGTGTAGGATATCTGGAAGCTTTGCGAGTGTTGGAACTGAAAAATGGCAACGGCAAGTTGTACGCAACTGGTAAGTAGGAAGAGACATGTCTTGTAACTCTTGTATACCTCTGTAGATAGCCTCCCTCGACCGCCCGTCTGTAGATAGCCTCCCTCGACCTCCCGTCTGTAGATAGCCTCCCTCGACCACCCCGTCTGTAGATAGCCTCCCTCGACCACCCCGTCTGTAGATAGCCTCCCTCGACCACCCCGTCTGTAGATAGCCTCCCTCGACCACCCCGTCTGTAGATAGCCTCCGTCGACCACCCGTCTGTAGATAGCCTCCCTCGGCCACCCGTCTGTAGATAGCCTCCCTCGGCCACCCGTCTGTAGATAGCCTCCCTCGGCCACCCGTCTGTAGATAGCTCCCTCCCTCGGCCACCCGTCTGTAGATAGCCTCCCTCGGCCACCCGTCTGTAGATAGCCTCCCTCGGCCACCCGTCTGTAGATAGCCTCCCTCGGCCACCCGTCTGTAGATAGCCTCCCTCGGCCACCCGTCTGTAGATAGCCTCCCTCGGCCACCCGTCTGTAGATAGCCTCCCTCGGCCACCCGTCTGTAGATAGCCTCCCTCGGCCACCCGTCTGTAGATAGCCTCCCTCGGCCACCCGTCTGTAGATAGCCTCCCTCGGCCACCCGTCTGTAGATAGCCTCCCTCGGCCACCCGTCTGTAGATAGCCTCCCTCGGCCACCCGTCTGTAGATAGCCTCCCTCGGCCACCCGTCTGTAGATAGCCTCCCTCGGCCACCCGTCTGTAGATAGCCTCCCTCGGCCACCCGTCTGTAGATAGCCTCCCTCGGCCACCCGTCTGTAGATAGCCTCCCTCGGCCACCCGTCTGTAGATAGCCTCCCTCGGCCACCCGTCTGTAGATAGCCTCCCTCGGCCACCCGTCTGTAGATAGCCTCCCTCGGCCACCCGTCTGTAGATAGCCTCCCTCGGCCACCCGTCTGTAGATAGCCTCCCTCGGCCACCCGTCTGTAGATAGCCTCCCTCGGCCACCCGTCTGTAGATAGCCTCCCTCGGCCACCCGTCTGTAGATAGCCTCCCTCGGCCACCCGTCTGTAGATAGCCTCCCTCGGCCACCCGTCTGTAGATAGCCTCCCTCGGCCACCCGTCTGTAGATAGCCTCCCTCGGCCACCCGTCTGTAGATAGCCTCCCTCGACCACCCGTCTGTAGATAGCCTCCCTCGACCACCCGTCTGTAGATAGCCTCCCTCGACCACCCGTCTGTAGATAGCCTCCTTCGACCACCCGTCTGTAGATAGCCTCCCTCGACCACCCCGTCTGTAGATAGCCTCCGTCGACCACCCCGTCTGTAGATAGCCTCCGTCGACCACCCGTCTGTAGATAGCCTCCCTCGGCCACCCGTCTGTAGATAGCCTCCCTCGATCACCCGTCTGTAGATAGCCTCCCTCGGCCACCCGTCTGTAGATAGCCTCCCTCGGCCACCCGTCTGTAGATAGCCTCCCTCGACCACCCGTCTGTAGATAGCCTCCCTCGGCCACCCGTCTGTAGATAGCCTCCCTCGGCCACCCGTCTGTAGATAGCCTCCCTCGGCCACCCGTCTGTAGATAGCCTCCCTCGGCCACCCGTCTGTAGATAGCCTCCCTCGGCCACCCGTCTGTAGATAGCCTCCCTCGGCCACCCGTCTGTAGATAGCCTCCCTCGGCCACCCGTCTGTAGATAGCCTCCCTCGGCCACCCGTCTGTAGATAGCCTCCCTCGGCCACCCGTCTGTAGATAGCCTCCCTCGACCACCCGTCTTTCGCCCTTTCGTAGCCTTCTGATGTGACCTAAGCTATCAGATAACCTACACACGCAGTTTACACTTATACGTACGTACCGACGTGTCCACACGCACAGCGCTGTGGCTACGTTACTGTTAACATCTCCGGTTTCTCGAATTTATGTCACGGGGTGCACGGGGGACTGTCACGTTTTCTACATCGCATTATTTCCGGAATTACAGGATGGAACAATTGATTTTTTTTCTCGTCATATTGAAGCTTATTTTGATATATAATTTCATCTGTCGTGATTCTATTTACAATCTATCAAAGATCCAGCACAAAACAACACTTTTGTTTGAACTTACGGACGTTTTAGTCTCACGGAAAACCTATTAATGTATAGTGAACACAATGTCACAATTCAATAATACTGAAGAATAATCTGTAAAAAAAAAAAAAAATTGCAACTGCAGGGGACGTAAAAGAAAGCACAAAAATTTTAACTGATAGTAAAGGTTAACAAAAACCGGAAAAGTGCTTTTTGTCCTCTTTAAAAACACGTTCCTCGAGATTTATACATGCTGTAACGATTGATTGGCGAAGGGAAAAGTGATCTCACGTTGAAAAGAAGGGGAAGGGGTCGGCTGTGGAATACGGCCGCTTAATGAAAGTGAACGACATACGATCAAATATAAATGTTAGAAGGAACTGTAATAAATGAGTATCGTAATTTTACGGTGTATCATTTTGAACGTATACCAAATTAGCTAATAACCGATGTCCAATTACAGACTGGCGATGAAATATGACGATATAAAACGAAGTAATGAAGAACGTTATGGACAAAAATACAAACAGAGCAACAAAATGCACAACACAATGTTATTAATAACAAGACAAGAATAAAAAACAAAGAGAAATTAATAACACATATTAAAAAATATTCAAACTTCGATTATGAGATTGGCGATTTCATTCAAAGCTACAGGGCAACTCCGCTAATTATCGCAAACAACATAATTCAATAATAGTAGTAATTATTTCAGTCGCAGAATGTTTTTCGTTTTGCATGCACGTGATTCAAGAACAACAGACATCGAACTCTGTATAGAAAGCAGCTTGACAAAACAGGCGAGATTACCATCAAATTGCGATAAAATACACTGTAGGCGTATTCCAAAAAAATGCAAAATGTGTATAATTGTTTTCTCCCTTCCATAGGTTGACAGCTCATCTCCCGACTATTGTCTTGAGGGGGCGACAGAGGTGTAGTGATCAGACGTGCCTACTTACGATGACGGTGAATCGGGTTCGATTCGCAAAGGTGACGCCCGGGATTTTCGCACATGCCACTGGCCGGCGGGTTAAATGGGTGCAGTGCCCTGCCATTATATCCCTTCGAGGATTAATTTCCGCCTCATTTCACCCTCATCGTAGCTAGAGACAATAGACGTGTGTCGTCAAGATCTTTCGCTCACGCGAAATTCTCTAGATATTTTGCGGTGAAGACTTGTACAGCAGGCCTGTAATAAAATGTTTTGATTGGAAGGTTGGCCACAGTACCAACATTCCATTGGCTCTCGCAAAATAAGGTGATAATTATGTACTCTTTAAACGCAATTTCTTAGTCAATATTTCAACTTAAATAATGAATAAGGCCCAATTGAAGCATACAGGTGCTAGCTAGAGAACCGCTTTATTATTTCATGCAAATATAAAACACTTCAGTTCATAAACGATAGCAATTATGTTTTTTATCGTAGTGTTTGCAGAATTATATTTCGTGATAAAAATTTTACGGTAATAGGATTAAGCCAATAAAAAAAAGGGGTGTGGCTGTGTTGGGGACACGGCAATTTGTTTTTCGAGAATACGTCTACGTTGACGCGCTTGGACGCCTTGATGTTTTTATACGTTCCTGGCTCCGCTTCACTCGATCATATGGGGTTTTATGGGTATCACTGAATTGCTTTTGAGATGCTCTTTCCAACCGTATACGATTTCTGTATTTCTACTTGGCTTTTGACAAGGGTAAACCGACAATGTGTTAAGTTTTCTTAATGTTTTACATTAAACTCATACAATTTCACCATAACCACGCCACACAAATGTTTTTATACACGCAATCGATTGTTCTTGATGAGAAATGTCAACTAAAACTTAAACGAGCCTCGTAGCTTCTCCTAGTCAAAAGTTATACTACGCGGAAGTTATGAGACGCGACGAAACAAACTCAAAATTGTGGCGCCACCCCCCCCCCCCCCAGCGATGCTTCGCAGTCCACACTCAACGTAACACATTCTTTGATCTTTTGGCAATCGAGTGGTGTAATTTAATTTTGAATAGAGACGATAGATTCGGAGCTGCAATGCCAAACTGTATCCCCCGATTTTATCATGCGATTTTCTGGATTGAATCCCACTATGGCTGCAAATCTAAAGACGTATTCACGTCAAAATTACTAACTTCCAATCAAAGCATGGGGGCATTCAACGGGCAATGCGCTCCTGCAGAGCTTTACACTCCATGCCATTCCCTTTCCCCCGCACCGCCGCAAGGAAGCGCTCTCGCTGCGATTGCAGGCAAAAAATACTTGCTGTATCTCCCACGCGAGCGGAAGACAAACGTTACATGAAGTGCAAAGTTGCTTTCAGAAATAAGCAAATGTTATGCTATTCATGGAATCGTGTAGGCTACATTTAATACTTTTATATTTATAAAATATATTCTCATTTTATATTGTGAGATATTCACACAACATAACGAAGAATGCTCGAGGAAAATACCCTAATTATCTGTATTGTATAGCTGCAACAATCATTTAAATAATTTTTATACACGCAACTTTTTTCTTAAAACACTAAAAAAATACTTCCAATATTACAAAACAACGAAGCAGGAAACAAACAAATAACGTGCAACTTAAAATACGGCATTGTTGCTAGGGACAATTTATTCATCAGAACCTGATCGCGCTCCATATCTCTGCACAAAGTATAATGTTTCCCTTGAATAACAAATTACCTATTAACATAGACAAAGAGGAGCACAGTAAAGGTTTCAAAACATTTCCCTGTCTCAACCAAATTCAAAGTACAACAAAACTGACTTGATTAATTTTAACCAAGTATACATTTGAAGTTATGGAACCCCTTTTACTGGGGTTAAAAAAAATTAGTTCTAACACAGACTCGTCTGTTGAACCAACCGTAAATATTTCACTGTCTGTATGTAGCCAAATACGTTGTCTCAACAAACATCTTTCAGTACAGGGCGTCACGTCGGGGTATTTTTCTGTCGGATGCGGCTAAGGTTCTGGACCACGCGCGATAGAACACACTTCTGTGCACTATGCCATTCTGTGCCGGCTGTTCCACCACGGGGAACGTCAATTCAAGGCCAACGTCAGGGGCGTGAGCGACATGAAACACGTTCCGAAAATAATCTGAAGCTGGTGAGAGCCACTTGTTGTGCCAGGCAAGGGCCAGAGTCGCATTCTGTGGTCACCACGACCAACCGCGGCTCCGCTGGAAAACACTCTGGATTGTTATAGGCAGTTCATGGTAAAGTGAACACTTTTGAAGCCCTAGTTACTCTTTTCTTTCAACCAGTTTATATCCTTCCACCCCTTGTTAATGTCAACTCTGCCATGCCAGTAATAAACACAGTGTATAAATTCACCATACCCAAAACCAAAAGTCCAAGACCACAATGAAATGTGTGTATTGGTTATTATGTCCGATGAAACGGCTGCGAAAAGTGCTCACTTTACCGTGAACGGCCTACACCATGGAGTAACGAAGCGACCTTCGAGTATCACACATCGACTCAACTGTAGACACAGCATACAAACTGGCCTACACCTGCATGTGAGAATTAATAAAGAAACACTCTAAGTAAATATTTGGAAATTTACCACCTCAGAGTATACGTATAGTGAAAAAGCGCGAGTAGTAAAGTTTTTTTCCCGTACATCCAAGTTAGCGTTCCTACATTTGTTCAGAAGATAAACATTCCCATTAGTATGTAGGAAGTTAAATAGAAATTGTTTTACTGTGACGTTCTGCAATTTTACCGATTTTTTTTTTTTTTCAGAAAAGAAATAATTGTTTTCCCATAGCTGAATCTGGCAAACAAACAGTGTATGCCAATATATCTTGTTCTTGGACCATTCCTCTACGTACTCAGGAAACTTTCATGCCGTTTCCAAACGGCGAAACAAGTCGATCTTGTACATATCTTATTGGTCGTTAACCATCAAAATAGTTACTAAGTTTGGAAATGACCGCTCTTGAAGTTAAAAAATTAATCCGCATCTCCATTCCTGAGCACTTGATGGCCTGGCTGATTATAAGTAAATAAGTAGACAATATAGTATACAGAAAGTAGTTTTACGATTCAATACATAGTTTTCTATAGAAATGAGGAAATTATGTTTCCGACGAGCTCAGCTCATAACAGGGAAATTTCACTCGTGGTTGACGCGCAGACAGATTTTTTTCAACATTCAACAATGAAATAGCTCTGCTGAATGAACCTCTGTAGCACATAAGAAATAATTATGTTATGCGTATTATTATTTTAAAAATATCCAAGAGACGAATTTTTAAACGAACAGTAATATTAGAGAATGAAATTTTCCATCAATTCTTTTCTTGGAAAGAAATAAACAAAAACACGTTTTTGATAGATTAAGGACCTGAAAAATTCGCGTTATATTTTGGCATCAAGCTAAAATTTCGAGTACTATATATACTTGAGCCGGCGTTGTTTCTTCATTCGCTGCTGCATTCAAGTGACGTCACTACCTTTCTGGGTGAGCTGCACGTGATTGGTGCACACGATATGTGAAATGTTCATTTATTGGTGAGTTACCCGGGGCGTGTCGAATAAAGAATGGTCCAATGACAAGCGTACTGCAAAGGAAAAGTGTTTTAAGTTTAACATGTCTTCCAATAATAATGCGAATTTTACAGGTTTCTACCGATGACATACGCGCGATTTCGCGAACCAAACAGGTGCCTCTTATAGCCGACCATCTATCAATGTCGAGTTGCCATATTTCGAAGGTGTAATTTTTCTAATTATTAGATTTAAACGTCCGCGCTTTATTTTCGGGACGCTTATCGAGGAATGCTTTACATGCCATACTAATCAAAACTTAAAACACGCCATTGCCTACTCGGAATCAAAACACGACGTCTTAATGTGAAGGTATTTTTAGCCAAGTGGATCACAGGAAAATGTTCACCGACTGCTCTTCATGCACAGGTACATCAAAACGTACTCTCTAATATGAATTTGGTAGTTTAATTAAAAACTGTAAATGAAGTAATTTTGCAATTCCTGTCCCACAAATCAGTTAAATATACTAACACTCTGACATGAAGCAATATATTTATCTATAAATCATTATAAATCACTAGTAAACCTGTGAACTTGGGTAAATGAAGAAATTCGCAGTCTTGCACTTTCTTCAGTGTCTCAGCATTCATCGGTGTAATTTAATTTACACAGAATCTGTTTGGTTTTCGCTGATAAAGGCTGTTCACGATAAATTGAGCACTTTTGAAATCAACATTGGAAAAAAGTTACTACCCTACCTGAATATATTTTAACGGGCGCCCTGTGTGACATGCGCCCAATAAAGTTTGTAACGATGGATAGGAAGCAGTTCCGTATCTTAAAGTCAAATAAAACGTATTAGGTAACCGTTTCTGATAACCCAAATTATTTCTTTTGCTTTCTCATTTTTTAATGCATCGAAGTGTAAAAATGAGCAGATTTGTTAGATATTTACTTTTCAAATAATTTCACAGTTTCACTTGACCGACGCATGAATTAAGTGATGAGGCCCACGACAATGTTATTCTTACATAAGGCGGAAGAACACACATCGTACCTAAAAGCTAGATTTTAAGCTGGGCTTTCAAAAGTGCTCATCTTACTGTGAATAGCCTATGCAAAAATGTTTATGTGGTTATACTTGATTTTAATGGTCTCTGAAACCCTCGCTATAGGCTGTTCACGGTAAAATGAGCACTTTTGCAAGCCCTGCTTAAGATCTAACTGTATACACGTTGTGTATTCCTCCGTCTTATGTAAAATTGACATGGCCATGGGCCTCGTCACTTAAGTTATGCGTCGGCCAAATGAAACTGTGAAATTATTAAGTAAGTACATATTTTTACAAATCTGCTCGTTTTAACACTTCGATGCCCTAAAAAAAAAAAAAACAGAAAGTAAAAGAATTAATTTTAAGTTATCACAGATGGTTACCCAACACTTTTTATCCGACATTAAGATATGGAACTACTCCCACCCATCGTTACCAACTTTACTGGGCGAATATCACTCGGTTCGCCCATTAAAATATATGCAGGCAAGGGCAGTGACTTTTTAAAAGGGTCATTTCTTAAGTGCTTACTTTATCGTGAATACCCTTTAACTGGCTTGGGGCAATTGGAGTTTACGTAAAAACTGCTGTAGTCTCTTCGCGGTTTCCTCACACTTTTTAAGTCAAACCTTTGAAAATTATCCCTACCTATGGCGTGTTTGGCTGTTTCCTAAATATTTCTAATATCACAAGCGTTTTGTACTTGTGATAAACTACCTTATTTTTGACTGAATTGGACTTATGTCCATATTTTATTTATAAATTATATTTCATTTATTATTAATAAGAGTAAAAACAGGGAGAAAATAGATGTGTTGGTAATGCCTAGTAATAAATAGTTCTTAGGCAAAATATTATTAGACTGAGTGCGCAAGAATGCGGTGCGTTGTCCCTTTGGTGTAATTTTCTGGACTTAGTTAAGCCTTGTCTGCGTGGGGCGGAGGAATATCCTGGAAGTAGAACCTAAGCAAGGTTTCAGAAAAGCTGGAAGTAACCGTGAATGTACTGTACAAATCAGCGAGGAAGTTTTATTCGAATCAACGTAATCTTACTGATTACTTAACAGAATTAATTTCACAGATTGAGCGACCGTTTTTTCTATAGATTTTCTGGGGAATTCCATTGCCACGGGCACTGATTGTAAACATCATTTCAGATGCAATCCCGATAAGAAAAAGTATACACATAGAGAACACCTAAAAATACGGAAAGCGAACTGTCGTATGTATTCCAAAATCTGGCAGCGCGTCCCACGTTAAACGACGTAAACACCCTAGTAATAATACAGTATGAAGCAAGTCACCCTCAAATCAGCGCTTAAATACGAAATCACCAGATGCTTACGTGAATGACATTGGTTGTTCACGGTAAAGTGAGCACTTTTGAAATCAACATTTGAAAATGTCACTGCCCCTGCCTGCATGCATTTGAACGGGCATATTGACTGGTATATGCCCAGTCGTGTTGGTAATGACAGAGGGAAAGACATGTCTTACCGTTGGATTTACAACTTCAAGTGAACATTTGTGAATGCTGAAATTATTTCTTTTGCTGTGTGTGTGTTTTTGATGCATATAAGTGCAAGAATGAGGAAATTTGCAAAATATTTAATTTATTAATAATTTCACAGCTTCACTTGACCGACACGTGAATAAAGTGACGACGCCCTTGGCAATGTTAATTTTACATATGGCAGAAAAATACACAGAGTGCATACAAGTAGATCTACATCAGGGCTTTCAAAATTGCTGTTTACCATGAACAACCTATAACAAAGCTTTCACAGCGTGGTATAAACCTACTTTCAGTTATTGACGTACTGAGGCTATAATGTGAGTGATTGCACATCACTGCGCTTCTATGCTATTGTCGTTTCTATACCACTGGCTAGAAATCTTAAGAAATAACACTAAATCTGCACAGAAATTTCAAATGCATTGAGTTATAGAGAGATTATTGATTACAACAATTATTACCTAGTACGTAACGGGCAGTAATACAGGAGCACGGGAGGCTAAGTCAGTGCCTACAGTTTACTATTAGAGCAAAACGTGATCAAGGAAGTATGCGAGGTTAGGGAAGAAGGCGGTAGGGAGATTCTTGTTTTTTCGAACATTTAAAGAACAGTTACCGCACTAAACACTAATACCTTGCTAATTGCACACTAATAAAATTAATTGAAACAGTTTTCTGAAAGAAAAAAAAACAATACAACGGAATATACTAATTTTGTGATGCATTCTAACATAAACATCAACTTGACGCTAGACCAGGGGGGGGGGGGGGTGCGTGTGTGTCAAACTGAACTGGGGTGATGAAGTCGATATTTCACGCATGTACTTAAAATTATTTCGAAGAACATGCCACTTTGTCAAAATTGCATTTGGCCTAAAAGCCATTTCACCTATTATTGTAGTACAGCCACTTGGCACGAGTCATTTGGTCTAAAAATCGCTTGACCCAAAATATATCTGACTAGAATTTCAACACAGAAAACTACTTGGTCGTAACTCACTTGATCCAAGTATTTATTGAATAAATAACTTGACCTTTGTATCAGTTGTCCTTCAACTCGTGTGACCTACAATTCACTTGGCTGTGTGACCTACAATTCACTTGGCTGTGTGACCTACAATTCACTTGGCTTAGTGTCATAAACGCAATCGCGAATTCGAAAGCATGCCGTATGGCGCATTATGTGACAGGATATTCAATACGTCACGAAAGGAGATAAAGTTTAAGGCAACACCACAGATATGTTCATCTACTGTGATTACCAAAGAGAAAAAAAATTTCGGTATCGCCCAAACAAGTTATCTTGAGGGTGGTCGTATGTTACGAAAAACTACGAAGAAATATAAGTCACAGCCTTTAAAGTCGATGTGTAAACCATTATTTTCAACACGCTATGAAACAAGGACGCCATTGCAGTTTTATTTCTCCTCTGTGTCAAGTCACTGGCGCTTCGGGCCATAATGTACCGGGTTCGATTCCCGAGTCTCTTTCTTAGATATAAGTCTACATTATAACAGTATTTGAGCCTAAACAAAAAATTCTAAAAGCAAAACTTACAAACAAAAACAAAACCTTTACTACTAGGCTGGAATTATGAATGGTGGTCATAACATAAAAAGTACATAAAGAACATAAAATGGCCCACAATGGCCCCCCCTCCCCCCCCCTTCAAAATATCACTCTCTACCCCGCCTCCTTTTCTGAAAAACACGCACGCACAGACCAAAGCAGGCCCTCTAAATAGCACGTAAATCTATAATGATTTGACAGACTGTTTTTGTGTCAAAACACGTCAATGTAATAATTAACTCGCTACCAGTAGATAAGTGGTTCGCGCATCGATCGCGGTAAGCGAATTTTCGCTGCCACGGGGAAACTACGCATGAAATATACTTCCCTGATTTTCCCGAAAACAACGCGTGGCATCAATCATACCAGAAGTGGCAGGTTGTGTGTCACGAACAGCGAATTAACCCAACAGCGGTCTTCTATAGTCTATCCGCGGTTTCTTCGCACTTTTTTGATCAAACCTTCGAAAAATCACCCCACGTATGACGTGTTTAGTTATTTATTTATGTATGTCATGTATGACAAGCGTTTTATTGCTCTGTTAACATAAAAGTATCTAATTTTTCGTTCAATTGAGGTTTCACCTACATTTTATTTATAAATTACAGTATTTAATTTCTAATAAATACCGTGAGAAAACATGTATTTTGGTAGCGCCTAGTAAGAAATAATTCTTATGCAAAATATGACTACAACTGAGTGCGCACGAACTCGGTGCGGCGTCCTTTGGTGTAATTTTCTATACTTAGTTAAGCTTAGTTTTCACGAGGCGGGGGGATTATTTAGAAGTAGAACTTTAGCAGGGCTTCAGAAACGTGTGAAGTATCCGTTAATAGATTATAACGTACACGAACAGAAAAGATAACGGCTTCAATGCCAGCGTGGTTAGCACTCTTAAGGGCGATATTGGGGTCTAAAATAGTTTTTCTATATTCTTAACACATTACATCCTTTTTCGTTATTATGTGTATTACTAAGTCCAGACCTAATATTTCTCTTAAATGAACACTGAAAAGTTTCCTATAAATTTACTTACATTTATTGCATTACTAAGTCCGATGGAATTGTTAACAAGCATCTCTGTATTTTATTCTCTTGTTGTTCGAAACAATTTAGTGCTGGGTAATGATAGGTTGTTCCACGTGGTTTATATCTCTTCTTTTTCCGTGCAGTCATTTGGCCAACACTATATTTGAAAATTATTAAAGCCAGCAAAACCACCAGGACACCACATAAAAAGCATATCCGATCCCATAAAACAGCCAAAATGTAAAAATTCTCTGTTGAAATTCACTGCCGATAAATGGTGCAACACGAGGAGAAATGCATTCCAAACATGGCGACCGAGATAAGTAACAGTCTAGACGGATTCGCGTGAAAGAACGAACTAGTTCGCATCTGATATACTAATTTATTCTGAGGCCGTTGGAGTAACCTTCCTGATTACAATAGAGCTCGAACCATTTCCTTACTGTCTGGCGCTCAAATTCTGGCACATCTCCCAGCTCGATCTTGAACAATGTCATGTTTGGTCTTCTCGCCATACCAGCGTGTTATATAGCAACGCGTTTACGTGAAGCAGGGGGGAGGGGCGGGGAGAAGGAGATAGAAATCACTGTGGCGTTATAAGTTTTTGAGTCATAAAATGTGATCGTCATTAATTTTTAAAAAATTTTTCTTTAACAAGATATATTATATCATTCAGATCATTGAATAACTATTATATTCCTGGAGTACTTTAATTTGTTTATCCTGTGTAGTAAATGGGAATTAATTGATTACCATCTCATAATGGCTACAGAAGCGATAAAAGTACAAGAACAAAAAATCCAACTGTCTCGAAAATATAGTTAAATCATGTTCCATGCCCTGACAAATTTACAAATTAAAAATTTAATTTCAAACCTAAGAAATTAATATATATATGTATTCAAGATGGCGTCTAACTCTCTATCTTAATCGATATTTAAACGTGTACATCACCAGTGCGACTATTCGTTTTATATAATTAATAGATACTGATCATCAAAAGAAACACATGAGCAACAATAGTAAGAATTATTGACCGTAATAATCGTTTTAATTTGCATTACCCCACTCCCTTAAATTTTTACAAGGCAGTAATTATTATTTTAAATTGTTAAAGGCGCTACGACATGTTACTACAAAGCAGCTAGAAAATCTGTTGCTGATCTTTTGTTTTAAATTTATTAACAGAGAATTTATGTAAAAAAAAATCAAAAGATGTGCTCAAATTTTGGAATAATTCTCTGATCTGAAACGTACCTTTCGAATATTTTCTTCCACCGCACTTAAAATAAAATAATTCAACAAAAAAATTGAGAACACATTATTCATAAATATTAACCACGATGCTTACAAAGTAGTTTTATTTCCTTTGTCTTAGTTTTCTCACACTATCGTTAATATTCTTCGCAATAAACATGCCTAGTGATTTTTAATGTGTGTTTGTAGTGAACTTAAACGTACATGGTAAAAGTACAAACTAACTACCATATTAAGTTAACATAAAAATGATCCACAGAAGCGAAAAAGAAATACGTATCTAGAACTATTACAAATAAAAATCTTCATTCACTGTGAAAGGCGTAGCGCTTGTTGCCTGAATTACGTTGCTATTCGCATAATTTAAAACAAATCTCACGACGCTTGACGTTGATCTATACTATGTAAAATTATCATTATCAGCCCACGGAGAGTAAAAAAAATAAACTAAAAAGGGTCTATTTTTATAAGACAGGAAAACATTTTTCATGAAGGAACGAGCTCACCTCGAATTATTGGTTCTGTGACAGAAAACACAGGCCAGCTATTGTGTGCAAAATGAAGAGAATTCGCGCGAGCGAGCGAGTATTCGAAGACACGAGATCGTTTGACAGATACTGCTACTTCATGATATTCCGATTTATCACTTATGATAATAGTATTTTTTAAATATCACAGATGCAGTATGTTAAAATATACTGCAGAAACACATATAAATATTGCTTACATTGTGACTTTTTTTTTTTGCAGAAATTGTTGCTGCCCCGCTTTTATGCCGGTAAACTGATTCCGAAAACAGCTTACATGCTAAATAAACCCGAACTTAAGAAGAAAAGAAACGGATAAACTGATTGTAGTTTCTCCAGGATTCAAACCGGAACACCGCGGTTCGAAGGCATCGACTTCGGCTAAGGAGGCGTATATATGTGCTCTACGGTAGCCGTATGCTGTACACAGAATCGATATCGACGTGTTTTGTAAGTGTGGCAAGGTAACTGAAAAACTGGCATATATAGCCTGAATAGGTATAGTCTATTCGCGATTTCATACAACTTTTTAAATTAAACCTTTAAAAAAATCACTCCATGAATAACGTGTATGGTTGTACTCTAAATTTGTCATGTACCACAAGCGTCTGATACTTCTGTATACATAAAAGTATCTTATTTTCAGTTCAATTGGATGTTACTATTAGGCATTTTACCTGTTAATTATATTTTATTTATAATCAATATGAATAAAAACAGGGACAAAGTAAGTGTGTTGGTATTGCTCCGTAAGAAATAGTTATCTTGAAAAATGTTATTAAATTGAGTGAACACTAAATTCGATGTGGTTGTCTGTTTCGTGTAATTTTTAGACTTAGCTAAGCTTACTTTATATGAGGCGGAGGAATATCCGGGAAGTAGAACTTTAGCAGGGCTTCAGAAAAGTTTGAAGTGAAATTGAATAGGCTATAGGCATACTGCGTTCCATTCATTCTTGCAGAAATATCTCAGCTGTTGCGGAAGCAACTGGCGGAGGAGAAGTTAGTTCCTCGTGTGTGCAACCTCCAGTTGGAGCGAGGGCCAGAGCGTTACGCCGTATCCAATTTGGCTACGCCAGGCTGATTACCACATCGTTTCCCATTAGCCGGGACGACAGGCGGGGTCGCGAGTAAACAGTCACGTAATGTGAAATATGGTAATTTGATTGCTTGCATTAATAACGAGCTCGGCGCCGAGAACTCTAACCCTCCCCCCCCCCTCGGGGACTGTCGTGGACCTAAGCGATGTGCGTGAAGGAGAACGTGGGAGGCAGCACGAGCTTTAATGTGTTCGTGCTCAAGAGAAGTGTGCGTGATCCCTGATGCAAATTAAATAATGCTACAGAATTGAGGGCCCCGCCTACCCAGACGTGTACTAAGGGGATTATGGGTATCATCTGAACCCCCAGTCCCGTCAAATGATACCACAGCATCGAACCAAAAAGTTCACATTATTAACTTTTAAGGGAATCTAATTATCGAGTAGGCTATCTCCAAGTCCGAGGTCGCTAAGACGTTGCTTTTTTTAAGTCATTATAAATTATTTATAGGTAGCTTAGATTTAAACTACATGATTATACAAAATTTGAAAAGTACCTATCATTCCATGCACGTGTGCGTGTTTATATGTATATAAATACACACACACACACATTATATATATATATATATATATATATAGTATAATATATTTTATTTTATATATAGAGAGAGAGAGGAGGGAGAGGAGGGAGGGAGGGAGGGAGGGAGGGAGGGAGGGAGGGAGGGAGGGAGGGCTGATTCAGAAGTCAATGGCAACGATCGTTTTTCTTCCGAAAACGATCTAACACGGAAAATGTACTATGCACGGGTGACAGTATATGATAAGTACGTTTTAAAGGTGTCACCACATGGAGTACGGATGCAGGAATGTCCTGCACGGAACAAAGACAAACATGGCCACTTGAAATTACAGTTTGATTGATTTTTCCTCGTACATCCTGTATACACTCATTTAAACGGGCATGTATCGTACGTGTACAAGATGTTTAACATCCTCCAAAATAGTCTCCGAGGTTGTCCACGGTTCCTCAATGTGTGCTACCCCACGTCGAACTGCTGTTGTCGTCAGATGGGATATGAGTGCATCCGTCCGGTCATGAGCACGTTCCCTATGTCAGTTATTGGATGACAGCGGTGCGAAATGGACGTAATCAAAAGTCTAACAGCGTGCGTACATCAAGATAGCCGTACGCCGCGACCGCAATGCGCGCGAGTATCATGCAGAGCTACGGGATGCATTGGGTAATCGCTCCATACCCTATCGTACAGTGGCAAGGTAAGTACAGGCGTAGGTAGAGGCCGTCAAACAAGGAAGAGAGTCAACGGCCGACCTACCTCGCAGTGGACGTGCTATGTCAGCTGACCACGACGTACGAGTGGCTATGGTTGATCAGTGTCTAATAGACGACACTGGTTGGACTAGTGTGGAATTAGCCCAGCATACTGGTATTCCTGCATCGCCAGTGTGCCGAATTATACGACGGGACTTAAATGTATGGAAGATTTGTGCCAGATGGGTGCCACATCAGGTAACTGAAGTAGAGAAGTGGACCCGATATGAGACATGTCATATCAATCTGGAACGCTTTCACCGTGAAGGTAATGGCACGCTGAACCGTATCATTGCAATTGATGAAACATGGACTGAAGCGACAGTCCAATGAATGGCGTCATCCTGGATCAACACGGAAACACAAGGTACGACAATACCCGTCACCCACAAAGCTGATGGTCATTTTGGCATATGAGAGTTGACGTGTTTTAGTGTGTCATCCAGTTCGTGAGGGTTGTACTTGATATGCACAGTACTACCTGTCATCTATGCGGTACCATCTTCGTCGTGCAGTTCGAGAGAAACGTCCTGAACTGTGTGGGAAACGCTATAGTCTTACATGAAAATGCTAGACCTTATACAGCAGGTAGCGTTACACGGTGTTTACGGCGTTGGGGATGGGAGGTGTTGCCACACTCTCCCTATTCACCCTTAGTCCGCGTGACTACAATCTTATTCCCAAAGTGGAGGCCATTGCGTGAATGCTTTGTCAACAAACAAGACATTGTCACAGCATTTCGACGACAGGTAACGCCCTTTGACGGATCTCATGCAGGAGATGGTATTTCCAGTCTGCCTCATCGCTGGCAACGAACCGTGGGCTACCTCGGCCAAAATACATTTTCAAAACCCAATTTTCATAGGCTCATATCTCCTTTAACATTCCGTTTAGGTATATGGTGTCCTGCCTATTTCCGAATTTATTTTTCATAAGGAATCACCTCCCGCTTTTATTTCCCGAACAGCCTGCATAACGCGTATATTTTGATATACAGCGCTTTGGAAAAGCCGTTTTTAACTATGTTGCAGTGCTCTGAAACGGCGTTTTTTAAGGTGCGTGACGTCTTAAAATTTAATTGACAAGTATAGTTTGAAGTGTGTGTTCTTTTCGTAGTTGACCACATTGGACACAGGGTTAATAGTTTCTGTTAATTAAGTCCGCCAAGCTATATTTGGTTACTGACTGTGAAAACTACAGTCGATAGGGAGCAGTTAAGGAGATGCTCACAAATAAATAAGACTTTATTAGTTTCTGTCCCCGAAGGATATCAGGAGCGCTCAGCTTAACAGCTGTATAGCACGTAAACATACAAGTTAGGCAAACAATATTTCTCACCTTTGAACTCAGTTTCGTTAAAATTGACTTCCTCGATAGTTGTGTCATAAAACATGCAAGGTATCTGTTGTAACTATTTTGTAGCCCACGAAACAATCTTTTCTGGGCTAGGAAACACTGAGCACTAAGCTATATATCTGAACAGAATTTCGAAAATTTAATACGATTGAATTGGAGACATAAATTAGCCTCATACATATATTATGTATGAAAATATTAAAATATTTTTCTGCAAAAGATACACACAAATATTTGTGAATGTAACGTCTCTACCTTGCTCATCTCTCGAAACCTGTTGTTTTTTTAAATAAACATGGCAGTAACACGTAGGCCTAAACTGTAACGCCAGCTCAACAGAATAAAACCGATTGTCATTGCTAACTTGAGTGCATCAAAGACACGCACAGGACATGAATATATGCCAGCATCATAAATACCGAATCGTTGTAAAAAAAAAAAACACGAATTGATTTTCACGGAAGTTTAGTATTATTTACGAACTGCAGACAGATGAATCGAAAGAAACGTTAAGACATGCGGAGAAAATACCGATTTCTGAAATAATTTGCTTCATTAAAATCTTGGGTTTGTTTTTGGGTGTCATCAAATACAAAACATCAAGTCAAGCAGTACGCCTTTCCTTGACACTGTTCAGTAAAGCGGAAGCCAAAACTGGGTTCGGTCGTTAGAGAATGCAAAATTATACGTGTCACAACGCAGTACAGGGTTTGTTTGGTAACTAAGGAAGCGTACGCAACGCAACTGTTAATTAACGAACATTCCTAACGCACTGCTACCCTGAATAATAGACATCACACTACCCCCAAAACATTGTTCTCTAAATTAGCTAGGCCCTGTCGTAAGAAAACTTCCGCTGCTTCAAGCGCAATAACCTCGAAAAAATACAAGAACACAGTTTCGCGCAAAGCTAATTTTTTTTGTATACTGTACCTATTAAAATAACAACCGCACTAACACGTTTCTTCTTCCGCAAAAACACCTTTGTAAACGTGTTGTGATGTATCACTATTTTACCTATAATTGACATTCATATTGCCATAGACATTTACGTGCCCAATTCACGCATTTAGCATACTGATTTTAACACAATGTTTATTTTGTGAGATATTTATGTAATTTCTTCAGAATTATTCTTTTTCTGTTTTGTTCATCACGTTTTGTGCAGCAGCTATAATATTTACTTATTTATAATATGTTGTTAAGTATTGATAATATTTTTACGTTCACCGATGTTGTTAGAGACGCATAACGTTATACCTAAGATCGCTTTTATGAATGTGCCTGCTTAGCAAACCCTATACCCCCTGTACAAATTTAAAATTGGAATGATGAATGAAAAGTATAGCATATTGAATGGACCTAGTATACATCTTCTTTTTGGACATCATTATGTACGGCAGCCAGGGCCGCTGATACTCAGTGCAGAATCTGTTATTTTAAGTGGTTAAGATAGTTCATCGATGGTAAATATACCCTCAAAAGAAGAGGGCTAAGGAGCAATTAAGGCACAAGAACTGCTGAAATACGGTGAAGGTATTTTCATCGTTTGTAATTAACTTTTCTATGCTACAGAGACGAAGTTAAGGAGTACGTTAACATTGAAAATTAATTCAGCACTTTAGTACCTTTTACCACGAAGAACTTTATATTTAGGTAGGGATAGGAAAATTTCGCGAGTTCAATGACTCTGTTTTGTGAGAGTTAAGACTGTTTTAAGAACTATATTTTATTGAAGAACGCTATATTTCTGGGCACTTTAAAGATTCTGATTTTACAGGCTGCCTGACTACTTTGCGGTATTGTCATTTTGCAACAGGCAAAAATGTGAACGTAATTGTATGCTGCTGAATATGTCGCTAACGTATGCGTTTGTAGTTAATACTTTCAGACAGACTTTGCTATTAAAAGTTCCACTTTACCGATGGACATGCTTTTACTCGTAGAGTTATTAGTTCAGTTTGGTTCTCTTATTTGTCCTCTGTGATCAGTGTGTCTCCTGTATGTATGTTAAAGTTTGTTTCCTTTAATACGCGCCCATATCTTCTTCCTCCTGCACTGTAACACTTCTATCACATTTCCCACAGTTTTACTCTACTCCTTTCCGTTGGCGCTGTAAGGTGCGGCGCATTTCCAGCTATTATAAAGCCACATTAATTTCTCTCATTTATTTTCTGTGTCTAGGTTTTTTAACATTTATTAAAAATGTTATGGGCAATTTTTCGAGACAGCAACTTAATGTTACATTTTTTTTACAAATGTTTATTTATATACGTAGTATGTGGGTAAATGTATTTTATAGGGGTCTAAAACACTATAAATCGTGTCCTTTGCTTAGCCCTTGGGGTAAGTACCAAACAAGGTCACTTTCTGCAAAGAAACATCAACGACCAAGTTGACATATAAATATTCCCTAAGGGCTAATGGCTTAAAAAGGTGAAACAAACTAACTACTAGGTAAACACACACGAATTCAGAAAGTTGTATATTGAAACATTTCATCACATGGTTCTACAAACTTCATATACAAAATACCTACATTTCAAACACAAATGAGAAAATTCCTGGCATACAATAAATACGAAAGATCTATATAAAATTTCCAACATTTGATAATCTGATAGGCTAAAAATGAGACAATAAAATGCCTGCAAACACAATACCTGAATATTTTGTAGGCTTTTAAAAACAAACCCACAATAACAGTCAGTCAAAATTATTTCGGGTATTTAAACTTTCACCGCAATATTTAATACTAGCAAGGGTATCTTTATGCATTGTAATTGCACAAAAGCTTAAAGAACTTCTGTAAATTGAGAAATGATTAAAAAGTTAATAAAATATTTTATAAAATAGTTGTACATATTTTATATTTTCAGCAAAATACTACATAAATGAGTAAATATTTTCAACGTCATTTACTCAAAATTGAAACATTAATGCATTAACATAATGCATTTGCTTAAATTCTTTTCCTTGATATAGACGATTTGATTTTGAGATAAAATTTTATCTTACATTTTACATTGAGTAATTTTTTTTTGTGTTCTTAAATAACTTAGATGTCACCAGGAAATTTCAAAATGTGTACCAAATTTACAAGGTTACAACACCATTTCAACAGAAATCGGACCTTATGGTCCTAAAGTTTTTTTACTTATCTCATTATTTGCAGTGCTGACTGGTCACCCCCAACGGCCAGGTCTCTCTGCCCGACCAGCTCGCTGGAGGGAATATTTACAGTCAGAAAAATTAACAGGAGAAAACTTCCCAACCAAATTTCTTATTGGCTTAAAATGTCCTCTAATCACAAATAATTTTTGGCGAAACTAGCTTCACGTATATCAAAAATACCACTCAAGACTAGTCTTTACAAGTATAGAAACTTCTGGTGATCACATAGTTTCCGGCACAGTAGCGCTCTCTGTACGGCTGTTGCCCACAACTGCCGGCCGTCCAGCGCTCCTAGCACCCCAAATGGGCAGTTCAGTAAACACACAGGCCAAGAACGCTGGCCATTTTCAGTCCTGCACGGGTACGCGAGCCAAGTGGTCGCATGTCTATGCATCAGGAAATGTCACTGCAGCAACATGTTTTTTTTTTTTTTTTTTTTCACGTTCGGCGTCAACACACATCATTTCTTCGAAAGGTAGAGTGTCTTCAAGGATAATTCATTAATAAACGTGTCATAGTAGGAAGAATTAAGTGTAGAAAAATGCTTAATATTGATTAACAAAGCTGAGCCCACTAAACAGGCAAAAATCGTAGCGGGCAGGAGAGTTGAAGGTTAAATTGTAGTGGCGAGAATTTTCAAACAGGAGACTCTTTGTATCAAAATAAACATGCATTGAAATAACAATTTATGAACAGATTTGGAAGGTAGACAAGTAATAACTTGCCCAAAACTGATGTAATACCAAAATGTGACAGAAGGTGGTACTTATGAAAGATACGTTGTATGATATGTTACTGCTGCAGAGCTTGACTTGTCGCGTTAGGTGAGATACGCTGTTTTTAAGAGACAACATGTTATATTTTGGATGAGGAGAATAATTTATAACATCACAATAAAAATTTCCAGACATTTCCGTGTTTGTTTTATTTACATGTGGTTCCTTCAAAATTCATTTACAGCTTAATTTTTTAAATTTAATAAATGTATCAACTGTTAACTTTGTTGCAAATCTTATATCTTGCACATAGGCTTACAAGGAACGTTATTTGCTTGTAAAGTATAACACGCAACTAACATATTTACTGGCAACAAAAATTCGAATTGTCATTAAAAGAACTGTTGGCTACTAAAATTGCGACGTTTTTTTGTTCTGTGAAGGATGTTCGTTTGTTTGGGTCGTACCCTCACCAAGGGCGTGCACAAGGCGCCAGTACAATATGGAAAGACACTACAGGCGCACTACACCGGACTGAGGCACGTCATATGTCATCATGTTATAGTCCATTCACGGTTACTTCTGATTGTTCAGAAGACTTGCTAAAGTATTCCTCCGCCCCATGAAAACAGGAAACATAACTAAGTCTAGAAAGTCACACCAAAGGGATAGCGCACCGCATTCGTGCGCACTAGGCTTCGTAATATTTTATATCAGAACTATTTCTTACTGGGCATTACCAAAACACCTATTTTCTCCCCGTTCTTAATTATATTGACAATAAATGAAATATTATAACTTGTAGATAAATTAAAAGTAAAAGTTCAATGTAACCGAAAATGAAGGCACACTGATATCAACACTTGTATAAAACGTTCATGATACGTGGCACATTTAGAAAACAACCTAACACAGCGAAATTTTTTTAAAGGTTCGATTTTAAAAAGTGTGAAGAAACCGCGAATGGTCAATAGTTGTTGGTGTACTGCACTTGAGATATCAATCACTCGCTCGCACAAGGACCGTGCCCTTATATGGAAAAGTTGCTATAGGCTGTTCACGGTAAAGTGAGCACTTTTGAGACCCTAGTTACGTCTCCCTTTCAGCCGTTATTTTTATCTTCCAACCACATTTTAAAATAAATATTGCAATGTAAGTAATAAACACAGTGTGTATATTCCACCGCACTTGGAAATTACCGTCTACGGCTACATTAAATACATTTATTGACTACTATTCCAAATGAGAGGGCTTTCAAAGTTGCTCTCTTTACCGTGAACAGCCCCTAGGTACGGGAATCCTATGTGACGATGGGAGGTGGCTATAACGAATTGGCTCAGAAAAGGAGGTAGGTGCCCCTGTGCCCGAGCGTTTAGCTCTCCCACCACGGTGATCCGGGCTCGATTCCCGGTGGGGTCATTCCAGATTTCCCCATATCCAGAACGTGGCGGATCAGCGGCTAGCATCGTTCTCTCGGGGTACTACCGTCTTCTCTGCACTGGTGTTCCATCTTTGATCATCTTATGGTCCCATTCGACGCCATTCCTCTGGGATGACGGACACACACGGGCGTCACTTGGAAGCACAGGCAATCAGAGGGCGTTGTCCCCTGTCTTGGCTGCAAACCGTGACAGTAAAGGTATAGGCTGTTCACGGTAAAATGAGCACTTTTGAAAGCCCTGCTTAAGATCTACACTATGGACCAGAAAGTAATTGGGCACCTGTCCACAATGTTTGCTCGGTGGTTGTCACCCCGTTAGAATCTCGTAGGGCCACCTCTTGCGGCTATAACAGCAGTCACCCTGTCTGGCATGCTCTCTACGAGTGTTTGCAGGACATCCACGGGGATTCGTCGCCATTCCTCTTGCAATCATTCCACGAGTTGAGCAATGGATTTTGGCCACGCCTGACGAGCCTTCACCTGACGATCCAATTCGTCCCAAAGATGTTCTATAGGGCTGAGGTTGGGGTTCTGAGCGGGCCAGTCCAATCGTAGAACATTGGTGTTGGCGTACCACTACATAGTAGCCCTTGAAACATGGCACCTGACATTGTCATCCTGGAAGTAACACGGGTCCATTCCGTAAAAACGCCATAATGTTGAGAGCATTTCATTATCCAGCACTTGTTACAATAGGCCTCTGTTTTCATGCTACCACGGACAAACACCGGCGGTCCTACTCTGAAGGCCGTTAAACAGCCCCACACCATCACTCCACCACCACCGAATTTCGTAGTTGGCACTACACACTCCAGCAGAAGCCGTTCCCCGGGTAGATGCCACACCCATACACGTCCATCGGACCGGAATAATGTAAATCTCGACTCATTACTCCACAGAACCGATTTTCACTGCTCCAGTGTCCAGTTGCGACGGTCCAAACACCACCTGAGTCGCCGAGCTTTATTGCTTGTCGTGATATGGGGCTTATGTGTAGCTGCTCTTCCGAAATATCCAAGTCGGTGGGCCTCTGTACGCAATGTTCCAATGGAAACCGATACTACTTTTGCTACATGAGACTCCAGTCGGACGGTAGCCATGGGTTGTGCCCTATTTTTGAAAATTCCTCGTTTCAGGGTTCTGCGATTTCTGTCGGTCAAGATTGGAGGTCGCCCAGAAAGTGCAGCATTGCCACAATGCCCATCGACCTTCCACTTACGCAGGACGAATGCAACCGTTGATTTGGGCCTATTTACCTTCCGTGCAATCGCCCGGCTAGACAGCCCACTGAGATGGCAGCCCACAATCACGCCCTTATCGAATACCGATAGCTCTGTACCTCGTGCCATCTCCTTGTCAACTGGTTCTACACCGGTCTGCAGCGTATGGTGGCCACACAAGTCAACTGACGTACTGAATTACCTATCTTCACGGGTGCCGGATTACTTTTTGGTCAATAGTGTACATGTATGCCCGTTGTGTAGTTTTCCGCCTTAAGTAAAATTAATATTGTCGTGGTCCTCATCACTTTATTCATGCGTCGGTTTGGTGAAATTGCGAAATTATTGGAAAATATAATATTTTAAATAACTTCTCATTTTATACTTCGATAAATTAAAAAATATATAAAACGAAATAAATAAATTTAAGTTATCACAAATGGGTTACCTAACACTCTTTATTTAACGTTAAGAATTGGAACTACTTTCCATCAATCGTTACCAACTTTACTGGGCGCATGTTACTCAGTGCGTCCGTTAAAATTTATGACGTTAGTAGCAGTTTTTTTTTCTGAGGTTGATTTCAAAAGTGCTCACTTTATCGGGAACAGTCTTTACCAGTGAGTGAAGAGTGAAGTGATTTGGGCGGCTCGTAACATCGAGGTCTTTGGAGTCGATGAGGGGGAAGTGAGGTGAGTATGAAGCAGCATCCAGAATGAAAGGATTAAGGAAACGGAGATCCCCGAGAAAAGCCGCCGACCAGTGGCATCGATTCCCACGTGCAAAAATCCGGGAACGACACCGCCAGGAATCGAACCTGGTTCGCCCTGGTGAGAGGCAAGTAAAGGAACTAAGGAAATAGTTCTTCTTCGATGTGCCTTCTATGAAAAATTTGTTCCTCGTGCAAGAAGCACTTCCTGTACTTTTGATCAGAAAGCCAGGAATTTCGGCACATTCTTCTGGCAAACTCATATCTCGTACAAGATCATTTAATTTAATCTAACCGCTGCATAGAGTGAGGCCGTCTTCAGGCTTGTAAACATTATCACCATCAGCAGCGCCCTGAGAAGTTTCATCACCTTCGACATCATCTTTAACAGATATGGGAAGAGGGAAAACAGGTACTATCAACGCGTAACTAGCAAAATTACTGAAGGACAAACTATTTGTTTCTTGTTTTTCGAATCGCACTCCTGAATATTAACTGCAGAATGGTAACAGTAGCCAATGTGTGGTTTTTTTTCACTCCCTTCACACCATGGATTGCAAAATGCATTAATGTTTTCTTCCCTTTATCCAAAAGCTTAAAATATCAACACCATAGTCGCATACTTGCTTTGCGCCCATCATGTGTGTAGATATTAAAGTTTCACGTGAAAATAAGCATAGTAGGCTTCTTTCACAAAGTCTGTTTGCACGTTCGCAGTAGAGAAATAAAATGACAACAGATCTGGAAATACGCCACTCCCAGATTCATAATGCCAAGGTCAGATAACGATACAAAGCAGTATTTGTGCCAACTCGGCTTAACTAAAATTTCCGTCCCAAAACGCTCATTACAGACTGCGGTAGATTTTGACATCGATTTCATTGCATTATGAGAAAATTATTTCGTTACAGAAGAGAATTAAGAATACGTCTGGAATCAGCATGAAAATTAGCTATCAAGTATCGATTCTCAACCAGGTAGATGCAGATTCTCGTAATCATTATACATGATGAATCTTATTGCATTAGATTTCTCGTTTTCCGTAGGGAATCATATCAAGACGACTCATCACATTTCATATTTTAGCAAATGCATAATTAACTTAAGGTTTCCCATAATGGGGTTTTAAGTTTCCTTACTAATTATATCTTCGTAGTATGCAAATATAAAAAGATGAAAATGCTCATCGCAACCAAATGTCGAATCTTTATTTCATCACAACAGATGGTTCTTTACCGATGCACCACGCATCTGTGCGAGTTGGCAACGGTGATAGTGAAGTTGGTAATTACATAGCAGCAGCAGCTCCCGCACTGGTCCCTGGGGATGTGCAACCAATCGCAGCTGTCTGCACGAGCGCAATGTCTTGTGCAGCACTCAGCAGATTGACTGACGTAACATCCATCGCACCCCCCGGGACCCATCAAGTGGCGCTTCCTCCCCCCCCCCCACCACCAAACACACACACACACACACACACAACAAGAAGCTAATGTATCGACATTGTCGCCCTGCCTCCGGGACTCCGCGCGACAGACCGAGAACACTAAGAAAATTGAATGCGAAGTTGCGGGTTGGTGGCATCCTGAACACAAATACCGCCGACGAGCTTAGAACTACACTCTAAGAAATTATTCGGAAATTTACCATACCAGAGTAATACGCTTAGTGAGAAAGCAGTAATGGTAATGTTTTCTCCTATACATTCATTGTAGCGTTCCTACATTTGCTCAGGAAACAGTTAAATGCGTAGGGAAGTTCCCAATTTTATATAGTAGCGACGCCAAATATTCCTACATCTGCAGCTTGATGCGTGGTATAGGTTAAAAACTTCCATTACGGTTTAGGAAGTTTATCAGAAAATTTACAGTGCCATAGTCACGAAGATATAATGTCGGAATGGGTCAGCCTGAAAAAAACCTTACATCACAATTTCCGTCCTCGGATTCCTTGTGTCGGTCTGATTTTACAAATGCATTCACGTTGAAAGTATGCCTGCTATGAAAAGGGACTAAAATATACTGTCCTTATGTAGGCTGTTCACGGTAAAATGAGCACTTTTGAAAGTCCTGCTTAAGATCTACATGTATGCACGTTGTGTATTCTTCCGCCTTATTTAAAATTAACATTGCCGTGGGTCTCATCACTTTATTCATGCGTCGGTCAAGTGAAACTGTGAAATTATTAGTATAAAGTAAATATTTTACAAATCTGCTCATTTTATGCTTCTATGCATTAGAAAAAAGCAAAAAGTTAAAGAAATAATTTACGTTATTACAAATGGTTACACTTTTTATTCGACATAAAGATACATAACTACTTTCCCTCCAACGTTGCCAACTTTACTGTGCGCATACCACCCAGTGCGCCCGTTAAAATATATGCAGGTAGGAGCAGTGACTTTTTTTTTTAGGTTAATTTCAAAAGTGCTCACTTTATCGTGGACAGCCTTTACATATTTTAACTGCACTAGCACGCATATACGCGGGCATAAAACAGCAAAAATGTTATTTCAGTTAAGAAATATGTGCTTGAGTGGACAAAATGTAATAAAAAACAACACTGAGTTTATGGATAACTGAATCTATAGTTGAGCCTATTTAATTACTTAATGCGGGCAGCAACATGCATCTTCAAATAACGGTTTACGACAGCTATAAAGGCCTATAGGTAAATATTCGTTCGCAACAATCAAAACTCAAAACAATTTTGGCGTCTGATAAATCCGTATGATGAAACTTTCGTAAAATAAATATTTTGTAAACTTATGCTGTCTTATTTATTTTTATCAAGAAAGCCGATAAACAATTGGTCCGCAACCCCCCCCCCCCTTTCCACCCTCAAGCACTCTGTTTTGTTTGCAACTGAGCTCTTAAGTTCCCTTACTTTGTAAGCGTATTGTCGTCATATTCTTGATGGTGAGTTTGCTTCTGCACCCGAAAGAACGTCACTACCAATGGAAGAAGAAAATACACATTTTACGAACCAAGGATCGCAGACAAGGATGGAGTTCGTCAATAGAAAAAAAAAACTTTTGTAGCAGGAAATTTAGTTTCACATTCGCGCAAATCTAGGTAAAATTTGATTACACGTCGTATTAAAAAAAACACACATGGTCATTTTTCGCAATGAACTGTAATAAAATTCATTGCAAAATGTAGAGAGTTTTATACGTAACTTTTGTTCACCCGTGTAGAAAGTTTTATACGTATTAAGAACTTCTGTTCACCTGTTTGTCAATATATAAATATTAATACCAGTCATTCGGGTGTTTAGATATTCCAGCTCATTATCTCGAAGTAAGGCATGCACTCAAATTGAAGGGCTTTAACCCCGATCATGATTCATACAAGATAAGTTTTGACGTTTCAGAAAGAACCTTTACACTGATTTGACTTTTAAAGTCACTGGACAATGGATACGAATTTGTATTTATGTTTACCGCGATTTTATTCACTTCGCGGTGTGTGGCATAATCATCTTAAAGATGTAGGTTTTTTTTTTTTTTTTTTTCAGAGAATCAATAAACGCTAATATCAAAACTGTGTTGAAACTTCATCGTGAACTCATTTTTAACGCCACGTTATGAATAAACCGATGCACCAAATTCAATCAGCTTGTTTTCAAATAGGACAACAAACATATTTAAATAATGTGATACGCGAATTCGCCTATCTCGATGAAGGCTATACTCAATGAAGACGCGCGAGCAGACACAAAAAATAAAAAAAGGTGCGAAGGTTTTTTTTTAAGCTACTCTTTTGTATACTCCCACGACAGGGGCCTGAGAGAGACTTTAATTTCCTCATATTTAGTTTAAACAATCACATTAAAGTATAATTAAATGTCACGTCATTGGTGTACACCTAAATGAGAACGCACAAAAAAGTTTTACTGCTGACGCGTAAAACATTTGCAGAACAGATAAACATATAAAGGGTATAGTAATTATAGTGGATGCCATAACAATGACTTAAAAATAACAATTCTGCCAAGAGTTCGTACGTCATACTGGTACTTCTGAGCAAAACACACAAAATAGATAAGAAGAAAACATGGCGAAAATAAACATAGGTAATTACCGTGGATGGAAACGAAAACCATTATATGAGAGACTCGACAAAATGACTGTAAAATAAACAAATATAAAAGAAATTGAACTTACACGGTCGGGTGTAGGCTGGTCACGGTAAAGTGAGCACTTTGTAAAGCCCTACTTACGATCTATTTGTGGACACATTTTGTATTATTCCGCCATACGTAAAATTAACATTACTAAGTGCCTGACTACTTTATTCATGCGTCGGCTAATACAAACTGTGAAATTATTATAAATGTGAATATTATACAAAATTGATTATTATTATTATACTAATATGTGTTAAAACAAACAAAGCAAAATAAATAATTTTATTATTTACCAGTGTTTACCTAACACTTTTGACTCAAAGTCAAGACATAGAACTACTTTTTCTCAGCCGTTGCCAACTTTACTACGAGCACACCAGTCCCTTTCCCCGGTTATGGTATATGCAGGTAGGGGCAGTGACACTTTCCAAAGGTTGATTTCAAAAGCGCTGAGTTAACCGTGAACAGCCTTTATAAGTTGTTCACGGTAAAATGAGCACTTTTGAGGCCCTAGTTACTTTCTTCTTTCAGCCATTTTGTGTCCTTTAACCATCTTTTTTACATAAATATTGCCATGTAACTAATAAATACAGTATGTATTTTCCACCGCACTCAAATGTTAACGTCTAGGGCCAATATAAAATATATCTATTGACTATTATATTAAATAAGAGCACTTTCAAAAGTGCTCAAATTACCGTGAACAGCCTATATCAAAATATACCACGAGGAAAAGACGAGATGCTATCTCCGTTACCGGTGTAGCTTCGCTAAGGCGTGATCCATTTGTAAGTTAGGGAATCCGTGCATATATGTGGTGTTTTTAGATAAGTCTAGGTTGGTTTGCAATTTAAATTTTTCAACCTCTAAAAACAGATAACAGGATCAATGCAGGGACGTGAAAAAATTATGGGAAAATAAAATTGGGTTTGGCTGTGTTAGGGACAAGGCCGTTTGTTTTGCGTGAATACGTCTACGTTGACGCGCTCGGACGCCTTGATGTTACTTTTTACGTCCCCGGCATCGCTGTACTTGATCATATGGGGTTTTATGGGTATCACTGGATTGCTTTTGAGATGCTCTTTCCAACCGTACACGATTTCTGTAATCCTACTCTGCTTTTTGACGAGTATAGGTCAACGTTGTGTTAGGTTTTCTTAATTTTTTACATTAAACGCATATAATTCGACCATAATCACGCCACACAAATATTTTTATACACGCAATCGATTGATCTCGATGAGAGCTGTCGATTGAAACTTAAACGAGCGTTGTAGCTTCTCCTAGTCAAAAGTTATACTACGCGGAATTTATGATACGCGACGAAACTAGCTCAAAAATGCGCCCCTCCCCCCCTTCCACCACACACACACCAGCAAACCATCCACGTCGCGCGCGATGCTTCGCAGTCCTCACTCAACGTACCATATTCTTTGATCCTCTGGCAATCGAGTGGTGTAATTGAATTTTGAATATAAACGACAGATTCGGAGGTGCAATACCGAACTGTATCCCCCGATTTTGTTATCATCGGATTTTCTGGATTGCTTCCCATTATGGTTGCAAATTTAAAGACGTCTTCATGTCAAAAAAACTCTGGTGCAGCGTCGCGTCACCTTGCGGCGGCAATATTTCCAACAAAACGACCGTGTTTCTCCGAGGTCGCGCCTGTGTGAGGGACGTTCCAGATAACCCGCGCCGAGGATACACAGTACGTCTTGAGGCAAACCCCCGACCTTGTGACGACGACCCGTATTTCCAACAGGCGGGGGACGTATGACAATAAGTGGTACTAACCTGCAGACTTTGCTCCTCCTACTCCTAGGTTTCCCTCACACAGGCGGCAGCGAGCTGGCAGCCTGACCTACATCCGGCAGGCGGCGAGCGTCGTATACCACGGGAGTAAGTGCCTTGCTTCGCCCCTGTACACTCCACAGCGAGACAGATGAGCGCACAGAGGAGTCGAGACAGGGAAAGAGGGAAAGAGGAAAGAGGGAAGAGTGAGTGTGTGTGTGTGTGTGTGTGTGTGTGTGTGTGTGTGTGAGAGAGAGAGAGAGAGAGAGAGAGAGAGAGAGAGAGAGAGAGGAGAGAGAGAGAGAGAGAGAGAGAGAAATAATTGAAAACTTAAACATTTCGACTTTACGTTTGCTTTCCGACGTGTTGTTTCTTATGGAACTTGCCAAAATGGAACACTCAAAGGTAAAGTCAGGCACTCTTGACTTGACGATTTCGAAAAGTTGAAATTTGAAATCAAAGAAAACAGCCATCTTGCCGAGAACCTAACAGAGGTTAAGTAGAATGAGTTTTATTTTATTGTAGGGCGATTTTCATTTCAGTATATTAAACCAAGCTCGTCTAAATTAAATTAATTACAAATGAATATAATGTGAAAAGGAAATATATGGATTTACATTTTTGAATGAAGTAAACAAATGAGTTCTTTGCTTTGAAATAAACTTTTAATATAATTTTTAAGCCTATTTTAAAAATGATATTCGTAAAATGCATTCCTGGATAATATGATAATGATTTACATAACAAAATATACATTTTCACGAAGCACGCAGAACTGATGTTCAATCGTCTGAATTTTGACTTTACATATGTATTGTGTATTGGGGATTTCGTCAAAGGAAAGGAAATATAAAATAAAATGCTAAAGTTTACTATTGTGTAAGAGCCTTCACTTACTCTTTAGCGACAGCACAAAGTTCAGGTACTGCGAGGATGCTGCGGGTTTGAGTCACGAATAAAGCACGGCTGTAAGCATAATAAGTCAGTCTGTTGATCGTAATTTTAACTGGACGTAGAAAAATCTAGAAACAAGTAAAATTTGCTGTCATGAAAAAATAACTTGTCTCTGTATTGCCTACGCAATTTCTAAAATCCCCTCTATCGTAGTACGTGTATGTACCTATAAACGTGGAACGTTTACGAGTTCAGTTGTTCCCAAGTTATACTTTACGTTGCTCTAAACAACGTTAACTGCTGTTTCTTTATTGACTACTCTCTCAGAGAACTGTCATTTATTCATTCGCTTGACTGGTGTGTGAAAAATGACATTACTAACTCTTCTAGAGTACATTTTCGAAAAATGTAAAAGTTTCTGAAGTCTGGCTTGAATAGTATGTATTCCCTAATTATAGTCCATTTACGTTTTTTTTTTTTTTCGGACGTTTTAACACAAGCCTTTAAAAATCACCCCAAATATGTAGTTAGTTATTTCCTAAATATACCATGCATCAAGAGTTTTATATCTCTGTAAACACAGACGGATCTTATTTTTCTATAAATTGAAGTTTTACCTATATTTTATTTATAGATAACAATATTTCTTTTATAGTAAACACGAATAAAAACAGTGTGAAAAAATCTGTGTTGGTAGCGCATGTTCTCATGAAAAATAATATTACAACTGAGTGCGCATGAAAGCGATGTGTTGTCCTCTGGTGTAATTTTCCAGACTTAGTTAAGCGCAGTTTGCCCAAGGCGGAGGAATATCCTGGAAGTAGAACTCAAGCAGGGCTTCAGAAAATTCTGAAGTAACCGTAAATGAACTATATTCTAATCTTCGCCGATAGACATTTACAAACCACGAATTCTCTCCTGTCACCACAACTAGTCCAACTCTCTTCAACCACACTTCCACGACAACAGAATATTTAAGGCGTGAGCAAAAAAAAAAATGCTGTTTTACACGTGTTAAATTAAGTAAATTGCTTTATAATGTTTCGTCCAGAGCATTGGATATGATTGATCAGCAACATGAAGCTAACAACTCATTTTTTTTTTTTTAATTTTCTGACACTGCTCTAAAACATTCGCCGACCAAAGAAATCACAGTCCATTGAGGTAGACATGACCAGTAGGTTACATAATATATGTAAAAATATGACTTCAATGTAGAACACTTTGAAACAGCGTATTTTATAGAGAAAAAACGCTAATGGCGAAGATAACATAGCAGGCCGGATCCACGGAAAGCTGGCAGGTTGTATCACTCGCTCTTTCGTTGGTTATTTCGATGTCTTTCATGAAATATCAGTTTTATAAATTACAGACTGTTCGCCTTTCCTATTATGACAGAACAAAACTGCCATACTCTTGTAGACTCCCTGGACGTCATAGCAGCAACGTTTAACATAAAGGAAGGTTTGAAAATAGGACATTTGACGTAATTTACTGCCAAATACTATCAAAAATAATTCCTTAGGCAATAACATTGTGACCCGATCAGCCAGCCAATGGTCCCGAGTTAGTCGCTGGTAATATTTATCTCTGTTACTACATAGTTCCACGTGGCAATGCTAACCAAACTGAAGTTCGACATTTCGTATCTGATTTGTCTTTACTGAATGACAGCGCCACGTGGAGGAATAAATGAAACGTTAACTGCAAATCCTTAAATTTTCAGCAAATCAAACTCCCAGCTAGTTTGCATTTTATTAATTTTGCTTGATTATAGGCTGTTCACGGTAAACTGAGCACTTTTGAAAGAAATCCCTGCTTAAGATCTACTTGTATGCACACTGTGTATCCTTCCGCCACATGTAACATTAACATTGCCGTGAGCCTCTTCACCTTATATTCACGCATCGGTCAAGTGAAACTGTGGAAATGTGATAAAAGTAAATATTTAACAAATTTGCTAATTCTTACACTTATATGCACTAAAAAAAAGCTCAAAGAAAATGAAATAATTTTTAAGTATTCACACAAATTTAAGTAACATTTTTAATTCAGCGTTTAAACAATACTACTTTCCCTATCGTCGTCACCAACTTTACTGCGCGCATGCCAGTCACTGTGCCCGTTAAAATCTATACAAAGTAGGACAGTGGAATTTTTCAAAGATTTATTTCGAAAGTGCTCACTTTACCGTGAATAGCCTATGTGAAGTGACAATAACCAATTCAGAGACGCTGAGAAGGACTTTAATTAGAGTTGAGGTACGCATTAAATATGGCTCTCATACTGATAAATAAAAAGAGTAATAGTGAAAATAGATGATTTAATACTTTAAGTAATAGCTGAGCGAATAAATTTGAAATGAAATTAATTTCTTATCTTTTATTAAGACCTCCATTCCTCGCGAACTCGGATACGCGCCTCTGACGACTTCTAACAACATATTTGCACAGAAGGCACCGAACTACGTGCAAACTTCCCGTCGATATTTGTGGCAAAAAAAATGCGAAAGGAAATGTTTCTGCGTGTCTCTATTGCCTAACAAATTTAATGTCCTCTATAAAGTTTTTCATACGCCAAAAATTGTTTTGAGGATAACTTGTTTTAGCAGTAGGCTTATCCACCCCCCCCCCCACCTTCCCAACTAAACACATATTAGATACGAAAAGCGAAAACGATGTGCTATACAGACTAGTAAAATTTCTTACATGCCATTCATAAATAATTGACACCACTCTAAAGATTAGCAGTTTTTAGATAAAACCCTGTTTACTGAAACAATGCGTATCATACGACAACGCTGAGACTTTTGTAGGCACAGGACTAGGGGCAAGATTTTTCGGGGTGGGGGGAGGGGGAGGGAGAACAGGAGATGGAGACAGAAAACGCAGCAGTTGAGCGTCAAAAATTTCTGTAGATTTTCGAGAACTCTTACGTAGGTGTATAGTTAATTTACGGAAAAGCACTCCGTAGCGAGTGCTTTTCCGTATTCTTATGACTTTGAATTTGAGACACGGACAATGCAGATGATACCTGAAGAGTATAAAATCCCATCTTCATGATACTACATCGTATAAAATCCCATCTTCACGATACTCCTTCGCGTAAAGTAGTAGGAAGTGAGTGGCGAACCACTCATGGATAGACAATTAGTTGATTCTTGTTCCAATTCCGCTACAGGACAAAACCTTCTGTATTAACAGTGAAACATGCACATAACGGAGGGGGGGGGGGGAGGATTCTAACTCCTTTTTATAAACTGCAACTGTAGCAAGCGCTCTAACACGACTTGAAACTAAGACAGGCGCGTTCGTCACTTTCATGTAAAACCCATATTTACGAAATACTTGTGTGAAGTTGTGGTGGATGAGTGATTCGAGTTATTGATAGTCGATTTTTCTATTCGTGCTCAAATTCCACTGAAGGAAAAAATGTTATTCCCCCCCCCCCTTTTTTTCTGTGTTATACACAGTGAAATAAATCACTCTTTTTCTTGCCCATATTTGTAAATCTGAAGTTTAAAAAATTGTACACAGCCTAACATGACTAAGACACTAAGAGGTGCATACATTATTCTACATAAATTCCGTATTTACAACGCAGTAAAAGCGTGGTAGGTGACTGGATAGTGTATTAAATTATTTAATTTTTTTTCCAGGTTCATATCCCGACACCGGACAAATATTTTTTTATTATTTTATAGTCATTTTTATACACGTAATGATAGTTAATTTTTTTACTACCCCTTTTTATAAAGAGAAGCTTAAAAGAAACAGATTTGCAAGTTTGTGGGCACGTTCCGTGAATTCACGGACATTTGTGTGAAATTTACAGAGATCGTTATTGAAAAAAATTATGAGACCGTTGTTTAACGCAGCTGTCTAGATTATTTGTAATATGCATTTTCCGTAATTTTATGGACAATTTTTCTAATAGTGCAGGCAACTCTTGAGAGCAGAAGTGGAAACAACTGACGACCTTGTTAAGGGTACGATCTCCCATTTTCTACATTTTTTGCGGGAATTAATTTTTTGAACCCAAACGGGAGCCGATATTGTAAACTCCTCTTACAATTTTGTTACAAATTGTTTATATTATGTAATGTAATTTTTTCAACACAAAAAACTGTATACTTTTATCCATTTAAACAATTAATGGAAATTTTGTTTATTTTATAATCAGTTAAAATTATAAAGTTTTTAGTGATGAAAAATTAGACTGCGTAATAAAATGAATTTGTAACTAAATTATAAGAGAGTTTTACAATATCGGCTCCCGGTTGGGTGCAAAAAATTAATTCTCGCGAAAGCTTTAGAAATGAGAGAATGTGGCTTTAAGTTTACACTGAATCACACCATCACTCCTTTATTTATTTTATTACGAACCATATTGTGGGGGATGGGGGGGGGGGGTGGACTATCGGACACTCTGGCATCGGTACACGCCTGCCAACTGTTGAGTGTTTGTGAATCGTTTGTGCTCGTTCCTGCTTAACTGCCTCGACCAACCAGAGCTGCAGAGGGATGCGAGAGGTGGCGGAAGAATCGATAAATGCATAATTTACGAGGCAACTTTCATGCCGCAGCCCTCGCCGATGTTTATCTGACTTCACTCCCGGGCGGGCGGGCGGCCTATTACGTGCGCTCCCAAACTTTTCTACATTAGCAAACTTTCCTCCCAGTATTCTTTCGCAGCTTTTTTTTTTTTTTTTTTTTGCAATGCTTTGGCTTTCGTGATTAACTCGAGATTATTTCGAGAACTGTTTAAAAACGGTAAGTTATTTAAGGACGAAGGAAATTTCTTCAGGCCGTACCATATATTTAACATGTTCTAAAGATAGCCAACCACTGCTTCTGTGTCATAAAAGACTATCGGTTTGAAACGTAGCCAAAGCCTTTCCCAAGTGAAGTTCAATAAAAAATACATATAGGGAAACGAATCTCTATAGTTATTTTTGCGAACCAATTTAAGCGAAGAATAGTTCTCAATATCCAATAAAGACAAAACTTCTCCTATTTTTGACTGGGAGCAGTGAAGATTAGAGGCCGATGTCCATATTTATTAGGATCACTTATGATTACGTTACTGAAACAGCAAACTCTGGTAAATTTGCATACAGGCGTCTAAGAGACATAAAAAAGGGGTTCAAAAATAGTGATTTGTAGCAATGTTTTAGTGTTTTGAAATGTTCCTAGCCATGAGATTTCTTCGCAAAAATTGGCAACCTTTGAGGTTAAGATCATTAATATTCGTTCCGACCATTAGGTAATGTTCAAATACCGTGTCAATCACACGTGTTCACAGTTTTAAAATGTATGTTTAAATTAGTTCAATTCGTAGGTCGTTTCTCTCATCAGCTTCGCTACGTGACTGAGTGAACGTTAAGAATGACTTTTTTTAAAGTGAAAATTCTCGTATATCATCTTGGCGGACTAGCCACGCGAGCACTGTGGTCTCGTGGAAATGCGGTGAACAACAGCTGGTGCGAGCTGAGACATCTTCGTGTGCAAGGGTTGACGGCTGTCTGTGAAGACCACGATATCACTGCAGTTCCACGCACAAAGCAAGCAACAAAAGTGGTGTTCTGTGCTTGGGAATACTCCCTAGAAATATCGAAGTATTCTACTCCATTAACGCGGACAGGTCCTTCAGCGTCGCTAAGCCTAGCCGGACTACTGCAAAGCAACAGACACTGTTAAATAGCCAAGACTGATGGGGCTGATCGTATTACTCCTCGAGATAACTACTAAAAGTTAAAACGAGGTGGCCCTTCACAACATCTGTTTTAAAAATTTATTTCTTATTGGCCCTGATGCCTGGGATGGTCTGTTAATATCAAAACCCCTCTAAAATGCGCATTACATATCAAACGCCAGCTCGTATCTAAACCGACTTCAAAGAATCCACCTCCCACTCTCTTTACCTGTTTCGACGCGAGAATATCTAAAAAAAAAATGTGACGTCTATTGGTCAAACGAACTGGTGAGCCAAGTCAACGGAAAAAACAAAATATAATGGGAAATATTTACGAGTTAACATCCTGCACGCCACACGACATGACTGCTGTTTTTGTTCTAACTGCCCTATAGCTAAGTGTTAAGTAGAAACCCGGTGGGTAGGACGGGATCTTATTGCGTCTAAGGGCTAACCCCTTACGCCTGCAAGGAAAGGAAATCATTCAAGGAGACATGCATCACGGCAGAGAGGGATTGGACAGCCATGGCCGGCGATTGGGCCCATGACTACCTGAGTGTACCTATGGTTAAGACTATAAGAATATATTGGAAAAAACCGTCAGAGACAACGTAAGAAGCCAGTCGACAGGAAATAATTCAAAATTATTCATGCGTTAAACAGAAATGCTACGGGAGACAGAGGTTGGGACTCGTGCTTTATTATAGAGATGAAAGACTAGAAGAGAGATGGTGCTGCATTTAGGATTCTTCAAGTGATGCTGGTTTTTAACTGCTATTTATTAAAGCTGTTCCTTTCATGCCTCTCGGCTTCACGGAATGTAGCTTGCCTACCGAACCATTGAGTTTAGATACACAATAGAGTGGCCATAGGATAGGAAAAAGTCTGACCAGTTTTATGCGTTAGTTCCGCTGTTGATCCAGAGGAGCGCTAGTGTTCTCGAAGACATCATCCGCGCGGTGTTGCCAATCCCGCAGCCAGTAAAAGTATGTTGTATCCCCGGCCTCGGCTCACCCACGTGTTCGTTTTAGTTCTACCAGAGGCGAGCCTGTCACACGCGAGGTAACAGCATTCGCTGAAGCTGTGAATACACAACTCATGATTTACCAATGCCGAACATAGCACGTGTTTCGTTTCTGTCATAGAATCATGTGTTTGCGAGAATGTGCAGCAATATCAACTACTGTTTGGTTTTATATATCTCTGCGAAAATAAATTATCATAAATATAAAATGTCATTGTTTTTTATTATAATCTATTATTTTACTACAGTTTAGGTGTTCATGATAAAATACGAGTACTGTTAGAACTTAAAATTACAAACGTCATATTAATAATGAATTATGTCATACATCATAGTAAACTTTTCGTTCCGTTCTTCTGTGAAAGGAAATATATATGTTAGACGCACAACGGTCTACAATTGAACAAAATTTTTACTGTTTGGGGTTGTGATTTACTACAAAGGTGACTGTTCGTACAAATAATCATAATCGGTACGTTCAATATATCGATTCAAGTGTCATTAAGGTTGTGTCTGAAACTAGGATTGCATTTATGTATATAAGCATACTCCACTCGGCTCGATACGTGATCCATTACGATAGACATACTTATTTGCATCCCTTACAGCAACTAGTTAGCTGATAAGATTCTGAACAAGTATTTTGATGGAAAACACATACTGAATATGTGCTGGAACGTAGGTGCATAGCTTTAGAATTATCAACCCATTAGGAGCTGTAGCTGGAAATCGTATGACAATGAAAGTGTTCCTATTAACCAATTATAGACTATCTACAAGAAAGGAATGAATATATATTTGAGTCAGTAAACGCAGTAATCAATAATGTATCATTAAAACTGGTAACAATTAGAGGTAAATTTTCTTTTAACACTAATATTGGTATTAATAATAATTAAGTGTCAGATATTGATATAACGTTTTCACTCACGCATACTTTACCTTGTAAAAATATTGGCAGTGTTCTCATTGCTCTGAATATTAACTAGACATTCAAAGTCACGCCCAGTTTGTAACAAATCTCGACGAAAACTGGTTAGATTTATCCCGGCTCTTCTAGATTATTAAAGGTTAGAGAGTATACATTGTTAAGAACGTTGCTCAGTGGCGTTTCTCAAAAGGTAATGCCTCCATTCCACTCTTTATAAAAAGAAATATTAGGATTAACAATTATGAATAGCATATAAATCAATTTTCAAATTAGTAGCGTATGGGCTGTAAAGACGTGAGACGTACACACATTCATTTCCCCATGTACGTGCGTATGTCATTCCCCGAAACATGTAAAACATTTACGTACGTAAACGAATGCGAACGCTGTGTGAGCGTGCATATATTAAGCCGAAAATCCTTGCACACTGTAGGAAAAGGACATTAATGATAACGTTTAAGACTCAACTCTAACAGATGTTGGTTTTAAAGCGACAATACAACTGTCGTCTCTAACATCCACATTTAAAATAATGATGTGCGTAAGTGGATATTGTCTGAAAAGTTGGCAGCTGTGTGTGTTTGTATTTACACGAGTGTAACACAGCACATCATTGTATATTGTACACTGAAACCTCGGACTCTTAACAGTGCGAAAAACGTTAACACTGAAGTGTTTATCAGTAATGTTAACACTAACGAACGCAAGAAAACTAGACATAACAAAGAGAGTCGCAATATTTTACTTCAGACTAGGTACATTACAAAATATAACTATTTCTACACTAAACATCGGTTGAATGTAATTACTCGGTGCCAATCACTAATAGTCAACAAGCTAAGGCCGTGTCCGAAAGGTCAAATTCGTTATTTTGTAATGTGTCATTTCGTAGGTATCAATCCGGAAGTTGTCGACAGTCAATTGTTTAGCACTCGCGGCAACATATTCTTACATTAAGAGTGAAAATTCGTTTTATATCAATTAAATGCTTTAAATTGACGTAATATATCTACAGTCATCACTGGAATGCTGCGAATATGTTAATAAACAAGAAAATAATATAATATCCAATAACTACTTAAAATAAAATATGTTTTGCGAAATATATAAACAAAGCACAACACTTACTTGCTTCTTAAAACATGTCTAGTGTATTTTATGAACAGTTATTTGTTTTAAAAGACGTTTTACGTACGCATTCGCGCATGTTTTTTCAATATCAAAACCAACATGGCACTGATATTGTCATTTTGTATTTTTGTTAACATCAACTATATACAAAATAAAAAATATAAACTTACCAAATACGTCACAATGTTTGTATAAAATATCGGGTCACATGATCTTTTTTTACACAACCTACCATTTCGGACACGACCTACGTTTACAATACAGAAGCTAATTCATTTAGAATTATGCAGCAGGTGATTCTCCGTCATACATAAACACGTCTTCTGTATTTTCAGTTTTCCATTGATGTTTTAGTTCTTAATTCCAGTGACTCTAAACAGGCAGCAAGCCTGTCATGTTTACTTTTGTTCCTAACAACACCTCGTAAGAAACAGCCATATTGAAGCAGATCATACTTCAAAGTCGATATTTGCTATTAGAAAAGCTTATTATTTGTGAACAAATATAAACGTCAACATGTGCACATACACGCCTTTGTCATGTTTTATACGTACATTACTCTAAATAACAGTTTCCCGCCAACAACACCGAATTCTCTTGCTCTGTACTGATTGGTCGAAGCCTGCACATTTTTTCTAAAGATATAAAATACAACAATTATTTATTTCAATGCTTAAGGAAATCCCACCAACGCACACGACCTGGTAAGTTCCACTGGGAACCAAAACATAAGAGAACACACACTCGTTTTTTCCGCACACATCTTAACGCATAATATAATGCTTAAATATTTCTATTGTAAACCCAGCTTTACTTCAGACGTCGCAGCTTACGCTGCATTACGGTGTGCAAGTGTGTTTAAACGCAGTCGAATCAATACATTCCTCTGTTCATAGTGTACAGTTGTTACCAAGAATAACAGAAATATTATTAAATATCTTGACTGTGTCAGAAGTTTTTCGTGTATTCTGGAATGTCTGTCGTCTCCTAGCCTACAAATATATAATGACAATAATTTACGAACACTATGTACAAATTGCAATTATTTGTGACAGTAGGGCATTCTTGTGTGTTAACTTTGTGGCATATTTGCATAATTATAACGTACTTTTTCTAAAGTAGTGTGCCCCATGTATTGTTGAATGAATAAATACTTTTATCGTTAACGACCACTCATTTTGTTTGCACGATTATACTATACTAACGAAATATGTTTTATAACATGTACGATCATCTTAACAAGGAGTGTTAATTCATACAGCAAGTGTAGGTTCGGTTCGTATATCGTGGTTGCTTTCTCCCTTTTACTAGTATTACCCTACCAATTAACAATGTTAATTGTAATATGTTACTGTAATACTATATGTATGTAGTATATCATATTTGCAAAACAGTTTTTCTTCCGATATTTAAAAATTATTTAAGATGTTTTTGGTGCCTAAATTATGCACGAGAGGCGTGAGTCGTTTAAACCGTATTCACACGATGCCCAATTTCTGTTACTCTCTGTTACAGTCATGGGTACAACAGAAGGCATAGAATTTTCTATAGCAGGTTCATACCCACGCGTTCTCTAAAGTGCTGATAGAAACTTGTAAATGGCAGGCAAACCACTCGCAGGGGACAGGGATACAAATGCAACCAAATTTTATATGTAGGTGCTTTGTGGTGCATCCAAAAGGTACGACGATTATTTATATTTTCCCCCTAAAGACTGCATTGGTTTATCTTTTAACGTACGAGTACTATTAATGTATGGAAAATTAGATGAGTAACGGCACTGCTTACGTATGGAAAACAAGGTACTGTATTTACATGTATGTACGACGGACATTTATGTCACTCATTAAAACATTGGCATATTATTTAAACAATGGCGTAACTAAAAATGAACTCTAGGAGGAGTGGGGAGGAGAGAGATTTCTTATGACAGTTTTTGAACAAAATACAAAACCTGTATAATTTCGAATTTATTATAACCAATGCCTTGATGTACAGATATGGAGCCACACAATGCTATAAACATTCTTCATGTTCAAGGCAGATCACATATTCCTTGAATTAAAAAATAATAATACTTGTCACTTAGTTTTCAAATTTTATTTTCATTTTGTTTATTTGGGGGGGGGGGGCATGTCCCAATATATAACCCCCATCCCGAAATGTGTATCTTTAATGAGCATAATAATCAATCTTGTGGTCTCCGTAATTAAACACGCTTTTACGGTTATACGGCCGAAAGAAGACAGAACTGTTACAATATTAAACTCAAGGCTTTCACATGTGCCTTTTAACATTACTCGCGATATACAGATCAAATGATCTACTTTAGCAAACAATTGACGTGATTAGCAAATAACCACTGCTTGCCGACTGTACTGCACTGGTGCTTGCGTATTATTACTTGCAGACAAATATATTCTGGAAATAAACATTTTCTAACAGTAAACTAAGTTATAAACAGCCATAATGTGTCACATTAAAAAAAACTCGATACCCGTCGGAGATTCGAACACTAAAACTTACAATTACGTGGCACAGACCAGCGCCCTAACTCACTGAGTTACACAAATCACTTACAGAGCACCTGTGTGATAAGATATTATATAAATCCACAGTTATCGCGTATTTTATAAAGTGGTGTTTTTTCTTTTATTATGACCGTATGAGTAATATGCAACGTTCCCCGTTACTTATGCGTACATTATGTTTCATTTTGTTCATTCGTATGTTTTACAGAACTTGCAATCTTTTCGTAAACGGATATATATATATATGACGTGAGAAAGGAATTTGGGTCTCCGCCAACTTGTCTGTCCCAGCGTGTGGGTATAATAGACAATCACGACACTTTCTACTGTTGTGGCGTTGGGGCAGGAGGGGGGGGGGGGGACAGAGGAGTATGAGTGAGAGAGAGGTTAGATGTCAATGTGGCAACGCCGCCGACATTTCCCACGCTCACGCCACGAAAATGGACTAGCGCGACGTGGTGTGCATCCCTCCAACTACAGCTGTAGTGGTCAGAAAATTTAACCTGGGGAAGTCCACTCTAGGTATATCTTTACTCAATGACCGAACTAACCTTAATTAACACCTGTAATCGCGAACACATCCACGGGTTACCTGTTGTTAAAACACGGGACCTATCGTCTTCACAACGTCACGATCGTCGGATTTTGCCATGCTGAAGGGTCAATACAACTAAATAAAATAGAAGTATCTGTCTGTGATTTTCGAATTTTCCACTTTCAATTATTTTTTCATATAATACAATTGATTACTAAGCCGGATCTAATGTTAATTTTTTTTTTGTATCTATCTGTCTGTCCGGCCGGATTTAACTCAAAAACCACTGAACGTATTGACATCAAATCTACACAGTATATATCGGGAAACTGCGCAGCCTGAAGTTAAGACTTGGCCTCACCTCTTTTGCAGAAATTATTCGTTTTCGTGTCTTAATTTCGGATTCATTGTAATTACTGGCAATGTACGATTATAGTAAATTTACATCTTATGAGTTATTTAATATTTTTGTGCGTAATTTTAATTGTGCGTTATCTGCTAGTTGTTACAAGTCAGGAACATATTCATATTTTAGCAATAAGTTCCTGCCTTTTTGCAAGCAGGAAATAACGGACAGTGAAAATTAGATACAAAATTTTTAAACAACTAGTAAATGGTAAATTTTCTATAAGTCTGTTCACTATAAAGTGAGCAATTTTCAAATCCCTGCTTAAGATCTACTCGTATGCGCATTATGTCATCTTCCACTATATGTAAAATTAACATTGTAACGGAACTGTTCACTTTGTTAATGCGTTGGTCAAGTAAAATTGAAAAATTACAAAAATAAATATTTTACAAATTTGCTAATTCCTATATTTACATGCACTTAAAATACAGAAAACAAAATTAAGAATTTCAGTCTTTACAAATGTTTCCTATCGCTTTTGATTCAATGTTAATACATGGAATTACTTTCCCTTCCGTCGTTACCAACTTTACGGAGCGCATGCCACTCAATGTACCCTTTGGAATATATGAAAGTTGGAGGCAGTGACATTTTTCAAAGGTAGATTTCAAAAGTGCTCATTTATCATTTAAACGTGAACAGTCTATAATCAAACATTTCCAATAATACCTCTGAAACTGAAATTCTGACAAGAAAAAGAAAAGTTTCCGCACAATGTGAAGCCCAGCCCTAAGGCCGGGAACACACGGCAAGCTCCACGGGCCGGGACCGGCGTGGTGCAAGGCTAAAATGGGCCCGGCCGGGCGCCCGGGAACACACGTCACCGGGCCTTTCCCGGTGCCGTGTGTTCCCGGCCTAACAGCGCTGAGTTGCACGCCGGTCCAATGCGACGACCTTGACTCACCATTGTGACTCCCTCTTCGGCAGCAATCACCGTGACCACCATCTGTGCTCTGACTACCCATTTAAACTCGTTACTAGCCTATTAACATGGCTTCCTGCTCTGCGATTGTTAGTCGCAGCTGGAGGTACTCTGGGAATGTAAGAAAAGAAATACATGAAAAAAAAAAAGGGGGGATTTTTGAACTAGAACATCCCTTGAAACAGCTTGCTACTGCTGGGTCATGCCACATTTGTAAAGGCTGTTCACGGTATAGTCCATTTCATATAAGTGGTCTCAAATTTGACAGTTCTAGGAAAGTAGTGCCAATGGCATCTGGGTGGCTATGTATCCTACCACAGCTGAACTGCCATTGAAGGCGACTGTTTGCAAATAAACACCGTGTGACTGTCAGTATTTGTAAACAAACTGCATGTGCCTCCTCCAAAATGACTTTTAGAAGCTGTGAAGGGCTGTTCAAACAGTTGCAGGTTGGCAACAATCCCATTTTTTTTTTTAGTTTATAAATATTTTATGTAAATGACTAACAGCCCATGTAATAAGTCTATAAATTGATACATTGTTTACCTTGCAAGAAATTTGTAACCAGGATGTACGAAAATTAAATTGTATTTTGACTGTCAAATGAATAAGATATTTTACTGTTTTTTAATATATGGTACTCGAAATATATTAATGACAACTAATCTTGTCACACTTACCTGAGGAAAGTTTTTATAAACAAAAATTTAGCATGGTTTCCACAAACACCAAATACCAAGATCCCCCATCCCCCCAGGAATGCACAAATACCGAAATACCGCCCCCTCCCCGCCCTTTTTTTTTTCAAAGACAGTATACATTCTTACATACAGCCTATGCCTACTATTGCATTAAAAGTACACAATTCAGCTTCGTGGTATGATATAACAATAAACTCTGTACAGCTTGATACTTTTATGGTGGTTCTAATTTTCAGGATGTTAAAGTATGTAGGTAGACAAAATAATATTTAAGCAAATGTTACTTAATTTCAGTAATTTTAATAACTCTCATTTAGTAACTCAAATGTTAATTATAGCAGGTCTGCATACAAAATACTTTAATAACTTTTCTCGAATACCTACGTGTTCAGATTGCCATACTGCGAATAAAAAACTTATTTCTGACTCAGTGTTGATATTTACACTGAAGTTCAGTCGCACAACATCCATCCTCAAAATTGTGAATACAGCCCTAGGCTTGTTCTCGGGTACCTAATGAAAAACTGTATTTCAGTTCAGAGATGTTACAAAGCGTTCTAGAGATACAGATGTGACCTACAGCAACAATATATAAAACGAACATGTTACTTACACACTAAAAAAGATGCTCTACCTACCCAAGATTGAAGACATAAAGTTCATTTTCCTTAGCGATAAATTTTGGAATGTCGCAGTTCCTGCTGATGCACGACACACTTCTTTATGATGTTGGAGCACCTTCGTTGGGTACATAAATTGAAATAATTTTGTTTGATAAGCATGTTGTAATTTACTTGATATCAAAAAGTTGTCTTTCCAATGTAAATCCTGTTTATGTGAATTATTTTTACGTTATTCTTACAATATTCTTAACAATGTATGTTAAAAATATATGAGCGCTTTTAATTTGCAAAACAAAAATGCTCAAAAGGTTTATGAAAGACTCCAACCTTGCAACCTACATGCCATTGTGTTACTTTCAAATACAGCCTTTAAAAACAGGAAAAACCTTTAAATTTATTTGCTAACAAGTATCCCTGAGTAACAAGTTTGACAAATTATATATATACGTTCTAAAAAATACAAGTGATACAACTTACAAGTTTGTATGGACAGTAAGCTTTACATTTTGAAACCCTGTAGAACCAGAGTGTTAGAGTTTCAATCAATAATAACACAGATAAATGTTCATAGCACTGAAATGTGGGCCAAATTAGGTATCATCTTTATTTTATTTCGAAGGAAAAAGGAAAAAAGTTAGACGACTAGCGGGGGTTTAGTTTATCGTCTTTCATGAGGCGGGATTATTTTGATGTTCTTACGATGCCGGAACGTGCACGACACGACGGCCAATAGCCAATGAAATACTACATAGATTGTCGTAAGCCCGACCGATTCTGTCGCCCGACCAGCAATCTTGGATTAGAAACGATATTTATTCTTCGTCATGTTGTGCGGCACGACACAAGAATGTACAACTTCGCAAAATGGAATTATATTGCAAGCTTTCCCTACAATGGTAAACACGCAGCTTATAAGAAAATTAAATTGAAAACTACTGTACCTAACTCTTAAAAATTATAATTTTACTTTTGTATGCATTAGCGATACCAATTTGTCACCATTATGTATTACAAATTTCCCTCTTGTTCACCGCCTTTGAGACTAACGTAGCCTATCAGCGCCTTCTAAATAGTTAGGATAAATGCCGAGAGCGTGGTGTCTGTCGTGCTGTAAATTCAAGTAGTCGCATTGAAATGTGTCATGGTTGCATTTTTGGTCGTGTCGTGCTGTTGGTTGGGGCTATGTGATTCCGGCATGACTGTGTGGCATTTTAAGTTGTAGATTGTTTTTATGAAGCAGTGGAAAATTTTGCTGGTACGGAAATAACATTTAAATTATTTAACTTCGAAAATTATAACTTTAATTAAAATACAAAACGCGATATATACGTCGCTGTTCGTATTCGTACAGATGCAGCAATATATACACGCAACCACTTTGACCGAAGGTTAACCTTACACTCGAATTTACGATGTAGACAAACATGTTCACTCACAGCAAAAGTGTGGAAAGTGAGGCATTTTTCAGGCCACGTGCATTTCAATAATTATATTAACGGTTTAAAAATACATTTACAAAACACGCAAACTTGCTGTTGTAACCTCTTGACCACTGTTTTTCTATGGCAATCCTTGCGAGTTTACATTACTAAAATCACTTCTGTTCGTCAATAGCATTAAATAATTTATTAGCAAAATCATTCAGTAAAATCAACACTGCGCACGTTTCCTAATACAAACACACTTAAACTTATATACGGGAATTATATTTATGTCACTTCATTGTGGAAGGCGGTTAGGAAAATGGCGGAACGAGCCGTTTAACGACGTGCCGATTAATATTACATTTCACTCAACAAAATGTACTACAACGTTACCTACAACCAACTATGTTTGGAGAAAGCAAATAAAAAATTATAATTAACCGATTAAATATTCCGACAATACCTATAAGATATTCGTATAATAAACACGATGAGAAAAGACGCGCTCGCACAACTTCCTTCACCGGGATGAAAACACAACCATGGCTAGCCATTGGCTGGAAATGTTTACTGTTCGTATGTGTCGACATACTCTGTCATAAATGCTGAATATGTTTTTGAAGACCCGTTACTAATAGCCAAGAAAATGCAGTATTGCTTTAGAAACAAATTTAAACCATAAATGTTGTAAGTAAAATTAAAATTTTAAATTACAACTTTTAGTTCCGTGTACTATTTTCTTTCCAAAGACATCATCAAAATAGCCAACCTAACAACACGGATCCTGCAACAGTTCTTCAGCTGATACAATACTGTAGGAGCGAAAGCATTTACTGTTTACATAGTGTGTAGGTTGGTCACAATGTCTGTCAAATTTGAAACTACTTATATGAAATGGACTTTAAAATTAGCACGTTTGAAAGCCCTGCTTCAGATCTACTTATATACACGTTGTGTATTCTTCCGCCATATGTAAAATTAGCATTACCATGGGCCTCATCACTTTATTCATGCGTCAGTCAAGTGAAACTGCGAAATTATTAAGAAAGGCAATACTTTACAAACCTGCACAATTCTACATTTCGATGCATCAAAAAAACAGAAAGCGAAAGAAATAATTTTAAGTTATAACAAAATGGTTTGCTAACACTTTTTATTCGACGTTAAGATATTGAAAGACTTTACATCCATCGTTAGCATCTTTACTGGTCGATTGTCACTAAGTGAGCCCATTAAAATATACGCATGCAGGAGCAGCGACTTTTCTCTAAGGTTCATTTCTAAAGTGCTCACTTTATCGTGAACATCATTTATGGTCGTTGCTTTATGAGGCACGCCTTACGCTTGTAACGCTCCCTGTTCTTGAAACAACAGCCACTAAGATTACTTCACTCCCGACATCAAAGAACATTATTTTATTTACTTGCCTACATTTCGGACGGTAGGTGGTTATTCATGAACGTAATGCTTCCTTCTGGACTTCAAATAACATACTTAGACCGTGGTCTTCATAACGTTCCAAAGCATGGGATTATTCGGCAACATGGTACCGTAGTCACATTCAGGAGAATGCGTAAACGTGATCAAGCAATGCGTTTAATTACGATGCGTTTTCACAGCAGGGAATTGATTTTGGCAATTGCGGAATCTTTACTTTCACGCTACTAGTCTGTAACAAATGCAAAGGTGGTAAATAATTTACTATGTACCTATATTTTTCTCCAAACATTTTTAAGGATTTCATAATGTCAAGTTAAAACCGATGGCAAATTACAGCACATCCTGTTCAGATGTGGCTGCAACTGAATTAATTAATTAAAAATAATAATAGTTACAAAATAAATACAACTCTATATGGAAAAGCACTGGATCTCTTAGCTGAGCTTATAGACACGATCGTTGTAAGCATGCCCTAGTCTCATAAGCGAAGCTACGTGACGGCGAAAGCGGTCACAGATGCCCGACACTTGAGTACTCTTGACTGTTCGGAACAGGTAAATCACGAGTTTATATTTTAAAAAATCACGTTTCTCTAACAACACGGTTTATAGGTCTTACAGGAGTTTCGGTCCTTCATTTGCGTTACCTTCGTTCACATCACTCGAATGCCGACTTTAAAGTATGGGCACTGACTGACGAAAGAAGATACTAGAAATGACTACGAAACACATTCGAATAGAGTTTATACGAATTTGCTGAAGAATACGTAGCTTCTTTTTACACTTAGAAGGCGAAGCTGAAAATATTAAATCAAGGCATGTGAACAATTCTCCACAGACTTCCATAATTTAATAGATATATTATATAGATTCACTTTAGTGATATTTGTTTTAATAACAGTACTGAAGACGTCTATGCCCAAAACCAACAATCAAATAATGTCACCATTTTAGGCAGTTTCACTTGCTTACTTTCAAGAACACTTACTTAACGCGAATAATTTCGCTTATATACCCTACGGTAAATCATAATTTTTCATATCATAATTTTTCAAAGACACGGTCCGTTTTAAATTCATAATTCAATAAACACCCTGCTCTATTTGGCATCACATTTTCTTATTACACCTACAAATAGCTAGTAGATGTAAAAGGGGGATTCAGGCTCACCTCGAATTTTTCGGAAATTTCCGCCAAAAGTACAGAGAAACACTATCATAGCTATTTCCGGTTATTTTAACGAAAATAGAAGAAAAAATAAAAAACTCAAAATCTGAAATTTAATGAGAAAAAAAACCCATCAAAATCAAGCAAATTAAAGCCAAAACTTAGGTTTTTTAGGGTAAATTTAAACTCAACGACCTTTTTAAAAAGGAGCTCTCAAAACTAAGATATTTTGCTCCAAAATCAAACAATTGTAAGAAAAAAAACAAGTAAATTTTTAATTTCCCAAAAATGGTCGTGCAGGATTTGGCACAAGGTAATACAAGCAAAATTATGCAAAAAATCAAGCTAATTTCTCGTTTTTCAAGCAATTTTCACATTTTAAACATTTAAATTAAAATTATAAATAAAATTCTCTTTATAAAATAATTTTCTTAATAAATAAAATTGAAAACATGCTCGAAATGGAAAATAATACCATATCCAAGCAATGTAAAATATATGATGAAGCATTAAACATAGAAAGATTTGCACCACATAAACACAAAAGATAAACATTTTAACATCTGTAAAAAATGTTATAGCGAATATGCTAGTAGTCGTTATGAGTTAAAAAAATAAAGAAAGTAATGTGGGATTGTGGAAAATATTTTATAATGCATCTCTCAAAAAGCACAAAAATAGTAAATCACACAATACAGCATTAGATCATTTAAACGAAATTCACCACAATAATTATCCAACAAAAACACGTAAAGTGTGTAATGACAATAAATCTATAAGATATTTTCTCCTAATAAAACCACTAAGGTCAAACATGAAAATATATGTAAAAAATGTTCTAGTTAATATCTTAAGAATTATCGTCTTAAAAAGAAGTTAAATACGGTTTCCCAGTAATTTAAGCAAATTTCGAGCTTTTCAATTTTCCTTATTTTATAATTTCTTAATACATTTTTATTTCTTATAATTAAAGAGTTATGGCGACGAACAATCTAACAGTTGAGTTGAGCAATACGACAGTGAGGAAGTTGACAATTACAGCAAGAGATTTTGAAATTAAATATCGGCAGAGCTTCAGTTCAAGAAAAAAAATTGACCTAGAAATAACAGTAAGAGGCTATCAGAATGGACAACAAAAAATAATTTTACAAATTTATCCATTTCAAAGTAAAAACTATATATAAATAAGAGAAAAAGAAATTAAAATGAATGCAGAGAGAAAAAGAAACGTTGCAAATTTATCTTTATCTGATGTTAATATCAATCAATTAAATAAACAATATAGAAAAGAATTAAAATAAATATTTCCTTATTCTACTAATGTTTTTGTACAACCTAGAAATAACAGTAAGAGGCTATCAGAATGGACAACAAAAAATAATTTTACAAATTTATCCATTTCAAAGTAAAAACTATATATAAATAAGAGAAAAAGAAATTAAAATTAATGCAGAGAGAAAAAGAAACGTTGCAAATTTATCTTTATCTGATGTTAATATCAATCAATTAAATAAACAATATAGAAAAGAATTAAAATAAATATTTCCTTATTCTACTAATGTTTTTGTACAACCTAGAAATAACAGTAAGAGGCTATCAGAATGGACAACAAAAAATAATTTTACAAATTTATCCATTTCAAAGTAAAAACTATATATAAATAAGAGAAAAAGAAATTTAAAGAAATATTCTCATTTTCTAATAATGTATTTGCAAAACCTATAAGTAAAAGTAAGAGGATATCAGAATGGAAAATAAAGAATAATTTTACAAATTTACCTTTAACTGATGTCGATATCAATTAATTAGATCACAAAGATAAAAAAGAATTAAAAGACACATTTCCATTCTATAATAATTTATTTGTTAACAAAAGAAGTAGAAGAACCAATAAAAATTATATAGTTAATAAAGATTTTAAAGGCAGGTTATCAACTTGTAACATTGAAAATTACTTTAATTTAGTACAGCCCAAGCACTTTTTAACTTCAGTAAAAAATAGAGTTTTTGATGTAATACACGCCAAAATTAGGAACTTAAGAGGGCTAAAAACTACCATTAAATTATATACCAACCACCGAAAACAAGAAAGTAATAAAGTGCAATTATTTACATTTTAGTTATTTAATCATAGAATACTAAGCAAAGTAGAAATTAACAGAATTTATAAAATTATAAAGCGAGAATTACTTGCCCAATTATCTGAATTCCAAAGAAGAGATTCAGGATGGACTTTAGATAAAGTAATTGGTATACAAATAGCTATAAATAAGTATTATCCATTAAATGGAGCATCATATATTGATCTACCAGAAGTGATTAAAAGTAAAAAAGCATGAATAAATGTAAAGAATGATGACCAACATTGTTTTCTTTGGGCAATAAAATCTGCAGTTTTTCCAATAGAAAAAATCAGACAGAGTAACTAAATATAAAAATGTTGGGCTTAATAGCGATGAAGTAATAGATAGATATGAATATCCTAATAAAAATGATGATATACCAAAAATATAGAATCAAATTGATGTATATTTAAATGTATACACTATTGAAGGTAAAAATCAGTGGTTTATACATTAAAACTTACAAAAAACATAGAAAATATAAGCATATAAATTTACTTTATTTAAAATATGATACGAATTCACATTACTGTTGGATTAAAGTTTTTTCAAGGCTGCTTTCAATGCAAAAAAAAATCATAAATGTAAACGTTATATATGTGATATGTGTCTTCAATTGTTTTATTCTCAAAAAAGACTAAATAAACATAAAGAAGACTGCTCTAAAAATTAAGCAGTAAAAATCACTTTACCCTCGAAAGGAGAGCAAATATTTTTCAAAAATTATAAAAAAGACAGTGAAGGTTCCTTTCGCAATATATACCGATATTGAATCAATTTTAAAGAAAATATCAAAAACTAAGTCAAATCCAAAGGAAATTAATAAATTTAAATTAATCAAAAATAGCCCATTTTAACTGAATATTATACTGATAATGGTCTTTATACAGATTTACTACAATAAATATATAATATTACTAATTATCAAATGAATAACATTGATTTTAAGCTAGAACGACGAATCATATATTGTGAAATATCAACTATCCAAAGCATCTGGTTTTTGCTACTATATAGTATCTAATTATGGTGATTATAAGCCACCAGTAGTATATAAAGGCCCAAATGCACATAAAGTTTTTACACAATCAATAAAAAGGGAAGTAGGAAAAATTGGTGGAATATATTCGCAGATTGAACCAAAGCACCCACTAACAAAATAAGAAAATATATAATATATAAAATGTGCAACACCATGACCATATAACTGGCAAATTCATTAATCCTGTATGTAATAATTGTAATCTACAATTAAAATTGCACAAATTGTACCTATTTATTTCCATAATTTAGTTGGACATGATGCACATTTATTTATTGAAGAGCTAGGATATGAAGATAGAATATAAATTTAATTGCAAATAATGAAGAAAAGTTTATTAGTTTTGGGCAACAAACAGAAAATTTAAAAGTGAGGTTTATTGACACATTTTAATTTATGGCTAGTAGTTTAGATAAATTACCATCTAATTTAACTAAAGATCAAATGAAACATGCACAAAAACATTTTCCAAAAGATAAAGTATATTTAGTTATCAAAAAGGTTGTCTATCCATATGATTATATGGATAGCTGGAAGAAATTTGAAGAACTTCCACCAAAAAGTGAATTTTGTAATAAACTAAACGAAATACAAAGTAGAAGTTAGCAAAATGACTTTTAAGTCCTTACAATAACAAGACAATTGTACTGCAAAATAAAATATATACAGTGCCATATGGTTATCGAAACAGAAAATCTTAAACATCTTTAATTTCTAAAACAATATCGATGTAGGCACCATCGAAATCAATTAGTTTGCCATTTTCGTCTCTAATTTACAAAATAGTATGATAAAATTGTTCATTGTTAATATGACAGAAAATTGGAAATGTGGGTTCATAAATAATATAATCAGTATAACCAAACATAGTTTTTGGTGGAAAACTAGCAATTATATCCATTTCTAAATGATTAGATTCATAATATTTGATAAACATTCCATATGCTAAATTACAGTTGACATTTATTGTCTTAAATGGGTTTAAATGAGGTAATTTAGTACCTATAACAGTCTTTTCTCTTTCAATACTTATATTTCTTTTAAAACCCAGAATATCAGATAGTCTGTCATCAAATTTAATATCAAACCTATATTTTATAGATATCCTGTTTTTCAAATTATCTGCTGTTAATTGAATGTTATTTGTTGGAAATGGAATAGTTATAACCTCATTTTTATCAACAACAGCACTCGATTTTTCAATTGTCGTGAAAATATAGTTGTCTATTCGTTGTTACAAATTTTGTATGAAAACTGATTAACCAACAGATATATCTTTATGGGTGATGTCATAATGATTTTTTTTCCTTAGAACAGAACTATTATTCCTCAACTTGAATACTCTATTATCCAATAATATGAAAAATTATTGTTATAAAAAAAAAACCAGCTAAAGCAGCCTATGCTGCGCAAAGTTGATTGGGGCATCGGTGTATTATTTCTGAAGAAAAATCTGGAATTGAAAAGAATGGAGAATTATTTCCTGATAAAATAAGGTCCTTAGTTGGTCCTAGTAACTGTGGAAAAACTTAACTTCTTGATAAATTTTATTTATAATTCAGGTTGGCTAAGTTTTAAGATACTGTATGTTTGCTCGAAAAGCTTAAATCAGCCCAAATATGTTCAGTTACTACATGATCTTGATGTCATATCCAAAATGTTTAATAAAAAATTTGCTTACTTTTTAAAATGAGAATGACGAAATGATTCCTTTAGATGAATGTGAAAATGACTCTTTAGTTATATTAAATGATGTTATCTTAGATAATCAATACATGATTCGCGATTATTTTACTAGATGAAGGCATAAAAATTTGGATGTGTTTTATTTAGCTCAGACCTATTCAAAAATACCTAAACAATTAGTAAGAGATAATATGAATTTTCTATGTATATTTATACAAGATAATACAAATATAAATCACATTTATTACGATTTTGTTAGCGGAGACATGTGTTATGACAAATTTAAACAAATTTTTACAGACTGTTGGGAAGATATACTATATAGGACAATAAGTAAAAACATTGTCTCACAAATATTTTGTTTTGAAACTGTTCAGCTGCAAAAACTATACGTCTTTTATCACGAGTGTTACTTCCACAACAGAACACCAGCACACAATTGTATCTGTTTCTTGAAAGAGACACTGCAGCTCAATGCAGCGCTTTCTTGCAGAAATAGGAAAAGGCTGAGCGAGGAAGTGGTACTATCTACCAGCTACATGCTCGTCGACTTGCGACTCGGCCGACTGCACGATGCTTCACTCTTCGACTTATGATAATAGCCTCACTCCTGCTTGCAACAAGAAGTGTTTTTATCGCCTCACAGCCCACTTGAACACCATAGCTCAGTGGTTGAGTGTCTGACTTGTAATATGAAGGTCGTGGGTTTGAATCCAAGTTAGAGGAGATAATTTAATAATGTGAATATTAGGCACCCATATTTAAATTGTTAACTTATCAACTAATTCAGTCAAAATTTGAGCTGAAATCTCATTTAATTGCTCTTGCTCATACAGCAATGTAGAAGTATTGATACGCTTAAGCTCCTGAAAAAAGTGCTCTCCATACTACACTTGTAATATTACAGATGTATAAGCTGGAGTGTTCTCATATAGTGAATTGCACCTCACTACATGAGAAGAGGTACCATACGAAATTTAAAAAACCCTCACCTCTAAACAAAAAAATAAAAAAAGGCTGACTGGTCGAGAGGTGAGGGGTTTCCCCAATGGAGTTTTGCTGATGTAAAAATCAAAGGCCAGAAAAAAAATATATAGGGTCTCTGGCAAGGTGTAGCACCCCGTAAGTTGCTTGTAAATATTTTATAATTTTTTTAAATTAAGCAAACCATAGGTGAAATGAACTATGAACGAACAATTAACAAATGATGAGCGAGCGTTGATTGAACATTGAAAGAATTTTATATTCATTAAACAATGTTGCTTTTTGAAAAAATTAATACATAATAATATTTTTATTTACAAAACAGCTGTTTTATTAATCCAAGAGCTACGCGAATTTTCAAAACCTAAACATTTTACATAAATTTTATCACCTGTAGTTTGTAAGGCTTTTTCGAACAAATATTCATTGGGATAGATTGTTTTCATAATTTCGAATTCATAAAAACTGCCTTCTAATTCTTCTCCTTTAGTATATATTATAATTTGTAAGTAGGCACGTCATAATTTAAAACTTTAGAAATAGTAAACAACTGTGTTGACAAGTTAGCAGTATAACCTTTCTCAAAAAAATTTCTTTAGTTTGCTCACGTGGATGACATCTTCAACTTTGTATTCCAGTTTAGTAAGCATGTCTACAAAATTTGTTTGCATAAAATTTTTTTCATTTGCCTTATTAACATGAATGGGTTTCATGCCGATAGTACTGTGTTTTGTGTTGTTGCAATCTTGCACTAAATCGTCTAGTATATTTGTCCATTTATAGTTTACATTCAAGCCAAATTTCTTCCACATAATATTTTTCAAAATACGATTAAATCTTTCTACAACACTTGCTTTCAATTCGCTAAAAGAAGAATAATGATTGATATATTATTGCATAAGTTCTTTAAGTGTTTTATTATAAAATGTGGACCCATTTTCGCTTAGTATAATGTGTCGTTTCCTTTTCATCACTATATATTCTAAAGCATTTACTATATTTTTTGCTGTTTTGTCTTTAATTGGTATAGCAAATGCAGATTTTGAAGAAAAAAAACACAGATAAATGTCGTAATATACTTGTATCCATTATTTATATGCGATGTACCTTCCAAATTATCAGTATCCATTTCAGCACAATCAATTTACCAGAAATCATTGATTCCATATAACATTACTTTCCTTCTAGGGAAATTTCTTCTCGATGGTTTATATAATTAATCGATTATGCCTTCTCTTACATTGGCCAATTTTTTTTAAATGTTGACTTATTAGAATTTCGAACAGAATATTTACTTTTTTGGGCCATTCGGCCATTTTTAGTATTTTAATTCTTTATATTATTGTTTTTTGTGACTTTCTTACCCTTCAAATGCTAAGTATTCTCCATTTAATACATAAATTAAATAAAAATTATATTTTACAAATATTCCTAATAAGTCATCCTCCATCATAATATTCAGATATTTTATTTATTTTTTATTTCAAAAGTTAAAATATTGCCTATGTTAATAACAAAACACTTACTATAATATATTTTTGTAGATTCTATAATAACAGTTAAAGTATCATCAGGTAAATTGATATTAGCTGTAATTATTTTATGAACAGTGCAATACATAAAAAAGTAAAGAAAATTTGATTAATATCTAAGTGAACAATATTACTTTTTTTAAATTCCATATTGCAGGTAAGTAAAATATGCGAGACTTTTCTTCCATGCATTTTTAAATTTTTAAGTTAACAAGGGTATTACAATAAATTAAAACTGATTGGCTTAAATTATGTAATTTATTAGCTATTTATTTATCAAAAAATATTTTATTGAGTGTGTCTTTTCCATCTATAGGATCGGCCACATTATTAATTCTACCATTTTGAATAGAAACATAATCTTTTATATAAACAAAATCTTTGCTTAGTTGATCTTGTACAGCTGTGACAATAATATTTTATTTTGAATCTACATATGTTTTAATGCATGTACAGAAATAATATTGCTGTATTTAGAATCTATGTCCTTTTTAATGCATAATCTGCTATACGTATATCAAAAAATATGTTATTGGCTGCATCTTTTCCATCTATAGGATCACCCATACTAACTAATCTGCATCCTTAAAAAGAAATGTAAGATTTTGTAAAATCAAAACAATTGGTTAGTTTACTATATAAAGTAGAAACACTCGAAATGCATTGTGAATCTGCATATGATTTTAATGCATAAGCACTAGCATCAAAGTTCTTATTTAAAGATTTTATTAATGATTTCCCAAATACATCCACCATCTAATAACAAAGAAATTAAATAGCTGAAACTAATTCCTCTGAAAAAATATATTATACAATTAAACATAGATGGGCACATATAATTGAATTATAATTCTGAGAGCGATCATTGCAATAAACATTGCTATTTTTGAAATAATTCATTAAGTTTCTAGGAATATTGCCAACAAATGAATCAAAATAGTAAACATCATTATATTCTTTAAAATAGTATACCCAATGAGTTCCGGGATTTGCCGAAATGTCAACATTATCCACAGCACTTTCATTTTTGTGCATATTTTTTGGTAATTCGTCAATCGTATGAACATTTCTGAAATTTTTGATATTCAATAGTTTTACATATTTTTCAATATCGACATTAGATAGTGAAACTAATTTTTTTTTTTGTCTTCCTCTTTTTAATCCACTTCCAGCATTGTTTTACGTTGCTAAATTATGCCTGTGTTGTTCTAATTCTTTATTATTTTTTCTAGTTTGTTCAACACCACCATTAGTTGTGCTTGCTCCACCAACAAATGCACTAAGTGTACTTAAAGCATCAGCTATACTAGGAATAATTCTGCCATGTTGTAAACTGCTGCCAGTTTTTTCTTTGGTCATGATTTTGACTGTTGGCAATGATACAGCTAATTTCAAACGTTTGCCTTCTTTCAATTTTTTTATTTTATTTTTTCTCTCAATTTGATCATTTGTTAAAAATTTATCTATGCCCAAATATTTTAATTCCTCGAAGGGAATATCGACTGTTATACTTGTTATCTTCATTTATAAGTAAAATATATATATAATTAATAAAACATTTTAATTCCCCATTCTAATTTTCCTCTCGTAAACATAGTTGAAGCAACTGCAGCAGAAGCAAATTTTTCTCCAATTGGAGTACTTTTATATAACATGACCTCTTTTACTTCTTTTTGTAAAATTTTACCAGCTTCATGTCTAGATTCAATATCTTTATGATCTCTATAAGCAATATCATGAAATTTGCATGCTTCATCTAATTTATTTATTCCTGTATCACCTGTTTCCAAACTTTCATTTAATTTAGTAAATGGACCGCAATATTTATAGCCTGGCAAATGCATTTCAGGAGGATTTAAATAGTCTAATTCCCAATTTATTATAACCCTTGCCATGATGTTCAGAGCTCCAAAATGTGTGTGGAATTACATTTAAAACTCTTATAAGATAGGGTATTCATTTTGGATTGTTTATAACAAAATCAGAAAATTTATTGTTTAGCATATTCATTATGCTTACTTTTTCATTGTAATAATTGTTATTTCCAGCCTTTTCTTCACCAGGAATAACCAATAATCTATCAATCAACAGCATTTCTCCAAATGTGCTGTTTTCGTAAACTGTTGTATTTTTTATACAATCTTCAGGTCTAAGAATTCTTGGAAAAGTTGGTCTTTCAGGCATATTTGGCGCTGATTTTGAATGTGATTTTTTTTATATAGTTACGGTAAATTGGTCCAATTATTTTTCCGTATTTCCAACTGCTATTTGAGTTTAATTTCCTTTTTGGATTAAATTCTTGGGATGCGACTTTGGTATCTAAAACAATGTTCGTGTAGTTATCATAGTCATTATCAGTGAAATTATCCATATGATCGTATTTTTTTTGTTTTATTAACAAATATGAAAGCCCTTCTGTTAATTAATATTCTTTATTTTAAACAGATATTTTATCATCGTCTATCATCACTTATGTATCCCCAATGTAAAAATTATGTCCCTATCCTCGTAAACCATGTTGTGCATTGATAACATTATTATTTTCAGAAACTTCTCATCCAAGATTTATAATAGAATCAGACGTGGTACACATCGAATCAGATGCTGCATGTGGTAAATTTTTCAATGATGCGGTTCCCATTTGCTCCTCCAAATTAAGAGATTTTGAGAATAATTCTCTTTCAAATGACGTTTCTTCAGGAGTTGGTAGATAATCAAAATGTTTTACTGCTTCTGGAACTAATGTTGTCATTAAATTTTTTTCCTTCACTTTCTTGTTCTACTTATTTACCAATATTTCGTAATTTATCGATTAATGGTTGTTCTTTCTTCTTATTTTTTCATATTCTCTTTCATGATGCTTTTTATATTTTTTATATCTTTCAATGAGTAATTTAACTCGAGAAACTCCCTTTCATCCCATAATTTATATATAAATTTTTTCTTATAAATGAGTTATAAAAGTATTGAGAGTTTTGAGAGACAAACCTTTCCCCCAACTGGTCAAAATAGGGGAGAATTCAAATGTTTATTACAATAATAGAATCGAATCTGATATTTATATAGGTAATGGCTTTTCTTTTCCAATTGATGATTACTTTTATGAGCAATTTAGTTTACTAAAGAGAGAGAAGGTTGGAGCTGAAGCAAACTGATGAATTAGATAATATTGATGTTTGTTCAAACTTTTTTCCTTTCCAATTTTCTAGAGTAGAAATCTCAAAACATGGAAATATTATTGAAGCTGTTGATAATACGGGTATAACAACAACAATGATGCATGATTTATTATGATCACCAAGTGAACGAAATTATTTAGAATTTACTGGTGTTGATAATCTATATCGAGATAATTCTGCTTATAGTCATATAGCAGATGAAGTTAAAACTGTTTCTAGTGATAAAACAAATGAAATAATCTATCCTATTAGATATCCGTTTGGTTATATTCGTGATAACAATGAAGTTTATTATAAAGGTGGTTATAAAATTACTTTTTTTTTCGTAATTCATCTGATAACTGTTTATTTCTTTACGAAACTTTAGATAAAGGTGATAAAGTTACGAAACATCGTCCTGATCCTGAACAATTTATATTCAAAAATTAGAAATTATGTGTCTTATTGTTGAATATGAATTTAACACCGCCATTGCAATTAAAGAAAAAATTTACAAATATCCAAAACACCTATTAGTTTTTATTATTGGCAATTTTTAGAAAAAGATGTTGCTGCTAAATCAAATGTTTTTATATTTAATATAAAAGATCAGTTTAATAATTTACAATTTGATATGCCTGATTTTGTAATTACAGGTTTTCAACTTAATAGAAAAAATCGTGCTGAACAGCATAAACATGCTACTATACTTGATCATTGTAGTGTAAGAAATATTTATGTTTAAAATGGTAGAAATGATATTATTCCTAAAGAAAACTGGCATCTAGTCATTGAAAACGGTGTTTAACTTAAACAATTTCTTGCTTATAATGATTTAAAAATTTAAAAACAAAACTAGATGCCAGCTATAGAAATAATGAACTTTATTATAAGCCACCTGTAAACTTCGATGATGATATTAATTACTATTCATTTTGGGGGCGAATACCTTTATATGTTATTGATTATTCATACAGAAAAACAACCGTAGTTAAAGAAAAAACAAACATAAAAATTAGTGTTGATTTTAATAAAGAAACTGAAGCAGGTACTATTTGTAATGTTGTTTTAATTAGTAAAAGAAATCTAATTTATGATTATTTGAAAGAAAGAGTTACTGAAGATTTATAAATTTTAATATTATTAAATGGAGGAATCAACAAATTGTTCTGATAGTTTAATAGTATATTTAAGACTCGTAGATAAGTGGTTAAATTTAAAAGTTTTACGATTTTTTAGAAATATAGATGCATTATTTGATCAAATACAAATCATTTTCATGATTATAAATCAGTTTTTTCTTTCTCTTAGTAAATTTATTTTCTTTATAAATAAAACTAAAAATGCCTTTGTTACCTTGCAGTTTGACAAACCTTTTTAAAGATGGTGACCGTTGTGAGCCACCTTCCTATAAATTAGATAATAATGCCTCTGACGAAGTCAGAGAATTAGTTTACAAATTTTATTCAAATTTACAAAGCCTACAATTAACCATTTTAGAAAATATTGACGATATATAACTTCGAGAAATAGGCGACGACCTAGAGCATGTAGAAGTTTTTAAAAAAAAAACTTCGATAATGATGATTTCATTGAATTTATAGATATTTATATCGTTTCTCAATCAGATTCATTATGCATTGTAACCATATTCATCATATTCATGATCAGATACGTCATCTGCAATTGAAATCCATTTTCATCAAATTCGAAACCAGAAGACGAATCTGAACTATCTGTCTCTGAATTTTCTGAATTATCTGAATCATAACCAGATTCGTCATCTGAACTATGTATGTCTGAAATTTCTATATTTTAATTTTCTAAATCATAATAACCAGAGTAATTTGAATCAGATACGAAATGTACAACTATAATTTCATCGTAATCAGGGTTGTAATCAGATTCGTAATCATCTGGATCGAAATCAGATTCGTGATGTGTCTGGTGCTCCGTTCGTTTTGATTTGTTATTATGATTATTTATAATGTATAAATTTTATAAAGAAAAAAACATTTTTTTTTGCGTTTCTATAAAAAGTGAAAAATTGCTTGAAAAGCAAGAAATTTGATCGATTTTTGCATAATTTTGCTTGTTTTACCTTGTGCCAAATCCTACACGACTATTTTTGGGGAATTGAAAAATTTGCTTGTTTTTTGCTTAGAATTGCTTGACTTTGAAGCAAAATATCTTAGTTTTGAGTGCTCCTTTTTAAAAAGCTTTTAGAGCTTAAATTTAACCTCAAAAACGTTCATTTTTGCTTTAATTTGCTTGATTTTGATCGTTCTTCATTAAATTTCAGATTTTCAGTTTTTAATTTTTCTTATACTTTCGTTAAAAATAACCGGAAATAGTTATGTTAGTATTTTCCTGCACTTTTGGCGTAAATTGCCGAAAAGATTAAGGTGAGCCAGAATCCCCCTTTTACATCTACTTAAGATGTAAGTGCTAAATACTTGCAAAGAAAACTAACGATTTCAGGAACGCCTATTTTTCACAAATTTAGCACCACAGAAACAGTTTTCCAAATGTCAATAAATGTGAATCAACATTAGCATCACATTTATGCGAGGATTTTTTTAAAGTCATTACAAATGTCACCTCAGTCTATCACATTTGACTTGATCTCTTTTACTTATCTTCCATTATACACTAATGTTTGTGAAAAATGCAACACCAAGAAGAATACATATAACTGAAATTAACTTTACACCATAATTAGGTACATAACAATACACAATTGATTAGTATTACACAACTGTACATGATCTCTGTCCTTGAAAATTCGGTATGGTGTGCAGCACCTACGTGCTGCAATTAGAGTCCGTAAAAGTCGTAGCATGGAATTAAAGAGGGCTTGGATATGTCCCTGGGGAATCTCCCTCCACGCGGTTTGTATGCGAGTCCACAAAGCATCAACAGTGGTTGCTGCAGGACCGTAACGAACAGGTCGTCGATCAACCATATACCAGACATGTTCAATGGGCGATATGTCAGGCGAACGAGCAGGCCAGAGAAGCCGTGGCATCCGTTGTTCATTGAAGAAGGCTTGCACATTCCTCGCCGCATGTAGCCGGACATTGTCCTGCTGAAATATGGCATGTGAGTCTCCTGAAGGAGGGGCAGTACCACGGACTCTTAAAACCTCCCTGATGTAGCGGTTGCTGTTCAGATAGTCGTCAATACGTAGGAATCGTGATCGCATGTTGTATCGAATGGCGCTCCAAACCATCACACTTGGCGTTTGTCCGCTACGCCGCTCCACAATGCAGGCTGCCAGATTGCGGTCACCATGGTAGCGTCTAACACGTATGCGGCCATCACTGTAGAACAGATTGAAGTGGCACTCGTCCGAAAACACTACATTTTGCCACTCAGCATGTCAGCGACGGCATTCCCATGCCCATTGCAGTCTGAGGCGTTTGTGGTTTCTGGACAGCGGTAGCCGACACAATGGCATGCGTGCCACCTGTCCAGTCCGCAACAGACGGCGTCGAACCGTCAACGCAGACTGGTTCACACCTGTTGCAGTGCTCCAGTATCGAGCCAACACTGTGAACAAGGCTGTACGTTCCCTTACCCCCATGCGGACAAGATGGCGGTCATCCCGTGCTGTGGTCACATTGCGTGGTCCAGCACTCGCCCGTCGCTGCGTACGACCCTCTTCTATCCACTGGTAACACACACGTATCGCTGTCGTAGCAGCATGCCCTGTACGAGCCGGAATGTCACGGTATGATGAACCCGTTTCCAGGAGACCGATCATTCTGCCACGTTCGAACTCACTCACGTGCTGATATGGCGCCATTTGACATCGATGAAGCATAGTGGCACTTGCTTTCACTTAGTTTGACGGCTCTTCACTGACTGAGCTTGGCGTAACACTGACATTTACGGTCACACGAGGGGGGGGGGGGGTTTGCTGGGCCTATATGTACACTATCTCTCTACAATCATAATCACTTATTGCTGGTACACTGTTCTACGCATCCTCCGAGTTTGGATTCATTCGGGCCCTTCTTTATGGGTGTTGCAATTTTCACATGAAAATTGCCTTATTTTATCTCGTCATTTTCAGCTGTTTTGCTTTACTAGTACTGCATTTGCGTTATGGTGCACTTATCAAAACTGACACACGTGAAAAAAATCGGCACTACTGGCCCCATCTTAATGTTTTCTACACACTAGCGAATACGCCCTCGCCAATGTGCGAATATGTAACGGTACTGATATTCACTAACATTTAAATATGTTTAATAGGTTTGAGTATTTTACTTGCATGCTAATTGCTTAAGAAAATAGGACGATATCAGTGGTAATGCAAACATAATTATACTTAATCTCACTTCACAGAGGGATATCAATTTTCTCGGTATGAAGATAGAAGCATTCCTGAAAATAGAAAATTGAAGAGAGTAAATTTCCGTCTCCAGTAAGGAAAAAACCACCAAAAGTAAGTTTACCAAAAAAAAAGCGCAGATATGCTCAAATCTCATACGGTGCACCTCAGATACATTGATATAATAATACCGTTGATTTACACACACTCAGTTAATCTTAGTCAACGAGGTAACAATATCAACCACAGGTGTATTCGAAGAAGTGTCGTAGGCTGGAATTACTTCAAATCAGGGTTCCTAACCGGCTCTATTTTTCAGACGTTTTCTCAGGCTCGCATTTTCAGGGAATATTTTATGGCAACATAAGCACAAAACGTCACATATAATGTCCATATGATTTTTCTTCCCCCCCCCCCCCCGTGCAGCAGGAAATGTACACAGTATTCCTCGGCTACACCTATAGTCGATACTGATGACATATCACTGAGGATTACGTGAGGCCTGCGGGTCATTAAGGCAGTTCCGCTGGAAGAGCACTCTACGGGGAAGGAGGCACGAGTATGTATATACTTTCTTTTTTTACCGCCCTCGGGTTAATGTCACGGAAGAATGTCACGGGAAGGGGAATTTAGAGGTTGCGTGGGATGACATACGTGCACGCAGAGGAAACAAAAGTAAACAAATACGAATAAAAAACCTGTTGGACCGCTGGAAAGGGGGGGGGGAAGCCGAGGGGGGTGGGGGGTGTGATAACTACAGTAAAAAGCAGCAAATTATTCATGAGAATGTTTTCCCAGTTTACTTCTACGCAGGTGGAATGTAATCATTCAAGCACACCCGCCGTGGCCATTTATTCGTTAACAAAATGAGGGAAATTATACCAGCTATGCAAATAACGCTACTAAAGTTATGGGGAATCCATCGTTAAAGTTTCACAACATTATGTACTTCTAATGCACTTCAGGCATCGATTACCATACATTCCGTTATTAGAGCAAGGGTTCAAACGCTTGACATGTCATTCATAAAAATTAACACGTGCGTTTTGATCATGTTACGGATCAGCGCACAAAAATCGATGCTTGTTCGCCGAGTTGTTATAACGGAAATAACTATACAATATACCACATCGTTCCGTTATTTTATTTATTGGATGAAACAGATCGTTCCCAGAATTAATGAACTTTTATAAAAACCATTTGTCATATGAAGTGAACTCAAAAGGGTTAAATTTATCACAACAAATCCAAGAAATTAATTGTGTATAAAGTATGACTTATGTACTCGAGTAATTCTACACGTTATTCATACGAGTTTACAGATGCGACCAAAATTTCTCAACCTCTTCCAGTTCGTGTTTTCACAGATCCCTTCAATTAGAGAACTTGACTACGTTGTCCTGCCAGGTTCTTATACATGGTTCATTTCAGTTATAAAAACGATAACTTTTGTGGTTGAAACGTATGTTCAATAGATAAATAATAATATTTGTAAACATACAACTAATTTTTTATTGCACACAACCACAACCAAAGCAATTATTATGATGTTATTGGTTAATGAAGAGGGAGGGTGGGAGATGGTTGCAAAATTTTATTTCTGCAAAAATTATCCAAAACGGATAAAACATAAATATTGATTAAAACAGACTCTTATTAGTTCAATTTTTAATTATTTACATCAGTAAAATCTAGCAAAATATTTTACAGTGTTACGAAATACTGTATATGCATTTTTATTTCATACGCAACATAAAACGGTCTTTTCTGGTAATTCTGATATACGCTATTCACGGTAAACTGAGAATTTTTGAAAGCCCTGCTTAAGATCTACTTGTATGCACGTTGTGTATTCTTCCGCCTTATGTATGATTAACGTTGTTATGGGCCTCATCACTTTATTCATGCGTCGGGAAAGTGAAATTGTGAAATTATTAGAAAAGAAAACATGTAACAAATCTTCTCATTTTTATACTTCGATCCATAAAAAACACAGGAAGCGAAAGAAATAATTTAAGTTATCACAAATAGTTACCGAACACTTTTGTTCGACGTTAAGATACGGAACTACCTTCCATCTATAGTTACCAAATTTACTACCCGCATGCCACTTAGGACGCCCTTTATAATATACGCAAGTAGAAGCAGTGACTTTTTCTAAGGTTGATTTCAAAAGTGCTCACTTTACCTGGAACGGCCTACAGTATGTGTACTACTTTTAAACGAATTGTGCATATTGTACAGACGGGCGCCGTGCGCCGTTCGAATCCTTACCACGTTCTTCCACCTTTCACGAACCAACAATTACTAAAGAAACAAGTAGTGACATTTTCCGAACAAAATTTTTTGACCACTGTTCATTCCCCTCGCCCGCAGAATTCTGCAGTTAACCAGCTTCATAGTCTTTTTGGAATCAACTTCCGATGCTAGCTTTCAAATACCCATGTGGTTGTATGTTTGAATTGTTTTTCACGAAGAACCTACCGCCGCGCATAGGCGGAATTTCGATACGTCATATAACGTTGAGCCATTCAGCTGGAAGGAGTGAATTCGTAGTGGTTGGCCACGTACTTCCGAAGCATGACATCGAGCTAACCAAATATCAACTTGAAGTATTCCAAGGACGACAGTTGTCTACACTGGATACGGGCAACGTTGAAGCCGGGACATACAGCGTAACCCCTTTCAACAACGAGGTGGTACTGAGCCGAGTTGGCGCCGTGGTAAATCACGGGACTCACATTCGATTTCCAGCCCGGCCTTTCTTATTTCTGTTTGTCATGGTTTCCTAAAATTATTCCTGGGGCAAATGTTGGAATGGCCCCTTGCTTCCGGCCTTGGTCGATTCCTTCCACGTCCCTACCTGTCGGAGCAACTTCCTCCACCTGTCCACGGGGCATTACGCACAAACCATTTCTACACTACCTACCAAAAAGTAATTGGGCACCTGTCTACAATGTTTGCTCGGTGGTTGTCACCCCGTTAGAATCTCGTAGGGCCACCTCGTGCGGCTATAACAGCAGCCACCCTGTCTGGCATGCTCTCTACGAGTGTTTGCAGGATATCCACGGGGATTCGTCGCCATTCCTCTTGCAACCATTCCATGAGTTGAGCAATGGATTTTGGCCGCGCCTAACGAGCCCTCACCCGGCGATCCAATTCGTCCCAAAGATAATCTATAGGGTTGAGGTCGGGGCTCTGCCTACTGCATACTAGCCCTTGAAACATGGCACCTGGCATTGTCATCCTGGAAGTAACACGGGTCCATTCCGTAAAACCTAGACAATGTTGGGATCATTTCATTATCCAGAATGTTACAATAGGCCTCTGCGTTCATGCTAACACAGACAAACACCAACGATCCTACGCCGAAGGCCGTGAAACACAAGTCAACTGACGTACTGAATTACCTATCTTCACGGGTGTCCAATTACTTTTTGGTAGATAGTGTACTTTAGTTTCCCACCTTTATCCTGCATCACGAAATATTCCTCGCACAACATAAAAAATAAAAACGAAAGCTATCTGTATAACAGAGTAAAATATTTCTTTGGGGCTATTTTCATTAATTCAAAGGGACATGTAAAGAAAGTTAGGATTACTGTTAATAAACAATTTATTTATACATGTTTGTCTAACGGTAAAATTGCCTTACTTTATGGCAATGAAAAAAGTTATTAGGGCTTGTTTAGTTTACTGTAAAGATCCGTTGCTGAATATCAAAGGAAAGGGTTAAGCAATATTGAAACTTTTCTTTCGTATATGATAGATTTTAATTCATATTCATAATGTAACTTCTTAAATTCTATTTTACCAAGTAACAATTTCATTAGATACTTTACATAATAATTATATAACATTCGACATATATATGTATAAATGAATAATTAATGTATATATAAATATAATGTAATGAATATATATTCGTATATATGAAACAAAAGTTTTGTTTGTGCAAGTCTACTTAGTAGTGGTTCATACTTATTTAACCACGAATCATGGGTTTCAGCAGAGGAAGTGTTTTTATAGTGCATGTAGCGACGATCTGCGGGACAACAGTGTGTGTGAGGTTTACGTCAGGCCGCTCGAGGCTGTATCAGCGGTGTGGGAATTTTCTGTACACGTGCGAGAGAGAGCTGGGTCGATAAGGTCGACGCTCGCCTTTACGACTGTTGCATAAGGCCGCTCAAAATGATTGCGCAGGGAATTCGTTTCAGCGAAACCACTTGAGAAAGATGTAGCCTCGATCCATCCAGTACTCGACCCAAGGGTCACTTTACGGCCCGCCAAGATATAGGCAGTCGCCCGACACGCGAAATGGTAATGTGCGACTTTTAAAAAGAAATGTCACTCGAGAACGACTAATAGAAGACTGCTTAGATTCGTCCGCAGAATGCAGTTACGATGCGAACGTTAAAACAATGACACACAATATAGCCTGCATACATAACTGGAACTACGGATGAGATGCACAAAATGAGGTAAATGGTAAATAATATTTCAGAACAGATAAATGTTACAGCCACTTCTTAAGATGTGATATATATATATATACACACCATAACTGAGTCACTGCTGAGGGAATTAATTTGCTTATGAACACTTTGGGGTCCTTCAAGAGCTGCATGTTGTCTTTTTTCAAGACGCTGAAAAAACTACATAGGAAACGGAAATACTGATGGCAAACTTCTGTGGTCACTATTTGGAACAATGAGATACTAGGAGTTGGGGGGAGGGAGATATATTATTTTCTTATTAAAACATTGCGTTATTTGTAAACAGCTATGTGTAAAACGAGTGTATGCTGTTTACGGTAAATGGAGCAATTTTGAAAGACATGCTTACGATCTACTTCCCTGGTAGCATTGTATCCTTCCGCCATATGTAATATTTCACATTGTCATGGGCCCGATCACTTTATTTATGCGTCGACCACGTAAAACTGTGAAATTAGAAATTTAAATGTTTTACAAATTCGCTAATTCTTACACTTAAAAGCATTTTAAAAAACACAAAGGCAATTGAATAATTTCATGGAAATACTTTCCCCTCCGTTGTTGGCAATTTTATTGGGCGCATACCAGACATTGTGCTCGTTGAATTATATGCAAGTAGGGGCCAGTGATATTTTACGGAGGCTGATTTCAAAAGTGTTCACTTTATTGTGAACAGCATTTATTAGATTTGAACGTGTTACTGACCCAATTACACGCTGATGTTAATTACAGTCGAAATCAAACATTCAACCGAAAACGACTCAAGGAAGTGTCCAGAAAATAAATCACTAACAATATTGTTAACTTACGCTTCATAACGCTGAGACGTGGCATGCCAAAGCTGTGTTTTTCATATTTTAACTCAGTGCTTATTATTTTGGAACTAAACAGTACCCTATCTGTTACGTGCACTTTACTTGAAAACGACGTGTGGCTATATAATGTTTAGTTTATAGTTATCATCCAATTAGCATTTCAGGTAAAAAAGAATTTTATCAGCTGTAACACTCGATGAAAGCCCTACTTAAGACCTACTTGTATATACATGTGTGTTCTTCCGCCTTATGTAAAGTTAACATTGCCATGGACCTCGTCACTTTATTCAAGCGTCGGTCAGGAGAAACGGTGAAATTATTACATAAGTAAATAACTTACAAATATGTTGGTTTTTACACTTCGATGCATTGAAAAAAATCAGAAACCGAAATAAATATTTTAAGTTATTAAAAATTTCTACCTAAAATTTTTTTATTTCATTTAAATATATGGAACTTCTTTCCCTCCATCGTTACTAAATTTACTGGGCACAGGTCACTCAGTGTGCTCGTTAAAATATAATGACGTAGGAGCAGTGACTTTTTGGTAAGGTTGATTTCAAAAGTGTTCACTTTATCGTTAACAGCCTTTAGCTGTTGACCTCCAACTGCAGTACAGAAAATACAAGGGAACTACGAACTTATAATCACGTCAAAATTTTAATTCTGCCGAAATATGGCAAAATCAATATTGTGACATAAATGCGAGTTCGTAGTTCAATTGTCATCTTTGTACTGCTGTAATAGCAACGCATTGCTCCATAAAAGAAGTAAACATTAAAATAGATTCACACCTTTAAACCGAAGAGCGTGAAGGGGAAAATGTGTACTACTGTGCAGGAAAGCCACCTGTAGTTACGAACAGTATAAGTTCGCCTCTGTAGTAACACAAGAATTTATCTTCAGTGTAATGGCCCCACTGTTGGCGAAAAAATATATAGCTTCACTGCAAAGATATTTATAGGCTGTTCACGGTAAAATGAGCACTTTTGAAAGCCCTGCTTAAGATCTACGTGTATAGTCATTGTGTATTCTTCCGCCTATGTAAAATTAACATTGACATGGCCCTCATCACTTCATCCATGCGTTGGTCAAATGAAACTGTGAAATTATTAAGAAAGTAAATACTTAACAAATCTGCTCATTTTTACACTTCGATGCATTAAAAAAAAAAAAAAAAAAAAAAAAAAAACAGAAAGCTAAAGAAATAATTTGAAGTTATTAAAAATGGTTACCTAACAATTTATATTGGACGTTAAGAAATGGAACTGCGTTCCATCCATCGTGAACAGCCTTTACGTACAGTTAGCAGGAAAGCCAGTTACGAACAGTAACACGCTAGCGAAGTAGTATACTCTAAATCGGAATCAGTTATTTTTTACTGATTGTCAGTTGGGACTGCTCCATCCGGAATCTGTAGAAAAAGAAAACTACTACTATCTTTAGTTAAATGAAATCCACTAACACAAACAGTATAAAATCAGTTACTTATATTAGATTAATAAAAAGCACAAGGATTGAAAACCGTTCATTACGGTTTGAAATAAATTAGGTATACTATAATTTTGTCGTAAAACAAAATTATTACATATACAAAGGAATTTTGGAAGTGGTTGGTATCGAACCCCCACCCCAAAACGCAACACATTCTCAGTTATCTTTTGGCTGCCGTTCTACGAACTCTGCTACTTTGCCACTGAAAGAAACGGTCTTGCATTTGCGTAGTAACGTAAACTTACAATGGCGAACGGCTGTAAATTTACGTAATGTGAAACTACTTCATGTTGTAGAAATATGCACATATAATAAGTACGTAGGTGCATGTCTTTGTAAGCCTCGAAAGTCATTCTAAGTTAATTTTAGTTCAGATTGTGTGCTTTAAAAGAGAAATATACTGGTTTTAACGGTGTTGTCGGTGTTTTCTTGTATCTGCCATTTTACAATGCAACTATATTTTACAGAATGGACCTGTTATTTTGAAGAGACATATTGACAAGTAATAACTGGGCTAATTAGACAGTGGAACGTCAGAAACAATCCAATATTTTATAAAATTTGTCGATTCCTCATTATTTGATCTGTTAACTTGCAGAGACCACAAAATTTTGTTGGTGTAAATCAGCATTTCTTATTGAATCACCGCACTATCAAGACAGTAAAATTATCACTGATCTATCTGTCACTAAAAATAACAGTTTAAATCTGCAGTGTCTCATTGCATTGTAAAATGGTGTATACTAGTGGACATCGAAAACCTCGTACTTTGAAACCACTATATTTATCTTTTAAAGCACAGAATCCGAACTAAACTAAACATAGATTGACTTTCGAACTTTGCAGACATGTACTTGCGCAGAAAATCTGTATATTTCGACAACAAGAAATACTTCCACATCACGAAACTTACAGCAAAAATTTGACATTACATTTTGTGGTTCAGTACCCATAATACGAGCACACATTTGGCAGTGGTAAAGTAGGGCAGTAGATATGGCTGATCATGAAAGCTTCAGCATGCTTTGCTTTATGGGCGGAGGTTCGAACCCAACCACGTCCAGAAACGTTTTTGCATAGACAACATTTGTGTTCCGCGAAAAAATTAATCGTACCTAACTTACATCTCATAGGAATGCTCTGTGCTTATTTATTAATAACAACTATAAATAAGTAGTTTTCTACTACTAGAATTAGTAGATTTATTTTAACTGATGAATTAGTGATATTTTTTTCTACAGATTCCGGATGGAGCAGTTTCAACTCACAATCAGTAAAAAATAACTGATTCCGATTTAGAGTGTACGACAGCGGCAAAGATCGTACTCCTGGCAAAAGTGTCATGAAACGTGATTTACATATGCTCAACAAATGAAATGAAGAATGACTCGGAAGAAGAATTCCATCCTCGCTTGGAATCCAACTCCGGCGTAGCAGCATGAAGACAAACTAGTGTCGTACAGCGAAGCCCCTCCCCCTCCCAAACGTAGCGCTCTTGTACATCAACCCCCAAGGCGGGTGGTTTATTGGGTGGTCTGTCGCGGGCTGGAGGATTGTGGAGGGGATGGTTTGAGGAAGGGGAAGAGGTTGTTACCGTGATGGCGTGATCTCCGTCTCTCTCTCTCTCTCTCCCTCCGGCTATTTGGTGTGTACGCGCATTGCGTGTGGCGCGGCTATCAGGCGCAGGTGCTCGTGCCCACACAAGCCTGCGGTGACCGCCTCAAATGGTCGTGCGCCGGGGTACGGGAGAGACCGCCATCATGTCTGCCAACAAAAACTTATTTTCCCTCGCACCCTTCCCACAACGTCATCCCCTTGACGCCGCAGGAGTGCCAACATCGCGCCCCGGGTTGCTGACACAGCACGCCCTGATGGGGATCACAAGCGCCATTCGCACCAAGGAAACACTACGTTGGCGATCGCCTCTGGATATTTGCCCAGTCACACAGCTATCTGCGGCGCAAGTCGTAATTTATCACGGAAAATTCGTCTAGGACTGCAGAAGAAGAACGACCAGGCTCCCCCCCCCCCCCTTGAGTACCATAAATACATGCACTGTCTCGTCCCAGAATCAGAACATTTTCTGAAATAAGGAGCTTAGCTATAAAGTGATAGATCAGCGCTTTTTCCTCGGTAATATTTTTCTCTGCTGTGTAAGAAAAAAATTCAAAACACGTTTAAGGATTTAAGTATGTCGATCAAACAATTCTTGCGAAGAACTTTCGTATCACTATATGCCTTCACGGTAAAGTGAGCACTTTTTTAAGCCCTTTCAAAATGCATTAACCCCTAATAAATATTTGTATTGCAGCCTAGGACGTTAACTTTTGAGAGTGGTGAAATATATACACTGCGTTTATTAGTCATATTGCAATGTTTAAAGGGGCGGGAAGTTAGTAATCAGTTAAAAGGAAAATTTCAGCAGGGCCTTAAAAAGTGCTCACTTTACCGTGAATAGTCTATACATATTAAATGGCCAACATAGCTATATTCTGTTCACGGTTCATTGAACGAAATAAACCTATAAAAATATCACTGCTGTCGGTCCTTTTTTTCGAAGTCCTTCGATACCCCCGATCTTCGCTAAACACCGTACGTATAGGGGTAGGTGCCCTGGCCCAGAACCTTATTCACAAGCCGGGTTGCGCCGAGTGAGGTGATTACCAGAAAATTCGCGCAACAACCAGCAGCCAACTCTACTTCTCCAGCAGGGTAGTGAACCGTGGGGGGGGGGGGGACGCCAGCCCAGGACAGTTGTCAATCATTCCGTCAGCCGGCGCCGCAATGACGTAGCTAGCCAGCTGTTTCTGCCTGGGGAAAACAGGCAAGCCGTTGTCAGACATCAGCACTGCGGCCCAGCATGACTGAGCGTAAACGGCGCCCAGCCGGTGGGGGGTGGGGGGGGGGGGGGGTCCGCGCGTAATAGTACGCACAATTATTAGGTTATAACAAACGACAAAAACCCACGTGTAACGTAGTTTTGTTGGTTATATGATATTTACGGCAAACTGAGCACTTCTGAAAGCACTGCAAAATATCTACTTGTATGCACATCGTGCATTCTCCCGCCTTCTGTAAAACTTTGCCTACGCTATTAGAGAAGGCCGGGAATGAGATCACCTTTTCCAGTATAAAAATCCGTGCCAGCGTGTTTCAACTATTACCCGCTAGATGTCTCGCTTTTGTGCTGTTCATTCTTAAATCACACACTATACTATGTATCGCATGTTAGCAAATTATTTGATCGTGTTACTTTTGTGCGCTGTAATTGAGACGTAACTTACTGTATATTATTATATAAAAATCATTGAGTAAGGTATAATTTAGAAAATTATCAAGGATGTATTTTTTAAATACATATTAATGGTAAACTTTTGGGGCCTGTAAAACATTTACAACTGTTTAAAAATTTAAGAAACAATGATTCCCGCATTGTGAAATAGTTTACTATTGCGTACCAAACTGTACCTCTAATTCATTAAAACGTGAAAAAAAAGTTACTTTCCATACTTTTCCATCGCAATTAGAGGTAAAAGAGAAATGGAGAATAGTTATATCAAGGCAAAGTTGGATCTCTCTGGTTGCCAGATTGCAGCTCACGAGGGTGTAGTTTACACTTCAGAGAAACTGATTTTAGCATTAGTACAACTTCAAAAAGTTTAGTGCCCAATATAGTACCACCACTATTTCCTGTATATCCTCAACATAAACATATTAAATCGAAACCCAGGACAAATCCAATACGTAGGTCTGAGATTTCTCCACCTACTGAGAGAAAACGAGCGCAAACATACTGTAACACTAAGGGTTTGAACGATTCCAATGACGCTAGTTCTGCACTGAAAGAAGTAGGAATCTAGGTGCCATCAGTGCCGTCATACAGAAATAAATTAATTGTCGTGGAATACAAGTACAAACTTATGAAACAGTCTCATGACCGACTAACTGAAACGGTCAATAGATCAAGGGGAAAAAATAACTCAAAAATTAATAGGGAATCATGCAGAATTTTTAAGATTTCCTTTTGTGCTTTGCAGAGGATCCAGTAACTTTAGAGATCACATCACTGGCAATGATTGCTGGATATATTAAGTAAGGGTTGAGGAAGGAAATACTAGTTGCTCATTATGCCTGGACCAAATGTCAGCTCCTAATTGCGACAGCCCATTGCTGTACTTAATAACAATGCAAGATCGAGGAGCTCTGCGCCACCCATCAAGAAGATTTGTATTTTCCTCAGAAAAATATTGGAATTTACATGTACTGCCTTGAATTACTTAGGGCAAGAACAGGTAGTGAAGAAGCTAAAGGTGTTTATTGTGTCTAAATTTGTAGAATAATTTCAAGTGTTGCGAGTGTGATCAAGAAAAATTCAGTAATGTAATCATTTCTAAATTTCTGAAACCTATTTTGGACAATGAAGCACGATTAGTAATAGATTTTATTGATAAGCCTTCAAGTAAAAGCACGAAACCATTAACCTGTTAAATATTAAAACTTTACAGAAAGAAAATGCACGAGCTGCTAATTTTAGGTAAGTCATAATGTCTTATTATAACTTGTTTTAATGCTTTAATTTGTCCCTGCACGTCACTTGTTTTGTGTTGAGATTGGTTTTAAAGTTTAAATTGCTTGTTATTATAAGTACGTAACAAATAGCAGGGTAGTTTGAAGCTGTTTTATTTAAATGCGTGTTTTAAATCCAATTAATTAAGTAACTAACGTTTATTTTTCGTATTGTTAATGCGTAACGCTTATATCGTACATAGTAGTGTATAGTACAAAATAGAGTACTCTAGCGTCAATTCCTTGAACTAAAAAGTCTCGTTTTTCGAATGCTCTCTGTCCCGGCCTTCAGATATTGCGTAGGCTACGTGTAAAATAACATTCCCATGGGCCTTATCACTTTATTCATGCGTTGGTCGAGTGAAACAGTATAAATATTGGAAAATCAAATATTTTACCAATCTGCTTATTTTTATAATTTGAAGTATTAAAAAACAGAAAGCGAGTGAAATAATTTAAATTATCACAAATAGTTACCTAACATTAATCGGAGTTAAGATATGGAACTACTTTCCCTACATCGTTACCAACTTTACTGGGCACATGTCACGCAGTGCACCCGTTAAAATATATACAGGTAGGAGAAGTGACTTTTTTCTAAGGTTGTTTTCAAAAGTGCTCACTTTATCGTGACAGCCTTTGATAACATGGCGACCATTTATTTACTAATCATAGCCGATATTATCACCCACCAAATGTCCATAGATGACAGATACCAAATTAGGGAAACACTACTCACAAATTAGTTTTTTTATCTCACGTAGTTTCTCACGTTTAGCAAAAATCTAACTGTAAAAGCCAAGTTTTGAGGGTGTGATTTCCTGTCAATAATCGTGTTAGGTTTTGAGGGTGTGATTTCCTGTCAATAATCGTGTTAGATCATAGATCGTGTCATGTTTCCGTAATTATCTCGCAATGCTTGTATAGTCCATTCACAGTTACTTCCAACTTCTCTGAAGCCCTGCTAAAGTTCTACTTACAGGATATCCCTTTGCTTTATGCAACAAAGCAAAACTAACTCTGGAAAATCATACCAAAGGGACAGCGCACCTCATTCGTGTGCACGCAGTTTAATAACACTTTGCATTAGATCTATTTCTTACTAGTCATTACTAACACACCTATTTTCTCTCTGCCTTTATTTATAACAAGGGGGCCAGCACGTGACCTTTTGTTATAGTATTTCCACGTGCCTAGAATAGTTACCATAGTTCTGTCCACTGAGTCATTGCGGCCCCACTTATCGCTCTATCCACTGAGCCATTGTGGCCCCACTTGGAAATTAAATCAACATTGAAGCGAGACATTTAAAGTAAACAAAAATGATATTCCATTAGCTTCATATCTCTATGCAATAATCTCTATGAAATAATACAAAACTTTCATATCGGAGAAGTGTAGTTAAAAACGAGTTTTTAACGTAAAAGGTAATGATTGCGTAAAATGATTTTGCTGAATTTCAAACTTGACCTGTATTTTACCCTGAGGATTCGCTCTGCAAAATTTGAAGAACTTCTGCTGAGTTTCAAGAGACTTAGAGGTATTAAAGACGGACAGACAGAAAGACAGATATCGCCTACTTATTATATAGGATATCTATAAATAAAATATTTTGGTTTATAAACAAAATAAAAGGAAGCTAAATTTAATCAAAAGTAAGATATTTTTATGTTGACACACGTATAAAACATTGTTTTAGGAAACAACTAAACACGTCATACAAGAATTGATTTTTCAAAGGTTTGATTCAAAAAGTGTGACGATACTGTGACTAGACTATACGTGGAGTTCAGGACAACTCTGTATATGTTTGTGTGTACTTGCGTATTCCTTACAAAAAAAAAAAATTCGTAAACATGTATTCTACATTTGGCCGAAAATGCTTGCTGGTGGTAGTACGCGCCATTGAAAGTGGAGCTACAACACTACTTTATTGTAAGTATTACAAAAAAGATTTAAATTGAAAAAATTAACTTCAGGATAATGTGTAGTTGAAAGAACATCTGCAAACACTGCAAAAGTTTCCATAAAAATTGAGTTTGCATCCCTGTGTTGCATATTTTTACGTTATGCCTAAGCCTAATTGGTTCCCCAATGAATGCTTATAAACTATCACGTGAATTTTTTTGAAAAAGGTCGCCTTGTTCTTTCGACTAGAATATTACCGTTTGCGAAGAATTCCTGGTCATTGTTCCATTTCAAATATTTTTCGTAATATTTACATAAATCATTGTGATGCTTGCTATAAAATTGTTTGCCTCTGTACAAACGTTTGTAAAAATAAAATAATACCGCTTGTAAAATCATACGTTCAGTTTACACATACCCTGTTTGTGACATGTTCAAAAAATATTGTACTGACCAGGAATCGCTCTAAGTCGGGAAGTAAAGGCTACAAACTATCACATACTCTGAAATGCATTTCACCTAAATCAAGTTAATATACGGATGAATGACGTGCTACTGAATAAGAAAACGTTGAAATTAATTTTACATCGTTTCGCAATGCTCTATAGAATGTAGAATACGTACTTGTTGCCTTTTAGCCTTTGCCGTTACGAAAAGTAGGCACATACTATTATCATACGGATTAAACCGTGTTTCATGCTAATAAATATAACTGTTGTCAAGACGCACGTTCATAAAGTAATGTATCCTGCTATTACATAACTGCAAGTGTGCAAATGTGCCGCCTACCTGCACATATTTCATGACATTGTGAAGCGTAGCAATTATCTAATTCGTTAACCTCAATTCTTCCGGTTTAGTCAGAATGTACAAACATCCATCGTGAAAATAACTGTTCATCTCATAAGCGTAATTCAAAGTTATTTAATAAATTTTGAGACTGAATTGATTTATTTGAGGCTATTGTGAATTGTATAGATTAAATCGATTAATTGTAAATAACAAGTACATATAGCCATTTATTGTGAGATATATTTAGTAGACACTATATTATTTGCAGTGTTTGTAAATTAACTAGGTAAACTATATTAACTTTTTTATTTGATTAAGACCTCGATCCCTTAAGGAACCTGGCTGAACCCAAAGACGAATACCTGACAGAGATTGCACGCAAGTTCACTGCATTGCACCGGGGCCGCGGTGGTGTAGTGGTTAGACTACTCGCCTCCCACCTGGGCGAACTGGATTCGATTCCCGTTGGGGTCACACCCGGATTTTTGCACGTGGGAATCGTGAAGGACGATGGTAGTGATCGGTGGATTGTCGCGGGTATCTCCTATTTCCCCCGCCTTTTCATTCCGGCGCTGCTCCATAATCACCTCACGTCACCCTCAATGGCTCTCAAGACCTCGATGTTAAGTGCCGCCCAAATATCTCAACTCAACTCGGGACTGCTGGCCGACTGTACATATATGACGTGTGTAGCAGCTTATAGTAAAAACTAGCACTTCCAAGAGGTTGAGAAAGTTGTGAATGCTGCCACGAAACACAAGAGGTCCGCAGTTCCCAAACGGCGAAACATTTCCTCAGCAATATAACAATGTTGGCTAAACGAGATGTGTTTGAAACAGCAGTACGCCGGGCGCTTATCGAGCGCAGCGCCGGGGAGCTCGAGGGAAAGCTGAGACGTCCAAGGGGCATCGACGACGGCGAGTTAGCGGCAGTTAGCTGCACTACACTTCCGTCCCTCGCGGCCAGACGGCGCGGTAACGACCTAACTCGTCAGCACGCGATGCTGGCTGGGGTTTCGTCCCACGGTTACTCTGGTCCCTTCTTACTCCCCGGCAGATTCAGACGTCCACGAAGTTTCTGGAGATAACGCTACAGTTACACGTAGTATGCACACTCATGAGACAGTGGAGAGATTTGGGCAGCCCTTAACATCTACGACTTGATAGGGTGAAGTGCAGGGGCGGGGTAGACGGAGATTCCCGGCGCGGCATCGTCCGGCACGATTACCACATGCGAAAATCCGGGAGCGTTCCCGTAGAGAATCAAACCCTGTTCGCCTAGGTGGGAGGCGAGTGGTCTGTGTTGAAAGTAATAACGGGGCACTGTCAAATTAAAGAATATTTAGCTGAAATAAATAAAATAGAAGACGACAGTTGAAAATGTGAAACGGGAGCTCGGACGGTATACCATATTCTGTTCTTGTGTGGCATGTTTAAAGAAGAACGGATAGAATTAGAACAGAAATTAAAAACTTTTAATGACAAATGACCATCACAAAAACATAATATATATGACAGAGAATTGCAGAAATAATAAATGAAAGTATTAGTAAAATATATGATTTGGTAAAAACTATGAATGATGATTTAACTGAGTAGTCTTGGGAGAGGATGAGAGAGTGCTGGTACTAAGGGAATTATTGAGCGAGTGTTTGTGTTTTCCGAGTGTTTTATCGTTTAAATTAAATAAAAATTATAAATAACTTTCTCTTTTAGATAATAAACAGAATTTTCAGCAAATATTGAAGTTTTGCAGAATAACAGTGGGAAAAAAAATTGAAAAGCTCCAAACACGAAAAAGTTATAGAGAAGAACACAAGATCTGAAATGAATGCAAGAAGAATTGAAGGAAATACGGAGAAAAATAGAAGAACAAGAAGGAGGAAGAAAATAGAAATAACAGTAAGAAGAGGAAAGAGAAGCAGCAAGAAAGAGAGGTCGGGGCAGAATACCTCACCACCTTCCTAGGAAGTGCGAATGATGCTTTTGAATAGAAATAGAATTTGTAGCTTAAATTAAGGGCGCCCAGACGAACAGCCGCCTTTCCACAAAAAACGAATCTATATAACTAATATACTTTTGTTAAATTGTAGTATTCACTATAGAATTGAACACCCTGGACAGCTATACTGAGTAGGGATAATGAAATAAAATTTAAAAAAATAAAGTCTGGCCACTACACCTTGAATTTGAGACACTTGTCGGGTTGGTGAAATGGGGCCGTGGTCGCCCTCCGAATGGAATATTGCACAGCGACGCATAACTGGGATGTCGACAGACCTTGTACTAAGCGCCTTACTAACAGTCGAGCACAGAATTGGGAAGAAACAAGATCTCAGTACATTTGATCGTGGCTAGATCGTAGGGGACAGAAGAATGGGGCACTCCATCTCCGACGTTCAGTCACTGGGATTTCCACGGGCTACTGTGTTAGGAGTGTGCGTTGAGTTCATGAATTCGGGTAAAAACAACACCGCCTGGGACTACTGTCGTGGCTTGCAACGTATCGATGATAAGGTTCGCCGTCGGCTAGCTCGGTTGTTAAAGTTCCCGGTGGAACCGGCGCTTGCTTCACCAAACCTCCAACCTCCCCTCTAGGTGGCTGATACCTATAAAAAGGTCATACATAGAGCACTGCTCTCTAACTTTACGTTAACTCCGGCAAGCAAAGATGTAATTCGGCTGTTTTTCTTCTTCAGGATCCACTGGTAACTTTGGAATTTTGAAAACGCCATACTGTCCAAAATTTAAAACTGAAATATACTATTCTACTCACACACACAATTAACTACCGCGACCGCACTTTCCCTACTTTCACGTTTTAATTAAGAATGATGGTACCACATTATCTACTTTATGCAGCCCAGTGCGTCCGAGTATGCATGGTACTAAGATTCGGGGGATGACCGGTAAGCCAGAATAATTTCCCCCCTCCTCGTAATCAAAAGTACGCCTTCCGTATGTAAGGACGGCATTCTTGAAGATCTATGCCTCAGAGAATTTTTCCCCTCGGCGCCAGTAGCACTCCTTTAGCAAGCTTAGGAGCGCTACTTTATCTGCTGGCAGACCCGCCTGGGCAACAACGAGCCTGTCAACTGCTTCCATGCGGGGGAAGAGGATCTTACCTTCCCCTCCATCAGCCTGACAAGCAGTGCCAGGGCCACCATTAGGATGTTCTTCCGATCTCGTAAGATATACTCCACATATGATTTCATCATACATCCAGATCTGAACAGCAGCATCAACCATGTTAATTGTTAATGGTTAATTGTTATAGTTTTCTCTATAAACAGAGTATTCTCACTCTTTCTCACTAACTGCTTATGGAGGACCTGCCTGTACGCCTCGGTTTACCGAGGTTGTTCAGTTATGGTTCTCTCCATTGGAACCTCACTGGGTTCCCCCGTTTGCTTTACCTCCCTGGCTTGGTACATGGCACAAACAGTTCATCTGTTGTCCCTCACAAGCTTGCTCACATTTATAATATTCTCAAAGCCTTCTCTGACGAAAACCATCGGATTCCACGAGCATGGCCATCCATAATTTGACTGTCCTGGTTCTTTCTGGTCTTGTTCTCCTTGTTCTTCCAGACCTATAACTCTCGTCATGGACTTGGATTTGGGTAACTCAGTTCACCTTGTCTTTTCTTTCATTCTACTGACAGGCAGCAGCCGGGAGAGGAGCCTTTGCACCCCTTTTCGATCCCTGTGCTCCCTGCTTTGTTCCTGTTCCAACTCCTGCTTCTTTGTGTATGGGTACTAATTTCATGATTGTTCTTATTGGGCGAGGTGTAGGAGGGCTCCCCTCATTCTCACCCAAAATCAGTATTTGTGGGAATATGTTCAGCCATCTTGGCTTCGCAATTCTTCCAGACTGTCCCCAAACTCTTCACTCAGATTGTGGCTCAGCCACCATACGTCAAAGTTTTCCATTCTCTGTCCTACCTGTGCCAGGTTGAGTACTTCTGGTGCCACAGATTTATCCCTTATCATTCTATGCAGGTCTAAGGGTCCATACCTCTGCTCAAACTCGATGCGCAGATCTTCTATCTTTGGCCTGGTACCCCACACACCACACAGTCCGGATGGTCTACCAGTCCCATTGAAAACACCTCCACCTTAAAGTTTCCGTGTCTGGTTTAGTACTTGGCGGAGTAGTGGTCTATATCGAAATACTACATCCGCAGCCTTTGCCAGGCATCGAGAAGGATTTCATGGGTAGTTCTATCCTTTTCCAATGCATCCCACCTCAATTGCCATTGTTGGATGGTAATATCTCTCTTTGCCTTCTGGTCTTCTGGGTAAATTCCTTCCACACATTTCCTTCTCGATATTCCTCGTTTCTCCCTTACCAGAAGGTCAAGTGGGATCTCTCCTGCCAATACTTGTAATGCTTCACTGGAAACTGTTCTATAAGACTTAGTGACCCCAAGGAGTGCCACCCTTTGCACATCCAGCAATCTACTTCTTCCATGGACCTTTTCTACTGACATGTACCAGACACCACAGGCGTACGTTAGTATAGATAGGAATACTGACCTATACATTAACTTTAATGTTCAGTAGCCGAGATACCAGATTGTAGGAGCCACAGCTCTTAACCTCTGTAACATCACTACGACCTTGTTCTCCGCATAGTATGCATGGTCATGAAATGTGAGATGGGTATCCATAATCATACCCAGATATTTCGTTTCCTGGACTATTTTAATGGCTCTTCCTTCAAACTTGACTGTAGGGGTTCTTTTCAGATTCCTCTTCAGCAATATTTCATTCACCTTTCGACTGAGAACTTTAATTTCAAGTTCTTAGAACATTCTCTGATTTTGCTCAGGGCGCTCACCTCTCTTTTTTCCAGTTTGCTTCTAGTCCATGCAGGTATTAGTAATAGCCCGTCATCAGTGTATCCATATACCATACAGCCACGCGGGAGATCCAGCCGAAGCAGTCCTTCGAAAATGATGTTCCATAATATGGGTCCTAGTATGGTATCCTGTGGGCAGCCCTTGCTATGTACCATCTCCTTCCTGTGTTCTCCCATTTTCAGGATGCAAGATCTCTCTTGCCGAAAGCTTTCTATTATCCAGCAGATATTCTTGGGGCACTACAACAACCATAGTTGCCACAGGATATGGGGCCACCACGCGTTGTTAACAACGGACAGAAATACCACAGTGGAGCAGATCGCTCGTCAATTCAATGCTGGACCAGAACGACCTGTAAGTAGCCATACCATCCAGCGTCATCTCCTCGCTATGGGGCACAGAAGCCACCGCCCCATTAGGGTATCTCAGATCATCGCACGTCGCAAGTCTCAACGATTAAACACCAGAATTGTGAACGAATGATTGGATGAACACTCCATCGACTTGAACTTGCTTGCCTAGCCTACAAGGTCACCTGACCCCAGTCCTATTGAGCACATCTGGGATGCTTTCGAGAGGAATTCAGGCACCGTGGATCCTGCTTCAATCTATCCCTATGCATTGGGGGAGGCTGCGCCGCGGCCATGGATCAGTATGTCTTTCGACAGCTTCCGGTGCCATGTGGAGTCCATGCCGCGCCGCATCACCACCGTCATCAGTGCGAACGGAGGTACTTTACTCTACTAGGTAGGTATCTCAAATTCAACTCCTCACGAGTGTACACGCAAGGCAATTAATTGAACCTACTTAAAAATTAATTTATTAAGACTTATGTCATTATATACAATTAGAAATGTGTCAACAGGGTGAGGAAAGTATTTCGCCATAGGTAACTGACCGCAAGGTTGATATCGTTTGTCTTTCAAGTTAGCAGGGGCTGCGATGGCTGAGCGATTAGCACGCTCGCCTCCCACCAAGGCGCATCGGGTTCAATCCTCGGCCGGGTCACCGGATTTTCGCATGTGGGAATCGTGCCGGACGATGCCATTGGTCGGCGGGTTTTCCGGGGATCCCCCGTTTCCCCGCCCCTTCATTCCGGCGCCGCTCCATATTCATTACAATCACCCTCATCGGCTCTCAAGACCTCTCTGTTAAGAGCCACCCGAATCCCTTCACTCACTCAAGTTAGCTATTCTACATACAATTAAAAATTCCTGGAATTGTTATTACAGAGACACTACAATAATTATGTTAGATATCTAACACTACCCAAGGGAAGGAATCGTAGGGGATAGCTGGAGAAGGGAGCCGACCTTAGCGGGTAGACACTCACAGAACACCGGGTAGGATGGCGGCCTATCGTCGTATCTGCTTGTTGCCTCGTTTTGCGTCCTGACTACACTTCTCGTCTACGTCCCCTCGGCTATGTCGTCATTTCTTATTGGTCTTCATTCGGGTTCCAGGCGGAGTTACGGCTGCAAGATATCAATAGTTTGGCACAATCGTACCGCATCAGCCAGACGCAGTTATTCTCCGTATGTTAACATACTCCTGCGCTTGTTGTAGCGTAGCTGTCCCCGATGTTTACTGAACGTGTTTTTGGCGACAATTACAGGCCTCATTTCTGCTGGTGCTGCTGTTCGCGGTAAAGCTACGCATTAATCTCCAGTTTCTGACCGTATGGTTGATAATTGACAGCAATTATTCACTTTTTCCTGCCTATCCAAACTGTTTCTAAAAATACTTTTAACCATTGACTGCAGGCCCATAATAAAGTAAAATAGTCTACAACAAAACTTGCATCAAGCCTTATGATGAAAAGTGATTGCTAAAGTACTTCCTACCCACACTCTGGCAACCACAAATATGAGATGGTCACGATGGCTGCAGCTTCCGAGATCTGTAATGCTTATCGTGTGAACGTTTGTGGCGGTGCTGTGACAAGACATCACTAGAGAGAGTACAAGAGACCGCAAATATCGCAAATATTTCAGCTATTTCTCGCTGTGCACTGTGAGGTGCAATTGTGTGTGTGTGTATTGGAGCGCTCTACACATGTAGCGAACAGTCGGACATCCATTTAGCGTGCGGTGGCAACCATGGAAATTCCAGAGTTGCACAACAGCGTCTGCACGCGGAGCGATACCGCGGCAGGCAAGTAGCCGACCACTGCACAATCGACCGACATCTTTGTATAAGTACTTCGGCGTAAATGCAGAAGCTGCCACCACGATAGTGTAACGTCGATACTGTTTAGCTGCGTTGGCCACGAGAAAATGTGTGGTTTTATAATTGTGCCCCATAGGCAGATATTATCAGTGCTTACTCATTCCTCGCAAAAAAAAAATATGACGTATATTTTTCCCATAAATACATGTTAAAATCCCAATTTTACTGCTTCAGAAATGTCCAAATAATGAAAATCATCTTACGTTTATAAATGAGATAATTCACACTGAAAGAATATGCCAAGACCTACTAAATACGTCTATAAAATTGCACAAGGAAATGTTTTTGTAAGTTGAATATTAGGAAATTCTTGCATATTTTTAATTTGAGACTGTCGTTAAATTTATATAAAATAGGTTTTGCTACACATACCTTAAAATGAATGAAAACAATATAATTCATTTTCCTTTTTTTTTTTTTTTTTTTTCTGCCAACTGTTCGGTTTAATTCGTTTGTGCATTACAAAAACAGTACCATTTTGACTTTGACATGAAATTTTCCAGAAACCATGCGATGTAAAAAAATTTTATCTGAGGAAAAGGTAGTCTAAAGATAAGGCCTACAAGTTGAACAATATACAAGACAAATATAAAATTTCAAATTTTTCCGTGCCCAAAGCCCTTACTGAAAGATACATCCTCCTCTTAATTGTTATGAAACGTACATAACATGATTCTGATAAGCATTCAAATGGATTGAATCCACTGCTGAAAATAAACCTAAGAATAAAACAAAGAAACGTAAAATCGAGGTGCAAACTGTGTCGGGTATATGTTTGTGGGAACAATTAAAGTAATGTTATTCTTTTGAAAGTACTGTCTGTTTTGCAGTAATAACGCAATGCTTTGCTGTAGCAACCATGTTTACAGTAGCACAAACAATTACAGACAGAAATACAACAAACAGTTACGCTGGAATAACTAGCTATGTTAACAACATTTAGATGGTACGATTGGCGTGTATAGTGAGTTATTTTACAGAGTAAGCAATATAATAGCCCCATATAATGGAGTTTTTTAAATAACACTTGCTAGTACAAGGCTGTGGTTTCATTTTCAATTTCTACTAACAAACGCAACTTTCAACTTTGCTTACCCTCCACATGTATTTAACGTTTTATAATACCTAACATTAGTTATAAAAACGGAAACGAAATGAATGTAATAATTATTAAACTGAACATCATTTAAAGAGCATATTACAAACTATAAGAAAACTCCCGCTATACCGAACACTAATACACTTTCCAAGGAAATGAGGACTGGAGAACGCAAACAGAACGACTGCTTACCCTGCCGAAGGAACGCGGCAGGGTAACTCGCTTGCGAGTTCGTTTCATCGCTAGTCGCTCCCGTTTGTAGAAATAATTACTAAATAGCAGCACTATGCGTGTACAGTACGGGAGTTACGAAAATTCTGTTTCTCAAATCGGAAACGGGAACCTCACATTTAAATGTGTGGAAACTTAAAGTTAAGGCAAAACTATAGAGTCAAACATTTACAATATGTATAGGGTAGGAATTTCTTACCTTGCGTTAATGGAATAAACGCCATTGGATGGTACCTATAACCCATCGCATGACTGTCTCTATTTCAACAGTCTAGATAGCTCCTACAGCCATGCCTTTTTTTTTAAATGTAATGTAATGTCGCCGTACATATTGCACGAAGTTTTATGGCCATAAGCTCGAAATGCGCTTTTGCGGAGCGAGTTGGTGTAGGAACCTCGTGCAGAGCCAGGCTTTATCGCTCGTCACCAACAAACGCAGCCATACAAGAGCAAGGGTCCCGCCTACATTAAGTTATTGTGCGTGTTCCAAGCCACAGAAGCTCGGTTGCGCCAAGGGCGATATCGGCGCGTGCATCAAATGCCTCGTTTCCTCCGCACGCAAGTCACAGGACTGGCACGTAGTCTTGCAACGTGCGTATCAGTGGAGACATTATTATTTTATGGCGTGGTAGTAAAGGTAGACACTCACCCCATATTTTTTTTTTTTTTTTAAGTTCCCGTGTTGCGATTAGCTGTACTAAAAATATTCGTGTCGGGGACATGGCCATGGGTTTCACGTGAAGTGAGTGAAGAGATTTGGCCGGCTCTTAAGGCGGATTCCCACCCGCCATTTTGGATTTATCGATTTTTCGCCAAAACATTTATTTCAGAAGGTGTATTGAAATTTCCCGCACGACATATCCTAAACAACAACTTCACAAACTTTATCGAACCATCACAACTTCGCTACATTTATTAATTTTTAGCTGGTAACTGTCGTGGCGAAACGCGAGGTTATTTCTTGCGAACGAATACAAAGGCGACGATATCAACAGTACTCAAGAAATACTGACTTCAGAGTATGCACTAGGCAATACTCTATGCTCTGTCGTTCCCAACAAACATGATACAAAACTGTATTTCCAGAGTATGGCAAAAATTCCATAAATCCAAGATGGCGGGTGGGAATCTGCCCATCGGAGTTTTGAGAGCCGATGAGGGTGAAGGGAGATGAGTATGTAGCAACGCCGGAATGCAAGGGCGAGGGAAACTGGAGACCCCCGAGAAAAACCCATCGACCAGCGGCGTTGTCAGGCACGATTACCACATGCGAAAATCCGGGGGTTGCCCGGCCGGGAATCAAACCCAATTCATCTGGGTGGGAGGCGAGTAGTCTAACCACCACAACACTGCAGTCCGGTTTTACGTGAATACGTATATGTTGGGGGGTAGTTTACTTTGGGATATAGGAATAAAATGAAAGTTAACGAAACAAATACACGAGTATCAGGTAATTCGTGGATATGAACTGCGACGATCATACGAAGGGACGCACTGAAAAAGTAACTGTCAGCCATTCAATGGAACTTTCTCTACAAACTGTCAACAAAACTCAGTTCCCGATTTCCTTTTATACTTCATGTCTGAATGTCACATGTATTGACGAATCTGAACCTTGTACACAACCAATTTTATCGCTGTCTCAGTTGCTGGCTTTTAAACTCCTTTCAAGTCGTGCCTCTTCGTCTGGAAACCAACAGCACTATATTCGCCAAGAGACACATTTACCACTATTTGTTGGTGCTTATATCCATTCAAAACCAAGGTCTAAAGAAATGATTGAAGCATTCTACAACCTTGGACCATCCATCTCATACGACCGGATTTTACCGATGTCAGCCGATTTAGGAAACATTGCTGCTACATTATAAAAAAGATATTGGTACGGTGTGCCCTGAAAGCATCCAGAAATGTTTCTTCACTGCCGCTGCAGTCGACAACCTAGACCACAAGAAAGAAATCGACTGGTGTAATGAAGTACGAAGAACCATTCAAAGCATTGGTGGGGACATAGCTGGTACTGAAGATTTAGATGTACATATAAAATTGAGCAGCATTTCACAGTGAACGCATGGAGGAAGACTGTGCTTTGAATAGCTACCTAAGTAAGTCTGTTCTGATCCTTCTGTTTTTATGAAGATTCTAAGACAGTAGCAATGATGAGACATGCTATGAATGTAATCAAATATGCAATGGCTCATGTCAACCCAGGCCAAATACCTGTACTAGAATGTGATCAACCACTATTAAAACTATGCAAGAATATCCAGTGGACTTTTCCCGAACGGCGTGGTGAAAATTCTTTAGTAGTTATGTTGGGAGGACTTCATTTATTGATGGCCTTAGAAAAGTGTTTAGGAGATCTCCTCCAAGGCAGTGGCTGGACAGCAGCTCTCACCCAAGCACATGTAGTTGCAAGTGGGACTGCTGAATTATTCCCTCAAGGCCAGTCATGTGAAGAAAACATTCCATGCTCATCAGTTGAGGGCTTGTAGTTTGTACTCACTGTGCAAATCAGCCTATGAAGAGTACACCAAGAGCGGTGAAGCTGGTGAACTTTTGGATGAAGAGACATGGATAGCAGAACGATCCGAACAAAGTCCCACACTCTTCTACTGGCAACTGATTTTAAAAATTGAACTGGACGTTCTAGCTGGAGTGAGGTCGATCCATTCTGGAGACTTCGAATTATACATAAAATATTTGGGAAATCTGTTGTGGCTCTTCTCTGCCTTGGATCATCAAAAGTATGCCCGCTGTGCTTCAATATTTTTTTGTGTCATAACGAGAGAATTCTGCAAAGGGAAATTTACGGGGAGCGATCAGGAAAACAAAGCATCCATTTTCCAAACTTCCTACTGATGAAAGTCATGAGCAGAACAATGTTCTAGTAAAGGGTGACGGTGGAGCCATTGGCTTAACAGAGAACCCTGCTGCATTTCTGAGATGGGTGGTCGCCGGACCTGTGGTGGCTCGAGTAGTTGATCAGTTTTTTAATTTTCTTATATGTCATGACTTGGACGAGATTCGACATGAGGATTCTCCTTCAAAACAAAAACGTTTCATAGCCGATGTTCAAAGATTAACAAAAACCTTTGAAGAAATGGGCAATCCTTTCATCGACTGCAGCGACTCACTTTGAACTCAAGGCTAGTTGTGGACACCAAAGCTGTTACAGAGTTGAAGAATATTCAGAGTTTCGGACAGCAGCAAGCTCAACAGTTTTTCCAATGTCGTTTTGTCGATCGCACTAAATCCATGGATGCAACAGTTAAAAAGAACAATTTTCGTCTCTTCAGCCGGACAAGTGATAAAAAAGTTCGAGATCGTAGCAAGAAGCAGCTACTCATGGTTAAGAGGGACAGAACTTGTTCTCGCTTCTTTGCATCTCACGTCAAGTACACCAGGGAGATCTAGATAACTTCTTTCGCCATGATAATCAGACCTAACCTCCGGCACTTTCTGAAAATGGTGATTTGCGCTTTGGAAATAAATCATATCTTCTTACGTGCCTTGAAAGTCTTTTGCCTGAAGAAGACTCTACACATACCCCAATTGTAGACATGATCATTATTGATGGAGCTGCAGGAGCAAATATTGTGCATCCAGATGATGGAGATACGTTTTTGAGCTATGGCAGAAAATTTGTAGCCTAGTTGAAAAGTAAACCCTGTGGTTCAACAAGAAGGTTAGATATTGTTTTTGACGAATACAAGTCAGATTCACTGAAATGTGCGATGCATCAGAAAAGAGGCAAGGGTGTTCGGGGTCGTGTTGAAGCAAATAAGGCAGTTACAATAAACTGGATAGACTTTTTGAGAAACGAAAAAAAAAAACAGAACTATTCCAATTTCTTAGTGGTGTCATTCGTGCAGAAGAGTATTCAGCAATGGTTGTGGTCACTCATCGACAGACTGTACTATCCACGACCCCTATGGACTTGTTGTGTTTAACACCTTGTAGCCACGAGGAAGCATACACCGGGATGCTACTTTATGCTGCAGATGGAGCTGCAAAGGGTTGCAAGAAAATTTTGATTCGAACTGTGGATACAGATGTAGTTGTGCTCACCACTGCTCGTCCCAACTATCTACTTGAATGTGAAAATCTCTGGATAACTCTGGGTAGTGGAAAGACATACCGCTTCATGGACATCTCTGCTATATCTCGAAACCTTGGTCCTGACCGGTGCGCTGGCCTTTTGGCATTTCACTCATTAACAGAATGTGATACGATCTCCACATTCAAGAGAAAAGGAAAGAGGACTGCATGACACATATGGAATGACCTCCCACCAATGAACGAAGCTTTTCATGTTCTCTACGATTTCCCAACTCCAGACAAAGTGGCAGAAGTCCTTCCAATGGTAGAGCACTTCGTTGTTCTCTACGAACGAGGTTCTGAAGAAGACAGGGTCAACGAGGCAAGGAAGCATCTTTTCAGCAAGGGTCATGATATAGAAAATATTCCGCCTACGCAAGATGCGTTAAGACTTCATACACTCCGAGCAGCATTCCAAGCAGGCCACATTCGGAGGCAAAGTCTTGAAAAAGAGCCGAAGCTTCCTGATCCAGCTGACTTTGGGTGGCGCAGATCTGGTGTTGAGTCAGCCTCGTGGAAGATAAGCCAGTGATTTAATGTCTGTCACAATTACTTTTTAGTTAACCTGTGGTTTGCCAATTTTGGTGTCAATGCTCACCATATTTTTTATTTCTCTAGGTGCAGTGGACGTCGCTGACATGTGCCGCTAAAGGTTGCAGAGACAATATTTCTTGCAGTTGCCAATCTTGCAGCAACAGATGCCGATGTAAAAAAGCAGGACTTCCTTGCACGAGCCTTTGCAAATGTAGTGGTTGTGGTGAACACTGAAATATGAAGGACTAATGTTACAGATGTTGCCAAATAATTCTGAATTGGTGTTCATTATCACATTTGTAATAAAATAAGACTGTGTGTATGTTTTATTCGCATGTGATCGTATTTAAGTTGGTATTGCCCGGAATAATAATAATTTTAAATAATTCATAACAAACTTTCTTTTTGAAATTGTAATAAATTTGCATTAATATTAATGTTCCTGTGATATTTAATGATTTATAACTTTGTTCGGCTTCTTTCAGTTCGGAAATTTAAAAAAAAATATCGCAATATAATTACTCGTGCTATTTCCTAAAACATCTCAAATTAGTGGTAACAATGGTTTTAATTCAGTCAAAAATTACAAAGCACAAAATCGTATTGATATTTCCAGTCTTCTTCAGTGTTTATTATACAACTGTTAGGGGTGGTTTGAAACCCCTATACAGAGTTAAAAATGCACTTTTAGATGAAAACGATTGATTTAAGATTTGTTTTTAGTCATTCGAATTATATTTTATTTATTTTGATTAGTAATGTTGACTTAAAACTTTTTATTGTAGTGAGGTGTCAACCCTTATAATGGGGGTTGAATATTAAAAACGTCGGATGTAAGCAATAAAAAGTCTAATTTGACAAACGTTGCAACCTTGACAACCCGCATCGTTACCCAGGCATGGTGCGTTTTCGAGGATTCCTTTTACAATGCAATGAACCCCCCCCCCCCCCAGTCCCCCCTTCACGCCGACACAGGTATGAATGTAACCCCTTCTGTAAGTTTCGTCAAACAACATAACTTTATTATAAGACATAACTTCTCCTAATACATTTTCTTTCAGTTAAAAATGTTCTCTCTACCACCCCCACAAAAACTTATTGCTGGCCATTTTTAAATGGTCTTTAAGTTCCCTATAACAAGTACAAGGCTTTGTTATACTTAAAAAAATATTATACATTTTTAACATGACAGAAAAGTTGAAAAACATGCGGCAAAGTTGAGTGTTGCGTTTTGACCGTTAAGGATATCTATAAGGGGTTGTAAAAATTAACCGGGGTGTCATAGCTGAAGTCTCCCTCCTTTAAATCGATGTTCACTGACCCCAGATCACAACAAAATAGAGAAATAGCTTTTTTCCAAAAGTGCATAATTGAAGCAGCATTCCGCCGGACTATAAGGGTGAGGTGACGTGGCGATGCCGCAATTGTGTCGTCGTAAGACATACAGCAGGGTAACGAGCCAAGCTCAGTAGTGCCAAGGAGGCCATGGAATTCACATGCAGTTAGTACTGGGACATGGCAATGGCCATGGGCGCATCCAGCGGCCAAGCTCCGTGATTGATGCATGCAGTCAGATGTTTTGTATGTTGATGATGTGCACTGTGCCTAACGTGGAGTCAAGTTATTTATCTACTTTAATGTAGTTTTTCTCGCAAACTAATGCCCTTACGCATTTTTACCAAGCAATATTTCCACTCAGTTTTGACCATAGATTCGTGTGGTGCAGTCCCTATCAACGAATTACCTGACATTCTGTATTTTTGCTTCTGTGGCTTAAATTGACAAATCAACACGAGATCTTTCGTTCGGAACCGAAACCAGCGGGCTAGCAGATCAGAGTCGCGGGATATAATGCACGAAAATATTCGCCTTCGCCCAAAATCAGTGCAAGTTGCCGCGAGCTCCCACCCTCTTCACACGCATGCGCGGCGCCAACGCGTGGTCACGCTCGCATCGTAGTCGTGTACCCTATAGAACGAGACTGCATTTGTTTCAATCGTGTTATTAGTCACGAAGTTACGAGTGTCGGAATGAATCACCATGCAAATGCCATATCGCCGTTTCCGTTCTGGTAAAAGCTGTTCACGATAAAGTGAGCACTTTTGAAATCAACCTTAGAAAAAAGTCACTGCCCCTCCCTGCACATATTTTTACGGGCGCACTGACTGACACGCACCTAGTAGAGTTGGTAACGATGGTTGGAAAGTAGTTCCACATCTTAAGGTCGAATAAAACGTGTTAGGTAACCATTTGTGATAACTTAAATTATTTCCTCGGTTTTCGGTTTTTTTAATGCATCGAGGTGTAAAAATACTATATTTGTAAAATATTTACTTTCAAATAATTTCACCGTTTCACCTGACCGACGTATGAACAAAGCGATGGTTCCCGTGGTAAAGTTAATTTTACACAAGACGGATGAATACACAACGTGCATACAAGTAGAACTTAAGCAGGGCTTTCAAAAGTTGTCATTTTACTATGAACAGCATACCCCATGTGTCGGTCTGATTTGAAGATGCATCAACGACAAAAATGTATCGTGGAAATATCACTCTGAGCCACGCTCACAAATATTTAAAAGAGTCTAACTAGAAATAAGAAGTACTCAACGGACGAACTTTTATAATGACAAAGGTTAGCACAACTTGCTCATTTATTTTTAAATAACGATTGTTTTCCTAATTCTCTGCACGCCATTCGACTACATAATTCTGTGTTTCGTTCTGAAATTGATTAATCCTGCCCAGAGGCTACTGCTGAGACACGTTTTATGCATTAGGCGATACGTTGCCAGCATTACCCGAGTCTATTCGCGGTGGCTGTTTCGATGAGAATTTCCAATTACAATGTTCGTCAGGCACAAGTGTAAATTTATGATTAACGTAAAATGCAGTCACTACTACAGACCGGCATCTACGCAGTTCTGTAATGAAAACGTAAATAATTAGCTAACTAGGGCAAGTTTTAAAGAGTGGTGATATAACAACCGTGTGTAACTTTTTTCGTCTACACACTACACAATTAATTAATTTCAGACGAAAATTGGATAAGAAAATTATTTCCGAAATTTACAAAAATGCAATAACCGAATCAATTATATATATATATTTATATATATATATATATATATATATATATATATATATCTCGCGGCTTATTTCAAAACGCTTATGTTGAAATATTCCTAATGATCAAAAAGTGTTTTCTTTACACGCGTTAAAAGAAAAAACATCGCACTGCGCAATTCTCCTACGTATTGCGCCGAACACAAACGCCAGCCCGCACCTGGCGAAAACGAACATGAAGTAGCTTCTGAACCTACACAACTGAACCACAATTTACTACTGAAGTGGCCGTTCTCTCATCATCGTCATCTTCTTAGAATCTAATTAAAAATTCATCAAAAGACAAGCGAGCGTGAGGAGTTCGCTCCCCCCAATTCATAAAACTTTTAATAACCTGCTGAATAAACAAAGCTCGGGGAAGTGGGAGCTGCCTACGAAACAGATTCCTGTGTTGGGCGGAAATTTTTCATTGCACGTATCTGTGCTTCCTCTGCGCCGATTCACTGCCCGCACGTTTTTTTATTCCCATAACCAGCCGCTTCTGATACTTGTTTTCCACACCCCCCCCCCCCCCCCCCGCGCTCAGACACCCACCGGCCATTTTTTCGTGGATTAGTTCCCATGTAAAAAAAAGAGTGACATGTTCCTGGGCTAGGAAGAACATGGCGGCGTGATGGATTCTCCACCCCCTTCCCCTAAATACAACCGGGGGGGGGGGGGACGAAAACCGCGCGGCTGCCGAGCGCCATCCGCTCCGGAAGTGGATTAATGTGTCCCGCCAGCACCACCAACAATCCAATTAAGAGAAGCGCATAAACGATCAACCCCCGAGGTGAGAACACTCGCGTGTGCGTACCTACCTCTGAGCAGAGCTTTGAGCTGCTGTCTACACAACCCGGGACTAAAAAGATTTCCTGGGTCTTTCAAAATACAGCCAGGTATGCGACCGGCAGCTGGACAGTGAGGCACAAAATGTTTGTCTCATTTAATGGTCAATTAACTGTTCATTACAGAGGTCGTTCCTTTAAAAAAATAAAATGTATTTTTGAAGGTCATTACTTGACAGCCACTCTTCCTATGTCAAACAGTAGAGAAAAAACTACCCCTCGTTAAAAATGACAGACAGTGCCCTAGTATCGATGGTCATTAACCCGACCAAGGAATCCCTGATTCGATACGATGGTGAAAAAAAAAGAGAAAAAATCACAGTTTAAAAGTTAATACATAATAGTAGGCAAGCCATTCTCCTAACTTTTTCTTAAGAACTCTAAGGGATTTTTTGCGTAAGGCGGGGGGTGGGGTGGAGGAGGAAATTAGATAATTGAATTGACGCTTATACGCTGATTTTATATGAATAATATAAGGTATACGTTGTACGTCTTGTAATGTTTTACTAGAATGATTACTGTAACGTTCTTCTATTTAACACATGAATATGTCGCTGAGGCTAATCCTCTTACGTTACTGTACTCTGGTGGTATAACTCAAGATAGTACGATGACACAAGACAATTACAAAACCTACTGATTCTTTTATTACTCTTTCTCGTAACAGAATCATTACTAGATCTGAAATATCTCAACAAACAATACTGAAAAGGAACTCGACTCTTCCAAGCTATAGTTGCGTTATAAAATATTAATAGGGGGCCTCTAGAGTTCGCTGCGTGTAGGTTCGCTTCCGGATCCATCCTGCACCCAGAACAAAACATCTCCTTACCACTGGTAATTAACGACACCGGGCCGGAGCTGCTCCGCCTCGTGATTTCGTGTAGTCGTGGAAATTGGCTGATCAGGTCACGTCTCTCCAAGACGGCGTCAATTATCTCGGCTCGATCTGCTGCGTTGCCCTCGAGTAGCTCGCGCCGACCTCCGGCGTCGATGTGCCCTCGAAGTGGTACCGACAGAGTGGGTCAAAGAGTGGGGTGTCGTCATGCACCAGCGGCCTTTCATACATTATGGCTGGCCGACATTCAGGGATGTCTCCTGCCACCCTCGCTGCTCCCTAGCTGCCCCCACCCCACCACGAGTGCACCAGGACAGCGCTCGGACAGTCCCCACGCCCGCAACAGTCTGCGTAGTCTAGTCCTTTAAGTATGCGAAACTATGTCATTCCTTATATGATCGCCTTTACATAACAAGAACTCTGGTCTAGCGTAGGTGAAGATAATCAAAATAATGCAACATCTACATCCAGGGCGCGACTCTTAGCAGTGACCTTGCAGTCATACCTTAAATTTATAAGATTTAATTCACTTTTCTGCATGTTAGGATGAGTTAGAAACCAGCACCAATCTCATCATCCTACCTCTTTAATTATAAGCTGTCCTCTCATCCAAGTAATTCACATTAGTACTCTCCTTCGCTATTGGAAAAATCACGGATAGTCAGTGGCGGGTCTAAGAGGAGAGGGAGGGAGTTCCGTCTTTTTGCATTATTTCGGTGATTCTTGTAATGAGGGCGAGTAAATAAATGAAAAAAATAGTACTGTGGCCTACGCCATTGCATAGATACGTATCCAACAATGAGTTTAGTTTAAAAAACCAAATGATTAACCTAACGAAGTCAGAAGAAAATAGTTTAACGTGAAAGAAATTAGGACAACACGAGAACACCAGATTAACACTCAGGCTAAGTCTTAGTTATTAGCAGTAAATTGGATGATCGTACGATACGATGACAACGCAGAAGTATAAAGTAGGTGTTCTTAGACTAACTAACACAGACGTTTCGTGTACTGGCATATTTATGTGCCTGTAGTCAGTTAAACTTGCACTCTAATGTCGTATGTCCACAATAATTTTTAATTCAATTGCGCACCTTCTTTAGCCTTTCTGCGCGCAACCGTGCAAAGTAAAATACAAACTTCTGCTGCATTGTTCTTACAACTTTCTACCTTGAAACACTGACGGCTTTGGTAACGCATCTGTTCATTTGCGATGGTAATACTTCCCGCCATTCTGGCCCGAACAAACCTCAACGGCAAATGCTCGTCCATGTGAATAAAGGCAACTCCTGTAGCATTAACGGTAAAGGAAATCTAGTGCACTTCCGAAACCGCAATGGAAGTTTTTAACCTGTTCATAGTATGGAAATATCACCTCATATCAGGCTACAAATATAGGAAATTCAAGGTGAGTCCGCAACGTCACGTACCTGCGTGCACAAAAACTTGCATGTCTCCAAGGCAAATGGAACTGGCGCGTTATAAAACGACCGCCTAGGCCACGGGGGAGAGACTAGAGAGGGCTTACAATCGCGTTATTTGAAGTAAATGCCTGTGGAAACACCAACATAGGCATTTTAACACTAAAATTAATGATTGTATAGAACAGATCGATTTTGAGTCAAAACCACGAGTGTTTTGTATCTCAAACATACTGATTTAACCTACATATATTTCAGGTGCTGATTTAATAACTTACTGAAACGATTATAAATATTTAATCCATTTTTGCACTGCTTGTGCAAGATTTATTATATTCTGTTGGTCACATTTGGAGGCAACGTAAATTTGTTGAAAAGACAGACGCCTTTAAAAAAAATGTAAATAAGCCATTTTATTGAACATTGAACTCAACGTGCTTATGAACTACTTCAATAAAGCTTGCTTATCACAAAATAATCATTAAAAACTATTCTCTTTTTGTTTTATGATAGTAGGTGATTATTTTTCGTAACGCGTGTCTGTTGTATTACGCCAAGCACCTACCACCCACTCATCACCCCTGAAAAAGACTTTAAAATAAGAAGATCGTTACAACATGCCCATGTAGTTTGAGATGTGTATTAACAAGCGGCACCTACATACCTCGAGTTTATGGCGTCCTATGTGCAGGTGCGTCATTTTAAGTTCGCCTTCGAAATATGCAACTTGTACTGCACGCAGGTACGAGAAGTTGCGGACTCCAGGCGCTGTTTTGATAACTTCAATCCCAATTAAAAAATACTACACGAATTTCAGAACATTTTGCTCCTAGGATGTATTGTTTATATTAGGCAATATATATCGTGGTATGAATTTCGACATGCAGTCTAAAATACCTTGTATTGAGCGTCATCTCTACATAAGATTGCGATTTTCTTTACGCATTTGATTCTTTCCTGCGCAAATGTAAGAATCATGGATGAATTGGAAAAATTACACTAGAGGCTGTTCACGATAAAGTGAGCACTTTTTGAAATCAGCCTTAGATAAAATCCACTGTCCCTACATGCATATATTTCAACGGGCACCCTGAGTGACATGCGCCCAGTAAAGTTGGTAACGATGGAGAGGAAAGTAGTTCCGTACCTTAACGCCGAATAAAAATAGTTAGGACGCCATTCGAGATAACTTTAGTTATTTATTTCACTTCCTTTTTTTTTATGCGTCGAAGTGTAAACATTAGCATATTGGTAAAATATTTACTTTTCTAATAATTTCACCATTTCACTTGACCGACGCATGAATAAAGTGACGAGGCCCATGAAAATGTTAAATTTACATAAGGCAGAAGAATACACAACGTGCATACAAGTAGATCTTAAGCAGGGCTCTCAAAAGTGCTCACTTTACCGTGAATAGCCTATACTCACGCTTTCAAGGTAAACTATGAACTTTTGAAAGCCCTGCTTAAGGTCTACGTGTATACAATTTTGTGTATTCTTCCCCTGCATGTATATTAACATTACAGTGTCATGCGTTGATCAACTGAAACGGTAAAATTATTGGAAAATTAAATATCTTACAAATTTGCTAATTCATACATTAATATGCTTTTAAAAACAGGAATAAAAATACATAACTTGAATATTCACATTTATTTGCCTAACATTTTTAATTCAACGATAGAACATGCTATTACCTTCTCTCAGTTGTCACTAACTTTACTGAGCGCATGCTAGTCAGAATGCCCGTTAAAATATATGCAGGATGCCGGCAAGGGCAGTGACATTTTTCTAAGGATGGTTCAAAAGTGTTAAATTAACCTTGACCAGGCTATACACGTATGCACTGATACTGTAAATTTGCGAATAATGTCTTGGAGTGTTCTCTCCACGGCGTAAGCGCCCCGGTGCTCTGAAAGAAGTTCCCAGAGAAACTTCCGCGAGACCTCTGGCCTCACCCGGGAGCGGAAATAACATACGGGCGAGGCCAGTGACGGAAGTGGAGCCCTGGGCTCGCATTTCTCGAGACACATCGGCAAGAGTGATGAGTGTGAAGTCCGCTTCTCTCTCGGCGAGAGGAGTGCACCGACACAGCACCCCGGGGGGCTGCAGCGGGAGAGACATGGGGGCTGGAGCAAGCTAAGGGAGGCATAAATAATCTGTCGCCAGATGTGAATACCCGGAGAATGAGGGTACCAGCACACGAGGGGGAAACTTGGCGGAATAAAAGATTCCCCGGGCGCCCGGCCAGCTCGCCACTGTACACTCAGGAGGCTGTCCACGGCAAAGTGAGCACTCCTTATGAAATAGTTAATTTTTCCCTCCAGCCATTTTTTAAATAAATATTGCCATGCAAGTAACAGACATAGCGTGTATATTCCATCGCAATCGGACGTTAACATGTAAGGCTAGAATAAAATATACTTATTGACTATTATTCCAAACGAGAGGGCTTTTAAAAGTGCTCAATTTACCGTGGATAGCCTATAACAACCAGCTCACACTTTATAACCGTTTATGTCTGTACCACGGAGATGTTGAAAATTTTCAACGAACTGAGGAAAGAAAATAATGTCACCTAAAAAGCCTACCCACTACCTAAACTTACTAAGAGCAACAGCATTTTACTGGTTAACTACCTGGTTGCGATTAGCATTGAAGAAATGGTTAACTTGTATTTTTTCTCATGTGTCAGTTTCTACACGAGTCATCTAACATGTAAGTGAAGAGTGAACAGATTTGGGCGGCTCTTAACATCGAGGTCTTGAGAGTAAAGCGAGGTGAGTATGGAGCAGTGCCGGAGCAGCTTGAGAAAACCCGCGGGTGCGATCCCTCTGGGAATCGAATCCGGTTCGCCTAGGTGGGAGGAGAATAGTTTAATCCTTACACTACCATGACACCCTCTTAAATGTATTCTTCTTAAAAGCCATATGTACTGAAACGTTTCCTGTGAAACCGTGGTTTGCGCGTAAACGCGTATATGGGTAATCAAAGTTCTGGAAAATGACTTTTTGCCTGAAAAGATAAAAAGAAAAAAAAAATCTGTGGCCTAATTTTTTTTACTTTTGTCATATTTAGTGTATTCTTGGAGGAAAAAAAAAAGGTGCAAATGGTCAAATATAACATTTTTAAAACTTGCCTGTGCAGTTTCCTTAAGCGGCAAGAGAGAAGTACAGATATACGGGCGTAGTTTAATCTGTGGGCTTCCATCGCGTGTAATAAAACCTCTATGTTACATATATAAATTGCACAGTACAGCGTCACGGCGGAAACACGTGCTGCACGCCTTGCGCGTAGGAGCGATGAGGCGCTAGGCGTGCGTGTAACTGTCGCCCGTATCGCTCCCTCGCTTCTTGACCTTAGGAGCGCAGCTACATATTCGTCTTAAAACGGTAAATAGTTGAAACAGTGTTTTAGGTCAAAATTTAGATATAGAGATTAAAAGTTACTATAAAGACGCAGAGTATTAATTTTAATATTATGTTAAGTAAATGATAGGACTACGTCGTTAGTCGAGTGACTGCACACTGCGCGCATGTACGAATGTACGCCCGTGTAATGCCTTGTGCACGGAGGCGACGAGGCATCTAGTGTAACACGATAGTGTGGCCCTTACAGCTATCTTCTTTCACTGCCTCCAATGTGCGAAATAAAATGAGGTTAAAATCGCCGACTACCTCCTGGAACTTTGCATGTCTGATGAACTGAGGCAAGGGAGCCGGAGTGTTATCAGTCGCCGCTCACGCCCGTTCTCCAGTCGAGTCCATAGACTGTTGACAAGTCCATAGACGAATCCATAGACTAAAGTTGAGGTAGACCGATCTCACTGGCTGCGCACAACCAATCTCCGTGTCCCAACATTGAACTGCTCACCTGCCTATCACATTTTTAGGAGAAGAAAACTGATTTGTAAACAAATGCTTTGAGATGTATGTACACTTCCTCTAAACAATTTGCAATACAGTTTGATTATATTAAAACTGGTAAAACTATTTTATTAATATAATGGTGCTTGTCATTTAAAAATTAAGATATAAACAAACACGTGCATCACTGTTGACCATGTGACTTGACAGTTGTGTAGGAGTTTTGTAGGATTGGGGTAGGTCAATGTTGGGTACATGCGCAGAAGACGAATAAGCGGTCTACCTCATCTTTAGTCTATGGTCGAGCTTACAACTCACGGTTTCGTCACGGCCTGTGGCCCCACTCCATAAATACCGTATGGGTATAGGCTGTTTACGGTAAACTGAGCACTTCTGAAAGCCCTGCTTAAGATCTACTTGCATTAACATTGTGTATTCTTCCGCCATATGTAAAATTAACATTGTCATGGGCCTGTCCACTTTATTAAAGCGTCGGCCAAGTTAAGCTGTGGGACTACAATTAAAGTAAATACATCACGTATCTGCTAGCTGTTACAATTTGATACATTAAGAAAGAAAAAACAGAAAGAAGAGAAATAATATCAATTTTCACTAATGTTTCACCCAACACATTTAATTCAACTTTATAACATGGTATTACTTTCCCTCCGTGGTTACCAACTGTACCGGGCGCATGCCACTCAGCGCGCACGTTAAAAGATATGCAGGTATGGCCAGTGACATTTTTAAAAGGTTGATTACAAAAGTGCTCTCTTTATCGTGAATAGCCTTTCAGTGGCCTTCGCATTGCTGGAAAGGCATCGAAAATTCAAAGCTAGACAAATCGAAGGGCCCTTCCTTCAAGTTGATCAAGAACCAGACCCCACAGAGTCTGACGACATTTTATTGTTTCGTTACATGACATGCATAATTACTTTAAAAAATACATTTGAAAAAATGTAATATATCATTTGTCTTTTAGTTCAAATAATGACGATTTTAACGTAACATTTTGAAGAATTAGTTTTATCGCGACGTTTGGTTTCAGCTAGAAAGTTTATTAAAATCACGAAAGGGCATGCGTCAACTGATTTAAAATCAGGCATTTGGTTCACTGCTTACATAAGGTTTTAACGTATAGCTATTTTGACTTTCAAATTTAAAATTCCAGTAATTGGACTCGTTCTTTTTGAAATGTAATTACCTTACATTTTCATACATTTTCCAGATTATTATCAAGGCGGCAACGAAAAAGTATGTGATATGCTAAAAAATTAGGATAATAAATTTAGCCTGTTGAACGTCCATTAATATGAGATTCGAAGCAGTCGAGAAAGATATAAGAGAGAGTTTCTGGGTGTCGGAGCAGCAAGTTAAGTCTAGTGAGCGATGTGCTGCCGAGAAACAAGCGAAGGAAAACAAATCCTCCTTGTTAAGTCTGTTTTGCGTCCGGCCGGATTTTGCGTGGTGATTGAAAATGTCCGGCTTTTGGCTTGATAAACTACAGTTGTCTACTTATTATTTTGATATTATTAATTTTTGTCAAACGAAATAGTAATAAAATCTCTATATGTTCCTCGATAAACATTTAAATTGTGTTTACAATTTTTTTAAATTCCAAATTTAGAGTTAATTATTATACTGGCGTGTGTGTTAAAATGTTTTATTTAAAGAAAGGGTTAACATAAAAGTTTATTTTTCTGGTAACTTAGCTTGGCTAACTTCAAAATACTATATGCCAAAAAAATTAATGCATGGTTCTACAGTTTAAACAATAAAAAAAAAATCACAAAGACACATTTTTTCTATGCTTTGCCCTCCTTTTGAATGGAATGTGCTACTCGCGAATGTCTCGTTTTTTTCCCCCGAGTGTCTGGCAACCCTAATCTTGTGAATGACCAGCTCATGTCTCTACCAGCCGGGACGACTGGGCGAAAGTGAGAAGGCCCGAGTGAAGAGTGTAATTGCTCTAGTAGTTCACTATATAGGCCGTTCACTGTAAAATGAGAACTTTTGTGGCCTTAGTTACTCCTTTAACCAACTTTTCAAATAAATATCGCCATGTAAGTAATAAACACAGTGCATATATTCCACCGTACTCTGAAGTTAACGTCTACGGGTAAAATAAAACATATTTATTGAATATTATTCCAAATGAGAGAGCTTCCAAAGTGTTCACTTTATCGTGCATAGCCTATAGAACGGAACTGATTGATAATCATCGCAGTGAAATCTAGTTGCTTACTGTGCACGAGGAAACCTAGCAATAGAAAGAATCTTTATTGTGTTATGTAGCTGATTGCGTCTGTTACGTAGTGTAAATTGATTATTAAATAAGAACTAACTCTACTATGTAATAACTATAATCCTCGACGCAAATACGAATCCAGCTGCGCCAACAGTTTGTGAAAATGTAAGCCTACACACTACAATATGTGAGCTCCAAGATAGATATGCTTTAGGACTTTTTGTTTAACGTTTTTGTACTCGTTACTAGATTTATTTATCTTTAAAAATTTCGTCATTCTACTCGGCTCAGAAATACACTATCTACCAAAAAGTAATTGGACACCCGTGAAGATAGGTAATTCAGTACGTCAGTTGACTTGTGTTTCACGGCCTTCGGCGTAGGACCGCTGGAGTTTGTCCGTGGTAGCATGAACACAGAGGCATATTGTAACATTCTGGATAATGAAATGCTCCCAACATTGTGGCGTTTATACGGAATGGACCCGTGTTACTTCCAGGATGACAATGCCAGGTGCGATGTTCACAAGGGCTACCATGCATTGGACTGGCCCGCCCAGAGCCCCGACCTCAACCCTATAGAACATCTTTGGAACGAATTGGATAGCCGGGTGAGGGCTCGTCAGACGCGGCCAAAATCCATTGCTCAACTCATGGAATGGTTGCACGAGGAATGGCGACGAATCCCAGTGGATGTCCTGCAAACACTCGTAGAGAGCATGCCAGACAAGGTGGCTGCTATTATAGCCACAAGAGGTGGCCTTACGAGATTCTAACGGGGTGACAACCACCGAGCAAACATTGTGGACAGGTGCCCAATTACTTTTTGGTACATAGTGTATAATATTAGTGAATTTTTCTGGAACTTTAAATTTCTAAAAGAGATGGAGACCTTACTTCGAGAAGAATGGATCCAAGTGTTCCATTGCGCACCAGTAATAACACAGCTGGGAAATAACGATGGAGGGTGGCGGACGTTGTCGTTGGCTAGCGGGTTTTCTCGGGGTTCTCCCGTCTCCCTGCTTCTCCATCGTCAGCTTATTTCGCCATCTCTGAGAAAAAATTACGATTCCAAGACAATGCCGCACAGCGATCGTAAGGAAGGACCTACATTCAATGACTTCATCGTTCATATCTCGCCCATTTATACTCGATAACTTGCAACTAAGAACTCTCTCATATGCTCCTGAATATCACTTCTCTCCCCCTTCCATTAAAAACTTTTCTGTTGCATTAGGAATACTGGTTCGACTACAGTATGTTGGATGTGCAGTTCTTAGACAATCGCCATATATATTTGAAAAATTCACCAGCTACCTTTTAGGGTCATGGTAAATTTATTTCATTTTCCGGCGCTGCGACCTACTGTAAAGTTCTCAAAAAATTGATATATTTTTTTTTTTTGCCTGAAAAATCAGCGTGATGAAATTCGTGGTCATGTCCGGCGCTACGATGCCAGTGCTTTGATCGTTTGCTCTCTGTTCCAGATCACTTCATAGAGCGTGTTGGTCATACAGATGCACACTTGGTTTGCTTTCGGGTCTCGGGAGGTCCTCGGTTTGATGCCAACTCTCTGCAGTTGGGGTACTCCTTCCCACGAGATATTATGCCCGTGATCAACGTTACTTACGGTGCATTTCGTTAAACTACGTATTGCCAATTCCATCTACTTACGTCGAAGTCTCTGATTAGCTCAAATTTAATAACATTTATTACATTTTCACAAAGGAAGCTAGAAAACTGCAACAAATTAAATATGAATTTCTTTTGATTCAGTAACTAAAATTCCTGCTTTTGGAGTCTGGCGACACGAAATTAATCCTCGGATGTCAGACAAAGCCATATGCTTCAGTCGTTTTATTCATCGTGTACAAACAAAGGAAAAAAACAGAGCAACCCTTTTACCCCAACACAAGCGTATCGCCCGAACAAAAAAATATCGCCGCGACAAAGACAATCCACCAGCCGTACATAATGGCTCATGAAAACATGCACGGCACGCTAGGAAAGGCCGACTAGATAATTTTATTTTTACGTCGCTACACAATGCACTCTCACGCATGTTTCCCCGGCGAACTCGCGGAATTGAAGCTTCACGGGTCACGGGTCGCGGAGAGAGCGCGACCGTTTGACACATGGCGGATGACTCGTCGCTGAGCGACAGCCCATTGTGCGCCGGCGCATCTTCATGAAGAAGGAAGGGGAAGGGGAGTGTTTTCGCTCCGTTAAGTCGAAATTCGACCGGCGTTCAGTATCCGACAGCATGATGTGCCTGCGCTGTTTCAGCCCCGAAATGTCGGGGTTCCAGATGGACGCGCAGGGCTTTGGCGCATTCTATCTGATCAGGCTGCAGACAACATCCATCACAGCCTTCTGTGAAGCGCGGCCGAACAAACGGCAGGGTTCCGTATCCATGGGTCGCTGGTTCGCTCCCCGCGCGCGTGTACGGCGCCGCTCGCAGTGAAATGTTGAAACTGTTTTTTTTAAAGTAAGGCACACGCGTCCGCTGTGCATTGGAATGCCACACGATTTGACGACACGTGTTTGAATTTTAATTCGAGTATGAAACAATGATGGCGATTTTGCCATAAGGATATAGATCCTAAACTGTTCACGACAAAATTAAATATGTAAGTGAGTGAAGAGATTTGGGCGGCTCTTAACACCGAGGTCTTCACAGCCGATGAGGGTGATTGAAGCGATATGGAGCGGCGCCGGAATGAAGGGGCAGGCGAAACGGAAGATCCCCGAGAAGACCCAACGACCAACGGCATCGTCCGGCACGATTCCCACTTACGAAAGTCCGGTGATTCGGCCGGGGATTGAACCCAGTTCGCCTTGGTGGGAGGCGAGCGTGCTAATCGCTCAGCCACCGTGGCCCCCTCAAATATGTACAATTATAAACAAAAGGGCATGTTTCTAAGTGTTACTGCTTCCGCTAAAAATGATTTTACAACTCCAACTCTAATTACTGCATCAACAGTGATCGGAATTAAGGGTAATTACACATTTTATCGCTTTAACTTAATATAAACCATTCGGAATATAGATTCCCGTTTAGTGAAACTTTTGTACACTTGACAGAACGACCAGAAGTGCAAATGCCACACGTATCATAAACTCTCACGATTACTCCGACAAAACTTCTGAGCGCCATAAGTAAATAGCGCGTTTCTGGCCGACCGACGCCTGCAGAGGAAACACGAGGCGACAGGCTAACCTACAGGAAGTTTGCCAGCGCATATTATAACCAATCAGTAAAAAAGGCACGTTCTCAGCGTGCCACAGTAACTCAGCGACCAGGTAAGCTTGCTAACACCATTTAACTTCTGTATCTTTACGTATTCTGTGCCTACGCAGCGATCAGAAGCTTCGTCATTGCTAAATGGGCACTCATTTATATTGGCATGTGTCAATGAGGATGCCATTCCACGTCTATGTTCTTACCTCTTTACGTTTATTAACTGCTTGCTAACAAGTAACGTAATTGGTCATCTACACCAGTGTTTCTCAACAGACCTGGCCGCGACCCAGAACTGAGAAGTACAGTACACTTCAACTATCGATTAATTCTTAACCCTATTAGATACAAAATAAATAAACCAAAATTTTCCGTACTCCATTTTCTCATACCAGCAGCAACTTTGTGACTGTTCATCCTGGCAGTGCATTGTGGGGAAAAAAGGTTATATTACAGAATATAACGTATCCTTTTTAATCCCACAAATACATTTTACATACAAAAAGAAAAAAATTAGCCTGAATATAAACTTGTAATGAATCTATGTTTTCATTACTGTAAGGTGTTATAAAACGCGACGATGTGGGTATCTGTAGAATATATTTCCTCCATTAAGAATTAATTTTTAATTTACAGGGACTGTGAGATCTGCTTTGTTGTGACAGTACGTATTTAAAGCAAATTGGTAAAATTATTTGAAATAAATCTGGTGTAGCCGGGCCCTCGTCTTGTAAAAAAAAAATGTACCGAGTTGCGGGCTTACGAAGGTTGAGATCTACTGATCTGTACTACTGGGTAAAGGCTGTTCACGATAAAGTGAGCACTTTAAAAATAAACCTTAGAAAAGAAAGCCACTACCCCTGAATGCATATATTTTAGTGGACGCACTGACTGACATTCACCTAGTAAAGTTGGTAACGATGGACAGAAAGTAGTTCCATAACTTAACACCGAAAAAAAAATGTTACGTAATAATTTGTGATAACTTAAAATTATTTATTTTATTTTCTGTTTTTTAATGCATCGAAGTGTAAAAATGAGCACATTTGTAAAGTACTTACTTTCTTAATAATTTCAGTGTTTCATTTGACCGACGCATGAATAAATTGATGAGGCCAATGGCAATGTCAATTTTACATAAGACGTTTATACAAGTAGATCTTAAGTAGTGCTTTCAAAAGTGGACAGTTTACCGTGAACATGCTATATAAATGTTGACCATGCGTCAGAAGGAGCAGAACGCAGGCACAACAGTCGCTGTTAAGTTCACGCAGTAACTCCAGATAACTGTGGCACAAGCTGCCTAGTCAGGGAGGAAGGTCGTGGACGAGGTTAACGAGATAACGCTGCTTGTTTGTCGGGGATATTCAGAAGAGAAAGCTGTAACGATCACCTTCTCACAGATAAAACATTATGTATGTTTTGCCTTGTGCTTCGAAGAGTTGCCATTGTGTTCTATAAACAGAACAGCTATTTGTTTTCCTTTTCAAAAACATTCATTAATAAGATTTAAAAAAAAAAAAAAAAAAAACACCAACTCCACACCAGACATTTCCGACATCCACGCAATGAAATGTTTGTAACATCGTTTACGTTGTTAGAATATGAAGCAGTTGTTATATGAGCGAACATTTCTTATTTAATATATTTCTTGAGTTGTTTTACGTTTACGTACGCACACAAACACTAAAGTACAGAGGGAAAGAGAGACCTAGCACAGTTAAGAAATGTCATATTTGTACAAGCATTGAACGGTACGAGACCGACTAAGATTGTGATCAAGAAAGGATAGACTAGCCGCTGTTATTAAACAATCTCATTGCGAAATTCAAACATATAATACCTTTTATTTTGCATACAAAATCGGTGCTGCAGTGTCGGTAAAGATAAGCGTTAACTGTACGGTCAGCCACCCGACATTCTTATCAAATAAGTGCTACCAACAGATAAACATGCGTATTTTACTAATGGTCACAGTTTTAATAGTAAACCACAACTAAATCAACGGAAATACAATATCCGAATTTCTCATCAAAACAGTATCAGACAATTTCTTCAAACATTTGAATAACGTTAGTAAAGACACGAGTCAGTTATTCACTGTTGGTACAGGTTTCTTGTTTAGACGAGCATCGTTATTTTAAGTACATTAACATGACTATGTACTAAAATATTTTCTGTGAAATCGTTGTTTGTGCGAATAAGCTTATTTCAATAAATAAATGTTCTGGGAATAAGCATTTCTGCCTCAAAAGGTAAACATATATTACTTTAGACCGTATAGTTTGACTTTTATCATACCGAGTGTATTCGAAGAAAAAATTGTGAAATGGTAAAAAAAAAAAAACCGCATTTCTGGAGCTTGCGTGCATAGTTTCCTTAAGACGTAGGACAGAAGTACAACTATGCATCTGTATCTATGGACTTTCTTCTAGTGTAATGAAGTGCCAGTGTTACAGATATAATTTGCGCAGCACAGCGCGAATACGGAAAAAATGAATATAAGTTCAGCCTTTCGCGTAGGAGCGATGTGGCACAAGCCATGCATCGTTTTGTCGCCCGTATCGCTCCCTCACTTCCTAGCCTTAGAGGAGTGTGAATTAAAACATTTCTTGTGAAATCGTATTTTGCGCGTATTCGTGTATCTCGGTAAATATCTTTGTATTTTTGAAAATACGACTGTTTGCTAGAAAAGATAACAAAAAAAAAAAAACAATTATCTATGCCTATGTGTTTTACTTTTAAGATAATAAGTACATTCATGGAGAAAGTGTATTCATATCGCATTTTTAAAGCTTGCCTATGCAGTTTACTTAAGCGGCAATAGAAAAGCACAAACATACGGGCATAGTTTAATCTGTGGGCTTTCATTACAAGTAATAAAATCCCACTTTTACAGATCTGATTTGCACAGTACAGCATTACGACGGAAACACTGCATGCTTGCACGTAAGAGCGATGAGGCATTTGGCGTGCGTGTTCGTGTCGCCCGTATCGCTCCCTCTTTTCTTGACCTTGAATGCCCAGGTTCATTCTCCTCTTAAACGCACAAAACTTCTCCAGGTACATATGATCCTTAAGAAAAAGACAAGTATACGCTATTTTTGTGTAGATAAAAAATTTACATAAATTTTTAACATACCTTAAAGGTAACTGCAACTATATTCATATTGCTGTTTATGAGTTATAAGGGTGACTGTCTTGTCGCTTACCTGTAAACAAACAAAAGAAAAATACTGTTAATGTGTAGGCCTACCTAAGATAAAACATTCTGCAATATAAACTGCAATACATTTATTACAAACAATTACGAAGAAACATTTTAACAACTTTCCCGAAAATGAGATGAAAAATTGTTTTATTGGGTATACTTCATCTTATATCAGTGGTTTAAATAAGTGAAATGAACCTCCTCACAAGTCAGAACAACTCAGTAAGAATCAGTGCGCCGTGATAAAGTTATTTACTTTGAAGTGGCGAAAGCCGCTATAAATTCATTGAAAACCGAATCACTAAAGTAATCAGCAGGCTTTCAGTAACTTCAATAGAACAAGTTTCAGTGATTTGCAGTTAGATTTCACTGATGTGACAATCCACAATGATTCAGTTTTACAGGGTAAAGCCTCGGTGTGGTAAATATAAAAAAAATGCATCAATGAAGAGGAAAACTCGAACATAAAGTGAACCGAGAGTACTGCAGTTTCAGAAAAAATTATCCCCTCAATTACATAAAATAAATGTACTAAACAACAATGCTTATTCTCAGAGTAAAAGTCAACTGGGCATAAACATGTTGCAGCAAACAAGTAATGGGTATTGAAACAAGAAAAATATAACGGGAACCAAAACTTGACAAAACGAAATGCGGAAAAAAGATGATTGAACCCGAATATTAGTGGGGTAAATTATATAGTGAGGCTTTTTGGGAAATATTAGGGTTATGCGCATACTGTGTGGCGAGTAAAGACGCCATGTTGTTTCAAGCGGCGCAGTGAAAGTCCGAATCTTATTCTGCGTGCTTTGTTTTGTATGAGTGCTGGTATCCTGAACGAAAATTACGTAGTCTATATTTTTCTCATTGATGGTGAGGAATAAAGGCTGTTCACAGTAAAGTGAGCTCTTTTTAGGTCTTAGTTACTTTTCCATCCAGCCATTTTTTATACTTTAACCACATTTTAAAATAAATATTGCAATGTACGTAATAATCACAGTGTATATATTCCATTTTACTAGGAAGATATCTCCAAGACTGAAATAAAATTTATTTATTGACTATTATTCCAAATGAGAGGACATTCAAACGTGCTCACTTTACCGTGAACATTCCATACCTGCACCATTCATAGTATGTAACATTTTACTGTCAGAATATAAGAGGCTTTAAGTGCTTTCGTATATTCAACTACCATAGTAGTATATAATGGCGAATGCGTCCTCGGTATGTTACGATACCTGAACTTGCAGATTACGGCGCTTTCGATCGTTTGGTCCAATAACTACGTCATGTCACATTATAGCGTGTCTAGCGGACAGGAATTCGAGAGACTATTCTGATACCGCATACCTTTATATTTATTGTTCTCAAATACTGAAAATAATACCTCCGTCTTGATAATCGCGTGAATATTTTAGAAAGCCGCTGGTTTGGCCTGACTCAGAAAGAACATCGCCTGGCATCATATTCTTATGCCTTGAAACATGACGCTTAGGTACCACATTCTCGGAAAGAAAACAAAATTGCGGGGAAAGATTTGGGTCTTGGGGTTTCGCAGGCGAAACGGTCTTAGTTTGTGGAAGCTTGAAAGTCTGTCTAATAAGGCAAGATCAGCTGGTGTTAACAGAGGGGATGTCAGTTCTTATTTCGAATTGTTGGAAATACACCGAGTTATCTCTACAATTAGCGCGCGCGTACACACACCACACACACACACCTACACACACATACAAATACACAAGGAAACATACAGACATACAAACACAAATAAACACACACGACCTAACACATGCGCGCTCACACGTACACACGGAGAGAGAGAGAGAGAGAGAGAGAGAGAGAGAGAGAGGAGAGAGAGAGAGAGAGAGAGAGAGAGAGGAGAGAGAGAGAGAGAGAGAGAGAGAGAGAGAGAGAGAGAGAGAGAGAGAGAGGAGAGAGAGAGAGAGAGAGAGAAGACGTTTAATAAAATTGCGAAATTAAAACCACAGCATCTATGGGTTAATAGAAACAATAAATCCTAGTAACAAAATGTTTAGAAAGGTCATCCAGTATTTTCAAATTTAAGTTAAATTTAAACAAAATAACGCATCGCGTCTGCAGCTTTACGTACCTGCGTTCACAGCACAAGATGCATAACACGAAGGTGAACGGAACAAACGCGCGATGCGGAGAGCGCCTGCACATAGGACATCATAAACGGGGAGATTAGGAAGTCAGTAGTAAAGGCTGCGAGAAGTAATTGCATTTTATTTACAACAACACACGAACAGCAATATTGGCGACGTATGGCCTTCACGTATTTTCAAGGTGACCTATGTACAGGAGGTCGCCACACGAAGCACCAGTTCCGTTCGCCTTCGTGACAGGCAGGAATTTGAAGTTGCTGGTTCGTTTTACCGTGAACAGCCTGTAGAGTGAGCACTTTTGAAATCAACCTTAGAAAAGAGTCACTGTCTCTACCTTTATATATTTTGACTGGAGTACTGAGTGAAATGCGTCCAGTAAAGTTGGTAATGATGGATGGAAACTATAGGTTATTCATGGTAAAGTTAGCACTTTTGAGGCCTTAGTTACTTTTTTCTTTCGGGCATTTTTTTTCCGTTTAAAAACATTTAAAAATAAATATTGACGTGTATGTAATAAACACAGCGTGTATGTTCCACCGCAGTCGGAATTAAACGTGTAAGAGTGAAATAAAATATATTTATTGACTATAATTCTAAACGAGAGGGATTTCAAAAGTGCTCACTTTACCGTTAACAGCCTATAGTTCCAAATCTTAAAGTCGAATAAAAAGTGTTAAGTAACCATTGGTGATAACTTAAATATTTCTTATGCTTTCGGTTTTTTTAATTCATCGAAGTGTAAAAATAAAATCAGATTTGTAAGATGTTTAATTTTGTAATGAGATAATTAACAGTTTCACTTGGCCGACGCATAAAGTACAGAATCCATGTCAATGTTAATTCGACATAAGGCGGAAGAATACACAACGTGCATACAAGTAGATCTTAAGCAGGGCTTTCAAAAGTGCTAGTTTTACCGTGAACAGCCTATAACATAATGAGAGCTGCCACGTCTAGAGGTCCGGAACATCCGGCTTCTTGGAGGGTGAAAGAAAAACTCGGCATCGCGTGTCGAAACGGGGCGCAGAGGTATTCATTAATTAGAGCGGTAGTCTACGTCTCCCGGCTCACGTGTGACGGAAGCCGAACTTCCGTAGAAGGCGCTGTTATGAAAGGAGCTCCGCTCCATCCCTCGCTCTCTACCCATAGCTTCGCAGCCCCATTCACCCGATGGATCCGTCGCGTGGGGCGGCGGCGCGCGGATAAAGCCTGGTTTACACGCTCCGAGTATAGTTTACTCGCGGCGTCGTAACACATACTGAAACAAACCTTTAAAAAAATGACACCATGTATGACGCGTTTGGCTGTTTTATGGCTACGCTATGTATCACAAGCGTTTTATACTTATGTTAACTTTAAAGTACCTGATTTTTTCTGTTAAATTAAAATTTAATTTATACTTCATTTATAAATTATAATATTTAATTTGTAATTAACCCTTTAAGTCACAGTGTCCACCATAAGAGACGTTGCATATGAAGTGGCTTGAATGGTCTGCACTGTACACAGCAGAACATACTGTTGAATGAGAAAGGTTCCCTACGTGTGGGAAACATCATTCGCTGCTGCCAGTAACATAGAGCACAAGTGGATTTATATTGGTCCCGATATAAGACGAAGCGTCGTTTGGATATCGGTACAGTTCCGAACAAAATATTCGATCTTCGCAACGCATAAAATTATATGTTTATTTTTTTACAGAAAGGGTTTTTACGAACTAAAACAGTGAGAAAATAGACGTGTTGGTAATGGCTAGTATGAAATAGTTCTTATACGAAATATTATTACACTATTGCGCACCAATGCAGTACGCTGTCCCTTTGACGTAATTTTTTAGACTCGGTTAAGCTTAGATCACACATACGGAGGAATATCCGGAGAGTAGTGCTTTAGCAGGGCGTTAGAAAAGTTGGAAAGAACCGTGAATGTACTATAGCTGGCTGGCCCATGCATTTCTATAACTGGATCCCTGCCAGTGGCGTACGCAAGCCAATTTTTCGGAGGGGGCAATCGAATTTGCAGGTTAATTTTTTTTGGGGGGGGGGGGTAGATTGTTATAAATTTAGAGATACACTAACGACAGCGGTAGAGTGGTTTCCTCCTCGGTAATATTTTGACTTGGAATGTTAAAATTAATTCTGAGCCGGCTTCAACATTTTATTTAACTTACACGACATTTCAATTATCAACAATTAAAATTACGTACACACAATATCCCCTTTTGTAAGGCTAGCGAAGTACGGAAGTTATTTTCCAATCCGACAGTGTCATACTGCGATAAATTCGGATTTTGGGAGGAGGCGATCGCCCCGATTGCCCCCCCCCCCTTCTGCGCACAGCCCTGGTCACAGATGATGACCTGAAACACGTACTAGCCCACTAAATGAACTGTGCGAGTTATTAAGGTACGACGTCTAAGGTACGTTGAGGTTTCCTTCACATAATCAATTATAGCCTAGTAGGCGAATTAGTGGATTTCTGGTTGTTTTTTGTATACTGCGTTAAAACACATCACACAGTAGTCAATTTCCGTGGTAGATTTCAACAAGTCTCATTTTCTGGTCGTCATTCCAGGGATCAGTTACCTCTTGATTTCTCTACGATCACAGAACCCAACACTGACCTACCACACACCAAAACAAAAGTCGAAGCCACATGGTCAGCCATGATTGAACGTTTATTATATATATATATATATATATATATATATATATATATATACACACGTATCAAAAGATAACCCCGTTTATTTGAATAAAATACTTTTGCCAATTCGAATTCAATTGAATTGCTTTAAAAGTTGTTTTGAGGAAGTATACAAACATATGATAGCACCTGTTAACTCAAGCAGTTCTCTAACCTCACCCATGTCGTTTTTGGTAAACACATTGGCAGAAAAGCAGTCCAATGTTGGGACACGGAGTGGCGACTGCGCAGCTTGGGCACGCACCCAATCCCCATGTTTCCTCCACGGGTAAGCTTGGTTCAGTAATGTTCACAAGGGTCTAATAACTGTCCTGGACGGGCAGGGCCAGTGGGCTAGCAGAAACAAATATTTTCCAAGCAGCTGCCCTAGCAGCAGCTGGCCCACACTTCCCGGACAATCCCTATGGGCCAGCTACATACCCGACCTGTTTACACGCTTCCAGCAGCAGTCTTTTAGTCCTGTCCTCTTCTGGCTCGTGCAAACCAGGCTTCGGAGCCGCCCGGGGGACGAAGGGCGCAGAAAAGCTGAGAGCCGGAGGGAAAGCGACAGGGAAAGGAGAAGTGGAGAAAGTACGGATCAGCTATAAATAACAAGATTCCTGGGGGAAGCAGTGCCAATTCCGCACGGATTTAACGCTGCGCTTAGCAGCGGGGGTGGCTGCGACCCTCCCCTCAGCCACCTCTCCCCTTCCACCTGTGCCCACCACGGGGCGCGAAGAAAAGACGCCAGCCGAGACGATAACACCCCTCGCAGGTTGCCGAGGAGTTACGCGGCTGTCATGCTGTTGGCCTCGAAAAATTTTATTTTATTTTTGTACCACCTATAGCTCAACTTTAAGACATTTCCAGTGATAAAAAAAAAAAAAAAAAAACCCGCATAATGTTTTGCATAAACACATGTCGAAATCTCAATTTCACTGGTTTAGAAATGTAAGACAAATGAAAACAAAATTACCTACCGAAATGAGATAATTGATGATGAAATAAGATGCCAATAGCTACTTCAATATGTTTATAAAATCGCACAAGGAAATTTTTGTGCGTTCTCAAAAAATTTCTGGAATAAAGGCCATCCTTCCATAATTCTTTTTTATGTTTGTGGTTGCACCTGAATTTTTATAAAATTCATTTTTCTAATTATACTATAAAATGAAGTAAGACAATGCCTTTCAGTTACCTTTGTTTAATTTTCTGCAAATAGTAGCCTACAATTAAAACAGTACAATTCTGACTTTGGCGTGTTATTCTTCAAAATAGTACTATCTAAAGAATCTTATCTGGGAGAAAAGTTGTCACAGGTAGACCTAATGTATAGAAATTAAATAGGATGTGGTAAAACGCCCTTATGGCTAGATGTACGTAAATTAATTGAATTCTTTTCGTAGCAGCCTAGACTGTCCAATTCCGGCCAGAAAAGTTTACTCATTTACTGCTGCAGTGGTAACAGGCGGTTCTTTTTTTAATTGGACTTGGTTGCACGTGATGCGGTTACGAACTTGATTCCTATATATTACTGGAACAATCATACACGAAATGAACACACAAGTACACGTTTTAAAAGTCCTACACACAACCGAAATAATGTGAGAAATTCACGTACGTCTAATAATGGCGCACGCAAAATTAAATACACACGGCTGGCACAAGACTAAACTAAGTATGGCTTTCAAACGTGTTAAATAAACCAGCAACTAATTAAAATAAATAAATAATTATATTTCTATTCGGATCGCCTTGCTTCCTACGTTTTCATGTAAATTACTGCAAACAATTTGCAATCTAATCTGCTTGGCTTGGCCATTTTGCTTCACCTTGTTTCTACATTATGCGATCGCTTTGTTCAAGACTGTAACGAACCGTGGCACCTATTAAACACTAAACAATGGCCAACTTTTCTTTCTCGTACCCTGTAGTGTTACGGATTTTTGTACGCTATTTTCTTTATAAGCACGTTAATTGCTTTCCCTGCAGTATACAAAGTGAATAGCTCTGAAATACAGTATCTCAAAGTTACGTACTTGTATATCGTTCATTAACGCTCTATTTTCACTGCTTTTCATTTAAAAATGGATGGTGTGCGGAACTTACTTGATAACTAAACCTGCCCTTCGTCAGCTTTGAAACTCTCCGTACAAGGGGAAATCAAAGCCAAGTCCCCCGGTTATTTAATTACGAGAAAATTGGATTTTTGAAAAATTCGATCTGTGTACGTCTCAAGCGAGGAAGACGGGCAGAAAATTGATACCGCAGCAAATAAATCCGCCACTGTAATTCGCAAATTTAATAATGAAACTTTTCGCATGGCATTGCAGAGTATAAGACTGCGGAGAAAATTGCGTGCATTGGAAATTTAATAAGCTAGTGAAATAATCGCAACTCCTCTCGAAAGTGTCCATAGGCACATCTGTGTATATCCACTCCTCGATGTTGTTTCGATACATGCTAAACATATCGGTATGAGTGCGATATATCGCTCCCATAACTTATCGGACATGTTCGACAATATATCATTATAAGTAAATCAATATTGTCGAAGTTACTGATAGTATGACCAATTTTGCTACATTACTTCATAAGATATCACTAGAATAACAATTTAACATAACGCAACACAACCACTATATAAAAATCACAAGTAGGCCGATATCGCAATATCAGATACATCGCCAACACTGCCTGTATTGCAGCGTGTCCAAGGTATCTGATACATATCTTATTATGAACAATGTATCGAAATGTTGCATAATCGTACACATACTGTACAACAACAACGTGAATATGTACTATGCCTGCAGTCGCTTAGCGGTATTTTTATCCATGCTGTGTTAAGCGGGATTTATTGCCGAATTTTTGTTTTATCAATTTTATACCACATATTTAACTTCGAATTATGAATCAATATTTTTTGGCGTATTTAGAATAAATATTACCTTCTACAATGATCTTAAATTTTATTAGCTCCACAGGCCTTATTAATTTCCAACTGTGGACATCCGAGAAGTAATAAAGTGATATTCTGTGCATTCGATTTCATTGTCAATTAAAACAGCTGTCAAATAAACCGACTAGGATATAGCAAATTAACAGTTCTCATTTTCGCGCTGTTGGCCCACAAAATACAATGTGTGTTTTGGTCTGTGTGTGTATGTGTATGTACAGATGTTGCAACATTGCATGTCAATACTTCGGGGAAACATTCCTCACATCTGAAGGGTGAAAACTTGTTATATGAACATAGGTTCGCAAACGCTTCGTTTCTTTACTACAGCACGTAATATACGAAGTACAGTGTATTGTCCGCGGGTTGGATCATGTTACTGTGGAATGCCATCGCAGCTGTAATTGGCAGCCCCATACCAGCCACCGAAGAGTCCTGATTTGAATCCACTAGACTTTTATTTATGGGGTCATTTGAAACTACTTTTGTATGCAACTCCCGTGGACAATGTGGGCACCCTCCATAACCGTATTGTGGCAGGTTGCGAGACAAGCAGGAATTTTCCAAGGATTCATCAACGCATCCGAGCGTCAATGCAACGGCGGGTTGATGCATGTGTTCGTGCTGATGGAGAGCATTTCGAACATTTATTTTAATGCCGACGATAAGCTTTCACACATGTGTAACTAATTCCTGTGCAGTTCCTGCTGTTATAGGTGTAGTCAAATATGGTAGAAGAACAATATGGGAACTGAGGCGTTTTAACATTGTCAACATGCGAGACACGCTACAACAGCGCTCCTAGCGGCTTGTGCTGACGAATACCCAGGAAATTCTAATTTATATGGCTCGGCATGCGCGATTTAAGTGCAGTTGTCTCGTAGTATTAAAACGTGTTGTTTTGCCGAATGTAATATAATAGTTGCTTATTCATATTACTATGCCGTATTTAAAATGCACTTAAAGCATAAATATTGTCACTCGAAACAAGGACAATCAGCTGTAACAGAATCATGTTACCGGGAACAGACTTAGATATTGCAAGTTATAAAGGACAAATGTTAATCAATTATAAGTATGAGGATGGAATGCTAAACGGTATTTCATTTGTCAGATACATAATCGACTGCAATTATTCAATAAATTCTTGAGTATGGAGATGTTACCAAGCTTATTTTTCTGCAAAAAAAATAGGGAATGAACATAACCAAAATATTTTTTTGGACAGAAAAATCTCCACAACTTATCTGTGTTTTATCAACGAAATATTAATTTAAAATAGCTCCACTACAGTTAGTGATTTAACACTGTGGCTTTTATTAGCTCTATAAGCAGCAATATCTTTTAGATATTTAAGATTAACCTAGCAATAAAATAAGTTGACTAAATACTAACTTACTGCTTTTTGAAGTTTTTATCATTAAATTAGCAACAAAATAAATAGTTCACATTCGTGTCTATAGAATGTCGCCCAGAAGGCGGTGGCCCATCCGTAGGTCCGTCGAAAGTTAAAGTTTGAGATAAATTTGACGGATAAAAAAACGCCCTGTGATTGGACGAAGATCATGTGACCGCCTGACGGGTGCGACGGATGGTTGCGAGTCCACCTTCACACATATAAATCAGTTTTGTCGTGCAGTTATGCCACAACTACACTGCCTCAAGTGAAACACAGGCAGCTATGGTTAACCCACTAGCAGCCATGCTTCAACCATAAGTAACAAACATTTGAAACCTCAGTCACTTCTTAATAATCTGATTGAACCAATTATGAAATTTTGGGGGCTGTAACCAAAAGTTATACACAAAGGACTATTCTGTAGCTTGGTAATATCTAGTGCCTGTTAATCAACAAAACAAAGTATCTTTGTAGTACTGAGTAACTCGGGATTGGGGGAAATTTTTATCGAAATGGGTGTACTGTCAAATTTGTAACCGTACTAAAGCCAAACTTAAGTAGAGAAGGGGCAAGAGTATCGCCTCCTCCTCCCGCTCATTTCCAAATGCTGGTTTCATAGACACTAATTGATCACTTAATCATTTAGTAGGTTTTTATAAATTATGGTAAAACTGCTCGCCTCACTCCTTTTAAAATGTTTTATTTGTGAGTATTTATGTACAAATAAACACACACACCCAAACATACCACACACAGTGAGACTGTGTTCAAAGTTACCATTTAGTACAATAGGATTTTAACACGTAGTAGTGTTCAGTTTGGATGCTATTAAGTCATTTGTTCAGAATTGGTTGTGATTTGGTAATTTAGGATTTTAGTAAGTATCGTTCCATAGTAAAATATCAAATGCATCATTATTTTACTTGACTAATTCAGGTCACGTTGCCTCTTAGAATACTATGTCAGTGCCTATGGAGAGTACCCCAATTTAATTTCGTACAACTATTAAGTTTGATCATTACTTTGACCACCACACATGGTGCGTTCATATACTACATACATGCATTGGAACACAACTTCCTACTTAAGACATCCACTTTCTTGGCTAGTGTAGATAATCCATGGAGGAAGCAGCAACATTGACTGCTAAATGCTTACAATACAATGGTACGCCTATACCAAATATGAAAATGTACCATCGCCTCTGACATCATGCGATAAATAATTTAAATACTACACAAATTATAAATAAGGTCTACTGTATTAAAGGGAGAAATTTCAGAACTTACCTAGATGACAATCTTTAAACATTTTAATCAATCATTTTCCACTATTTACTAATGAAATTTATACAGCACAGCTGGCGCTAGGATGAAAATGCAATTGGTCAAAATATTTGATAGTACATACTAACACATGTACTCAAGGCACTCAGCTTATTTACTTCACCTCTCAAGTTTTGCATTAATTAAGCACATTTAATTTTGTAATTCACTTTAAAAAACAAAGCTTATTTCCAAATTTGTATAACATAAGATCATCATGAACAAGTCACTTCTAATAACCAACCTGATTTTTGCCACATATTTTCATATGCTTCATGGCAAGAAGACTGGAAAACGTGTTACAGAATTCAAAAGCAGTTGAACTGAAAATAACTTACCTTGGTCATGAATTTAAGGTACTTTCTGTTCAAATTCATGCCACTTGTCATTGTAATGCAATTTGCAAGTAATTTCTCCACTACTGTGATCACCGCAAACAAAACTGTGTAAATAGGCTAACAGGTCAAAAGAAATGTGTATCTATAAGTGACTTATCTGCATTGCAGAATGTGGCAAAATAATTAATTGAAAAACACCTCATTTAAGTTAATACTATAGGTGTATGCACGGAGTTAAAATACTGAGTATTTCAGGGAGTAAATAAGAGGGATTGAAATTTAAAAAAAAATCCTTTATTTGTAAAAAAAAAATTAATAAATATTACTGAAATGTAACGATGACTCTCAGGAGTGAAATATTATAGTATGAAAGTTATGTACACAGTTGTGTAAACAAATGCGAGTATAAGGAGAAGGGGGGAATGTTGCTACTACTTTTAATTGGTTTTGACAGTAACCCTCACTGGACAGCTGGTTCACACTCTGCAATATGTAGCCTACACTGACTCACCAACTGTAGACAACCTGGTGACATCTCCACTTCTGCAATTAAAGTGTCTGGTGTGTGGTGTCAGTACATGGTGTTTAGCACGCAGAATGAACTTTGATGCACTGACTGGAGAAGAATTATTCTCGCCACCGAAAGTTGTACTCGACAACTCTCCACTCATTCAAATTAAAATTACTTGCAAACTCAGTATGTAGAGAAATTAAAATATTTGCACAGTAAAACGGTAATGATATGTAGAGCTTATGGTGTGTAAAAGGGTACGCGACTACCTAGAAAGGAAACTATTACAGTTTTCATTCAGTTGTTTCTTTAATAAATCATCGAAAATATTTGGTAGTTGGTGCAAACACAACCCAAATAACATACAAATTAATATTCAAATACATAGTTTCCCAAATGTAAATAATAACAGTCCAAAGTATGAAAATACACTGAAAAAGTATATAAACAAAATTAATATGCTGAACACAGGGCAATCTTTAAAAATGGAGTCTTTTCAAAAAAAAATCTCAGAAAATTGTATAATTCCACTCTACTAATTATAAAGAACACGAATTTACTTAGGGCATCAACAGTTTACCAATAGAAACCCCAAAAACGATAGTGGAGATGGCTATGAAGATAAGGGATATTGTGGGGTAAAATAGGCGAAAAATATGTAAATAATGTAATATTTATTTATGAAAATACATTAAATTGCAAAAAAAAAAAAAAAAACCGAACCATACATTAACTAAAAAGACAATATTACCAATACAAACTACAAATACGATAGTGGGGAGGGCTATAAAGGTCAGAGGAATTGTGGGGTAAAAAAAAAATACAAAATATGTACATTTTCATTATAAACTTTTACCCCTCAATTTTCCTCAAGTTCATAACCCTCCCCGCTATCGTACTTCTAAATTGTATTGGTAACATTGTCAATTTAGGTACGGTGCCTAGTGTTCAGTTCAATCCTTTTGGAATTAAACATGTTTTCATGAAACAATATTACAGTAATATTACAAATAGTACAGAAATATGTTAAATTGCAAAACACACATACATTATTTCTCAGTGCAAATAAGTTATACAAAACAATCATTTACGGGGAAACTGCCAGTTTCGCTGACGCGTTACGCTTCGCGTTACCACCTAGAATAAATTGTCGGCGCGCCTTGGATCACTGTTTTGGGTATTTACTACCCTGCTGACGCTGGGCGCCAGTCCCTTTTTTCTTCATTACATCCAGGTCTGCTGTTACATTTCTGCACTCATTGCTTGCACCCAGGAAACAACAAAACAGTATTTAAGTAAATTAAGTTTGATGTGAATGGAATTTGCAATAAAATCACGAATGAAAAATGTTATCCACTTCAGCTCGTGTACTTGCCGACTTGCATCCTTTGAATTTCTTAAAAAGGACTTGCTGTAGTTCGCAACGTTGTAATTATTGTAGCCAAAAACTATACAAATATATCCTGCCATAATAAATAACCACTCAATCGGAAAAATTTGAATTAAAACGCATCCAAAATACTCAAAACTACCAATTCAATGCACAGCTTATTATTGTACGAACAGCACAAACCGCTAGGAGCGCTGGCATCGGTGTCTCGCGTTTTTTCGGCTACTTTCCCATATTGTCCTCTTACCATATTTGGTGTAGTGTCGTAATGTGAGGTGTCATGTATCATGCAAACGAACACTGCAATGGCATTCCACAGTACCATGATCCAGCCCGCGGGCCATTCACTGTACGTTATGTATTACGAGCTGTAGAAAAGAAACTAAGCGTTTGCGGACCTCTGTTCATGTAACATTTTTTCATCCTCCAGATGTGAGGAATGTCCCCCCGAAGTATTGACATGCAATTTTGCAACATTCTGTATATGTATATCAAGGATATGTCGACAAATTGCAATTTTGCAACATCTGGTATATGTCGACAAATTCACGAACTCAAGTTGGTGCGGAGCAATCCATAGTAACAACTTCGGTTCCGGGGGGACGTAGTCATGAACTACGTGCTCGCTGAGGTTTCAAATGCGAACTTATCTGGAGGCGTGCGTGTATACCTGAGCAAACTGGCGAGAGAGGCCGCGGTGGTTTTAGTAGTCGAACTACTTGCCTCTCGACAAGGCGAGCCGGGTTCGACTCCCGGCGAGATCAACCAGAACTTCACTTGTGGGATACGCGGCGGACGTTGCCGTTTGCCGGCGGGTCTCCTCAGGTCACTCGCCCTAACATTCCGTCGCGTCGTTCCACCCTCACCGGCTCTCGGGAACTCTACGTCGAACGCCGAACACGACCTCTCGACTCGCAGCCCTGGCACCCCAGCGGCGAGTATCGACTGCACCACACGTCCCAGCCCCACAAACATCTCTCGAGGGGTCTCCATTCCGCCCGCACGTGTGCCAGACGTGAGGACACGGGTTGGGAAGGGGGGGGGAGGGTTCGCACGGATAAGCGATTTTATTGCCAAGTGGAACCTAGTCTTCGAGCAAAGAGTGTGTATCGGTTGGTTGGAAAAGGGGGGGGGGGGGACACTGCCACGTCCCAGATTCAGGGAGAAGTAACTGGATTACTGGAGCAAAGCGGGTGGAGGGTGTGGGACGAGGGTTGGAAAGGGGGGAGGGGCTAGCGCGTGCATTCCAGGGATGCACCCCGGGACACACCCCCTCCCCACACTTCTGCACTTCTGCTGACCCGGAACGCCAATAAAGCAAGCAAACAGACCGCTCGCTATTGCCGGTCTGACCCTGTTTCCCTGGTACTGCGTCTCTCTAACCCCCTCCCTCCACCACTCTCATGGCTGGAGGGGGAATGGGGGTGGGACAACACTCGCCCTAATTAATACACACATCGCGACTGGAAATTCACTTGCCCCATGAAGCGGATTTCTAGTTCGACGATGAAATATCGGATGCTTTGCAACGTTCACTCTAGATATAGCACCCAGCCAAACCTCGATCAAACAATTTTACGATTACATTTCAGACTTTCTAACTCAAATGTTTTTCTAGATACGCTATTCTCTGAAGCTGAATAAGCGATTTTATTAGTCAGTAAAATGCTGCCAAATGGCGAATAAGTGAGACCAGGCGGGAACCAAAGCCTAAGGGAAGAATAATTCACTATAAACTAGAACAAATAATCATAAAATCACTTAAATTCAGCCACTGAGTAAATACATCAGATTTCACATATTACATTGCAGCAGTTTTCGCTGACTTTTCGGTATATATCAATGTTAACATTCTCAATTTAAGAAGTAGTTTAGGCCCTAATACATTTTCTAATGTTTTTAAATTTCTTGTACTATTATTAAAGAGTTTGTATTTGAAAATAATATGTAATCATCTTATTCACAGCTATGATCAGTGGCGAAGACAATAGAGAACACATATTACACTTCAGTAAAATACTCAAGCTATGCCGTAATATGTAAGCACTACAATATAAAACAATGTTAATTTGATTCTTCTTCTAATAACAAATAACCTGAGCGCCATTCACAAAGAAAACGGAACCTTAGATACAGTTTTAGAAGACAGGTGTATATGTATACATGTGTGTGCGTGGGTTTGTGTGTGTGTACGTGTGTATGTATGGCGTGTGCGTGTGTGCGTGTGTGGCATGCCCGAGATTAAAACTAGGAGCCTAACGGACCGAAGAGAGCGGCATCACAGGCCACCTTCAAAACATAATGAACAATGTGGGTGACAACGAAAATTCAATAAGTACAAGATGAAGATGAAGTCAGTTGCACCCCCATTGGTGCTTTGTAAGAGAGAGTTCAATACCCTTAGATACCCTCCAGGGGACAGCTATTATAACAACGAAAGCTAATCTGAATTTTTAGATTTAATTCAATACGCCATTACTGTAGAGTTTGTTCAAGTGCCACTCAATCGCTTGTCGCGTAATATTTCACCGAATTAGACAATTCTGGTATGCCCAAACCACGTGATTTTGCTCCCACAAGCGTCTCGAAACTCTCTAAATGGTTGCCGAGCTGCTGAAACGTAGTGACGTGTCCGTCTAGCAAGCAACCGCGACTGGAGAGCTAACTGCACGAGTGATCGGCTGCTCAGACAACTTTAAACACTTTGTAGGCTATGCTCGCGTGAAGCTCGAGCGAAGATCATTTTGAAATTTCTTTGTCGTTCAGAACAAAACAACTCGCATGGATGTGCAGTCTTTGTTCGGCTAGCGTTTAACATAGCACACAAACACGACAGAGCAGCAACAATGATACTGATAACGATATCATTTCTTTTTTCTATAACCACTCAAAGGAATATGACTGGCTGTAAATCATTTAATACGAAAAATGACATTTGATTGGGTCAAAATCAGTTCGACTCTACATTGATTGATGACCGGGTAATAATGAATGGTGTAAAGGACAGGGTAGTGTCCGGTGTAGTATGACCCAATAGGATGATGGTAAGTTTTGAACACAGACACCAACAGAACCGGTGTTCTTTCAGTAGTGGATATAGGTGACTCCACTTTTAATTTGTCTTACGTGCCGGTAAATGTGCGTAGGCCTCAATGAGTTAAATAGAAAGGAATCCTGCACTGAGAGAAGATCGAACAAAATATTTGTTTGTATAGGGCCAAATATATATTTAGCTGTCCTAACAAAATATATTGTTGAGCAAACAAAATTTGTCAATTAAATATTTTGTTGAATCATCTGTATATATTAAGCCACTTATTTGACTGCCTTCGTTCGAAGATACAGCTCGAGAGTTTGTTTGTATTTTTTATGACAATTGATGCTTAACAATCGTATAAACACATTAATAAAACAATGCAACAAGAAACTGATAAGTAAAGCTGTAAAATTTGAAAAATTTGTTTGCACACGTGGTCCAATATTTGCAGTATATCTATTTGAAAGCTTTCCGGCGTCATCAGTTGTCACATTAGCAGAGATTACTGAGGCGTAGCGCTCGGACGCAGGTGATCTAGGTTCGAAACTAGGTCGAACAAGTACAATTTTTTTATATAGGCTCAAATTGTTTAATATACGTGTAACCAAACAAATCTTTAGTTATACCGACCAAATCTAACAGTTTGGGGCAACCAAATGAGAACAACAAAATAATTTGGTTTCAGCAACAAAATATTTCATTGCCCCTATACAAACAAATAGTTTGTTGCCCCAAACAAATCTTGTTTGATTTAACAAAACATTTTTCTGAGTGTGTTAGGCAGCAAACAATCTCAGCAAACACATTTACATTGCGGGTCGCATAGGTGTTTGTGGCCATACCACTCGTCTTTCACCAGAGCGAGCCGGGTTCGCTTGCCGGTGGAGTCACGCCCAGTGTTTCAAACCTGAAGTTCGCTGCTGTTGGCCGATGGGTTTTCCTGGGATGCTCCCGTCTTCCCCACCATAACCTTCCGTCTCTGCTCTTTCTTCACTTCGCCTCATCCCCACGCCTACTCAAAGTTGGAGAAATACCATCCATGTGGGACATTTTTTTATACAACTCTTCGTAACCAAACTTCATGGCCGAACATAAAATAATCAAAGTTGAACGTGGCATAAAGAAGTACTTAACATTATTTTTTAAGTTTGTGTGGTTTAAGTTAAATCTGTTTTTTTCCCCACGTGAGATAAAAAGATAGTAAAAAATGAGGGAACCTTTGATTACGGTTAAAAATATGAAAAAAGTAACGAGAGAAAAATATGCTGCATTTTTAAAAACACGCTGTTAATACGTTCTCGTGCCTTGATAACCTTGGCTTTTTAACTCTGGATTTTCCACCTTAAAATCTCAGCTGTTAATTACCGCCCAAAGTTAAAACCCTCTCTGCCATTTTAATACGTTAAGGCTATAAATATGAATGCCACTGTGGGCCAGCTAAAATAGTGCAGAGTTAGAAAGTGGCAAACAGTCCGCATTTAAGTGAAACACTAATGTTAAGAAACACTGTGCAAACATTTTCATATATGTAATAAGAATCGTATGTGTGGAATATGTAAATGAACTACCATAACCTCGTATAAAAATATGCCACACATGTGGTCAAAAGTTAATAAGTGTTGCAAAATATAAATAAATAATTATTATTTTTAATTCACTTTAGAGCAAAATGTTCAGTTAAAAATAAAGCTAGTTGAAATTGTATTTTCTTGAATCACGCATTGACAAAATGGCCATATATTAATCAGAGAGAGAGAGAGAGAGAGAGAGAGAGAGAGAGAGAGAGAGAGAGAGAGAGATAGAGAGAGAGAGAGATAGAGAGAGAGAGATAGAGAGAGAGAGCGAAAGAGCGAGAGAGCGAGAGAGGCGAGAGAGCGAGAGAGCGCGAGAGGGGAGAGAGCGCGAGAGAGAGAGAGAGCGCGAGAGAGAGCGAGAGCGCGAGAGAGAGAGAGAGGCGAGAGAGGAGAGAGCGCAGAAGAGAAGAGCGAGAGAGAGAGAGCGCGAGAGAGAGAGCGCGAGAGAGAGCGGGAGAGAGAGAGAGCGGGAGAGAGAGAGAGAGGGCGGAGAGAGAGGAGGCGGAGAGAGAGAGAGGCGGAGAGAGAGAGGAGAGAGAGGGAGGAGAGAGAGAGCGCAGAGAAGAGAGGGAGAGAGAGGAGCGGAGAGAGAGAGAGCGAGAGAGAGAGAGCGAGAGAAGGAAGCGAGAGAGAAGAGAGAGCGAGAGAGAGGAGAGCGCGAGAGAAGAGAGAGGCGGAGAGAGAGGAGAGCGCGAGAGAGAGCGCGAGAGAGAGCGCGAGAGAGAGCGCGAGAGAGAGAGCGAGAGAGAGCGCGAGAGAGAGAGCCAGAGAGAGAGCGAGAGAGAGAGCGAGCGAGGAGAGAGAGAGAGCGAGAGAGAGAGAGAGCGAGAGAGAGAGAGAGAAGCGAGAGAGAGAGAGAGCGAGAGAGAGAGAGAGCGAGAGAGAGAGCGAGCGAGAGAGAGAGCGAGAGAGAGAGCGAGAAGTTCCTGCTTACGCCATCAGAAAAAGAAACCTGACAGTGGAACAGATACCAATATTGCATAAATGGTGGTGTAATATTAAAAAAACATTTCAAAGGACACGGTGAGATTCCGTAAAAAGATATTCACTCTCGCTATTTTTCACAGTTACGGAGTCTGTGATATTGCTTGGTCCAGTAAAATAAGCAGGGTTAAATTAGCGATTTTAAATAAAAATGTTTGGTATTACAACTAGCGCAGAGTTACAACCTGCACATCTCATAATAGTTTCTAATGAACTGCTTTCAGGAATCTTCGAATGGCCATCTTCTGTTTCCAGTTCTGATCTCAACGCAAACTGGAAAATAAAAACACTTAGGCCCTATATAGTTTTTATTAATTTCAGGGGGGGGGGGATGGTATAAAAATTTGATTGTGTAAATCATACAATTTTTGGGGGGGGGGGGGAAGCGGGTAAGCAATTTTCGAACATTTTCTTCATATTTAAATTATTTAAATTCGAATATATTTAAATTTTGGTTGTTGGACGCATTTGTATTAATTTAGGGCCTTGGTCTTAATGGAGTAACATTTTTGGCGGAGTTAATTTTTCTCTGTAAAGGTTTGTCTTTCAAAATGTATATTTTGACTTCACATATAAACGTGGTCGGCGTTGTCTGGTGGCTAGAGACCTGCAAAATTCTCGTTATCATTTAGCGGCAGACTGAACTCCAAGTTACTGTGCATTTTAACCAACTTCTGCCGTAGGCCGACGGTATGTCTGACACGCCTCGCGGGAATCTTGAACCAATAACGTAACCTCAACGGCTGACTGGCCAATTATTTTTAACCAAGTCACACAGGTGACTCCTTGAAGATCAGTGGCCAATAAAACCACTGACTGTGCTCACCTATATACGTATACGGCAGTACTGTTTATCCTCTCGCCGAAAGATAACGCGAATTTTGCAGGTCTCTTCTGAGGACTAAAAACCCGAGAATTTCGCGGGTTCATTTCTAGACAAGTTGGAATTCTCACACATGTACGTTCACGTTAGGTTTAAAATTGGTCGACGTGTTTTTTGACACCTCCTGGAGATAAGAAAGCCAATAACAAACATGCAAGAAATTGTGTGTCCAACCACCGCCTTTTACTATTACAACAATCAACCAATAAACAGTTGGCATCTGTATGGGAGTGTATAAGACTATGAAGTCTAGTCCACAGGTCACTGAACTCGCGAATTTCTCGGATCTCTAGTGATGACACGAGGGTCTGTGGGCCGCCGGTTGTAACTGAGAATGCGTGTTTTCACCCATAATTTCTTAACATAGTAACCCAATCTAACAGGACCTAGGGTAGAGGGCCAATACGTGTTTTTATGGTTTAAAACGACCTAATACTAATAAGATGAGTATTTGCAGTTTAAACTAACCGAGGATAGTTGGTAAGAGTGACTGGTTTTCACCCGCATGGGTAGAGGCAACAGCCTCGACTATCCACAGCGCTTACCGCTTCGAGTCTTCGTCTGCAACAGCGCGAGGAGGCGCGGATCTTTGTGTTCGTACACAAAATAAGTTACACGAAAGTTTAAGTCATTTGAAGTACAAAATAAAAAAACGAACGGTTTTTTTTTTTTTTTTAGAATCTTAGGTTGCTGAAACCCCAATACTGTTATTGAACTTTGAGGGCTATCTGAAAATCTTAGATTTGTAGATTAATGTTATGCGAACAAATTAATGCAAGTGCTGCCAACATTTAAGTTACGAATCAGTTGATGGCAGGTGCTGAAAATTGTGTCACTTATTGCGCCTGTCATCTATAAAAAAGTGGATCTTCGTATAAGGTAGCTGGAACAGAGTATATTAGCGGTAAGGCAGGTGACAGGTCGTGAGGCAGACATTCGCAGTAACTTACTTAGATCTTATTTTTAATTTATTACAAGAATTTTTTGGGTTCAACTTTATCCAGCCCAGAGTTTCACTGGACCTGTCATAAGGTTTCACGTGAGAAGCCGCGTAACCTCAGCGTTGCAAATTTCAATTCTCTTGTGGTTAAAGTATTTCCAGACTAGTATTTTAAGATTAGAAAATATCCTATGATGTGGCAGATTATTCCTTGTGATCGGTACGTTGTATACACTTATTTGTGGCAAAGAGCATAAATGATATGACAAATTTCAGTGCAATATTGCTTGGCACCTTCAGTAAGATACTAGGTTCAAAGTAGCTGATTGTCACACGTACAGCGAGAAAAACCAACATAATTTAATGACTAAACAAAAACGTACAATCAAACATAGTTTACATTACCGTATTACATATTTGATCATAAAGACCTTTTCACCTCATGAGAGATCAGTGTCAATTCGCTCATCAGTCGAAATGCATTCATTGCTTAATCATTCCGCCAGCTTGGCGTATACCGGCGGCTACACTACTGCTCATAACGTGAAGTTCTGTGCCACCGACATCGAGAACTTATCGTGTTAACTGGGAAAGCTGTGCAAGCAAGCTACAAACACCTCTCAGCGTGAAACCGAAATTCCCGAGGTAGTAGAGCAATTTGCTGGCGTGACTGTTTCCTACAGCACCTCGCTAACCGCCACAAACGCCGTGCGAATCACGTATTCACGTCCTGGGATCAGAACAGGTTAGCCCGGGCCAGAACAAACTCACGCGGGAGCACAGCATTTACGAAGATGAGGGCACACAATACCACACGCCTCATACATATTCATGCACTGACACTAAAATACGTCACAAGGCGCTATGTTCGGAACTTCGATGCGGGAGGGTGATTATAGCAGACCACGAGTCCTGGATGCACGTGCAATTATTAGGCGTTAAGCGTACGCTCAGTTTGGCGTGTAAGCCGTGTACCTCCCACCTTCCCCACCCTTAAATAAAGCCAACCAAAACAGAGCAGGATCATGAGTAAACAATTGAACTGATATTTCTTAAGGCCCGAGTAAAAAAATACAAGACGTTCCTATGTAGTTGACAGTTGAAAGATTTAGGCGACACATAACAATGAGGTCTTAAGAGTTGATGAATGTGAGATGATATTGGAGCAGCGCCGGAATGAAAAGGCGATCGAAACGGGAGATCCCCGAGAGAATCCGCCGGCCAGCGGCATCTTCCGGGAGTGACCCGGCCGGGGATTGAACCCGGTTCGTCTTGGTGGGAGGCGAGCTGTCGAACTGCTCAGTCACCACAGCCTACGATCAATGTGTATAATGCGCACGTAAATGTCAATAACTGCGGCCTGCACATGGGCCGGTGCGATATGTTCTATGTTTATGTTATCGTGCGCTTTTAAAAGCCAAACCGACCGCCGAATAACGTGTCCAGCCGAACCGACGTCATCCTATGATATTGGGGTGATTTAAAGGTTTTCGGCGTAAACTTAGGATTCGTGAATTGACCGCTAGTGTAAAGCACAAACACAGAAGAGTGGGACGGACTTCCATGGGAACCCCACGTCCAAGGCCAAGCAGCGAGGGAGCGATACGGGCGACACTAACACGCACTTCTAGCGCCTCATCGCTCCTGCTCGTAAAGCGTACAGTGTTTCCGTTGTAACGCTGTTCTGTGCAAATTAGATCTGTAACATAGGAGTTTTATTACACGCGATGAAAGACCACTGATTAAACTACGCCCGTATCTTTGCACTATTCTTTTGCCACTTAAGGAAACTGCAGAGGGAAACTTTAAAAGTGCGATATTTGACCATTCTCACGATATTTTTCTCCCAGAATACATTTAATATGACGAAAGTAAAAACATAGGGGCATAGATACTTTATATATATATATATATATATATATAATCTTTTCTGACAAAATTCGTATTTGCAGAACATTTATTTACCGAGATACGCGCTTACGCGCAAACATCTAGAGAACATGGGGGGTCCATCTCATTCTTAGCGGACGAATAGCAGGACGTCACGGGCGGGGCTTCCTATACGCATGCGCTGTTTGAGGCGTGAGTGGTGCTATAAAGTATACATTATACAACGCCTCGCAAGTGGAATTGATTTCCGTCTGCAATATCTGCATACAAAAGACACATTGGACTTCGGATTATTGGAATTACGGACGATGTATAAACCTTTCGTAGCAATGCAGTTTGGTTAATTTTATTATGAAACTTTAAGCTTCCTGATATATATTTTAATGTTAATCGGGGAAAGCTAAAAAGTAAACATGTAAGAGCCAGCGGTTTTTTTTTTTTTTTTTTAGAACAGAGCCAGAATTAATTCGTATTTTTTCTATCTACCGTTCTAAAATTCTAAAAAGGATTTGGTGTGTGAATAGCTCTCCGTATACCATATTCGTAATTTTCTTACAGCGTGGATTTCAGCGTATTCGCCATGATGTATGAAATGGTGCTTTATATTTCATGGTAACTACATTTATTTAGTGCATATGGGAGATACAAAGATGTTCATAAACAACCGATAAGCACAGTATATATTTAGCAGGAGTTACAAGTAGGAGGGGAAATGCTCCGACGCAGTGCAATGGATACGTACGTTTCATGAAACACTGGAGATAGCGCTAAGAAGTATTAGCGTCAGAGGCTAGGGGTTTTGCGGAGACGTCAGAGTACGGAGAGAGAATTTTCCCACGCTCAGTCGGAAGGAGCCTCTAGTTGCGGTATATTTTGTGCACAACGAGCCACGAGCGACGTCGCTCCAGCAGGGTGCTCCAGGGTACGAAATTAGGAGAAGGAGCACTTCGAGATTCATTTACGTTGTGTGAAAAGGGGTAAGGGGAGACTATATACGCAACCCCCCTCCCCTACTCCATAAGTCTGTGACAAACTATGTAGTAAAGTTTGTGGGAAAGTTTCATTTGCAAAGTTGGTGCCGTTTCCAAGTCGACCCTCTTCTTCGCCGTCCCTCTTCCTCCGTGCTTTCGCAACCAGCCCCATTGTGAACTTTTTACAGAGGGTCTTGATTTCAATTTTTCGAGTGGAAACTTGGGGTACCGCGGGAACTTTGTTCTGGAGAATGGAAATAAATTCCAGGTTCTCCAAGCGCTTCTTTTATTGTTTGGGGGGAAAAACCGAGACGTGGGACTTTGTCGAAGAAACTTCTGTGTACCCCTTCTTTGTGTGTCGCTATTCGCACGTAGAAATTATCACGTACGCTAATCTTAACCGAAAGAAGACAGTGGAATTTATATTCCTGCAGAACTTCTTGCGTAAACAAACGCCATAATTCACATGCGTAAGTAACACTACGACAAAGCTGGACAATACTTCTGTTTCATATTTAATGTTCTTTGCGGAATCGTACATTTGTTGAAGTACAACTTAAAAAAAAAAAAAACCGTGGAATCATAATACATTGACAAGCACGCTTGTACAGACAATACTACTCACTGATATTTTCGTGAACTTACACACACACACACACACACACACACACACACACACACACACTCAGTAAACACGTTTCATCAAGTTATAAATACCTGCATGTAGCATGGGCGTCGTTAGCTATACACTTTTTTGTGAGGTGGTGAACATAACATTTTTCATCGAAAACCAATTCGTACTATGCACACTGCCCGATATACCTCACGACTTGACGACAAGGCACTTCATGCAGATAAAGTTAATGTGTTTTAATTGATACAAGACGTACAAAATAAGAATTATTACACGATATGTTCGATTTTACACTCTAAATCCAAAACAGTAAAAATTGAGGCAAATCATTTAAAACCAGAGAAAATAGCGCGACTGCACTCTAAATATGAATCAGTGAGAATTTCACTGTTTCAATCAGTCAAACTTATCTGACTGATACAACAGTAACTTCAGTGAATTTAATTCATGAACCTGTGAGAAAATGCCATATTTTAGTCATTTTTTTCACTGTTTTCTCAGTGGTTTATTTCTTGACTGATGAATAAGTGAAACTGCGTGTAAAAATTGCCGCCGAAAATCGTTTAAAATTGCAGCTGAACAACTTTTATCAAGTGAAGTAACTACGAATAAACGAATAGAACCAATACAAAATACTTTCTAAAATGTTTTTCGTCTTTCAAAACGCCATTTTACGAGGTAATATGAACTCTGAGCCTTTCAACCCGTTTTACGTCTTTCATTTCGTTTTCATGTAATCGTCACAGCGCTCTGTTTGAAAGTTTAGACTACATATAATGTGGTGAAGAGAGTGCACTCATATATAGTATTCACTTCAACAATCCTAACGGCACCACTCAAACCAAAAACGAAAAGTATGAGCATTTAACTTCAAACTACACGATTTCTACGCGTTCCAATAAGACACACATTTTCCTCCGAGAAACTACAACTTGGCGTGGTAGCTGTAGAGTCGAGGAGTGCAAGAGTTCAATACCGGCCACCTGCAAGTTTTTTTTTTTACTTTTTTAAATTAAGATAAATTGCACAAAATAAATAAAAAAAACTATTGTAAATTTAAACTATTGTAAATATTTAACGTAATTATTTGCTTACATTCAATAACGGCTATACTTAATTCGCCATTGCAGTCGGCCGTCACTTATTTAATCAGTGAAATTGTTTCATGTCACTAAATCAATCAGAGCAATTTTTCCACTGAAACAATACGTGGTTTTCCACTGATTCTTAATGGAGCCATTTTCACTGATTAAAGTAGTTGGATTTCACTGCGAATCAGTGGTTTCTCACTGATTCGAATTTAGACTTGATAATCAGTTCCTTGTAACTAATTAATATGATGGCTCAATTTCGCTGATTTATTTGTGATTCCCACAGAATGTCGAGTATTCAACTACCATATGCCACTTGTCCCCAGTTCATTTGCTTGATTTGTCAGTCAGCAGTAGTTTATCAAATGACTTTCAGTGAATGTTATTTCACTGATTTATGTCACTGATCCGAACTTAGAGTGTACAGCAAAATAGGAGAACAAAAAAAAAAAAAGAATGTAACTGGTCCAAAAGCAATTTTGCTTCATTCTCGCCTGAAGTCGAAATGCAGTAAATTTTCTAATATTAACTGAGTACAAGCTGTATTTGTGAACACAATACTTAAAAAAGGAAAATCTACATTTCATTCGATGTTTTTATATAAGTATACAAACGTTGACGCGATCACTTGTAGTGACAGTAGCACAAATACCATCCAACTAAAAATAAATATATCTGGTAAAAAACAAGGCTGGGAAAGGAAAATTGTTAAGCGAAGGTATACCCCTCCCCCTACCCACAATCGCTCCAACCCCAACTAACGACTAACGACAAGACAACATTCTTTATAATAACATAAAATAGAAGTATAATTTCAACTACTGAGGATAGAGCAATTATGGATAGCTACAATAAACTGGATAAAGTATAAGCCTACATGCCTTTGTCACTAATATAAACCACTATGCACATTTGAAGGCGAGATTTCTCGATTTTCTTTTTCATTAAATGAAATATATTTATATAAGGACCACCAAGTAAATGTAAATATTTCTAGTCACATTATTATAGTTTTCAAAATATAATACCCGCATGTCATATATCATATACACAACATGTAAATGAGGTATACAATGTATTTAAGAATGAGTACTCAGGCACTGGTAACCTGAATCTCTTTTAAAATAGGTGCTGCTCTTTTCGCCTACACTTTTTTATTTGCCCAAGAGAAAATGATAAATATTAATATTATTTTCTCTCGGAAGAATAAACATGCTTTTTTGTGGAGTTATACACAAGCTCGTAGACAGAATCACGAAAGGAATTGTCAAAATAAATGGCGAAACTGTGCATCGTTGAAAATCTGCGCGTTAACATTTACGCAGTAATCGTCGACCGAGCACACGGACCCATTTCTTTACGATTCACAACAAAGATGACAATTCTTAATTACAGCCAATGGATAGTTAAAAAAAAAAAAAAGTGACTTTTCACATTCAATCATTAATCATGCCTCACCTAATAAAATACAATTTGGTTGTATCATTTCTCAAGACTGATGTTTTCGGACAGAATCTACGAATTAAATTCACAAATAAAATCAGTGCAGTCCTAACAGACCTGCGGTATTAAATACTTTTAAAGCTTGCTTTGCGGTAAATATCAGCTTTATGCCAACAGCTGCTGCCGTCGTATAATGGGGCATTTCGTTAGAAATTTTACTAAGAAAGAAAATATTGTTACATGCGGACGCCTGAGGGGCGTATCTGAAGTCGTGAGGGATGGAGGTCGTGATGAAAAAAAAAAGAAAAAGAAAATAAAATTGATTTCTTTTTTTATTCAACCGTTATTATTTAGATAATTATATTATTTGTCTCCATTTTTACTCTTTCTATTTATCAGTGAGCACTATATTTGATGTAGATTTAAACTCTAACGTCCTCAATTGGCTAGGGTAAATCAACTCATATTCATTATCAACACGTGTTCAGTCTATCTTTTGCCATCATTCATAATGTAATTCACTCGCGCATCTAATACAATAGTCTAGCCTGCCCTTCCGTTGGTCGCTGCTCGTCTTCTATCGCTCCGGACTCGGCCACTGATTCACTCAACTCCAACTTCATTCCCGACCCGGAGGCCTGTCGCAATATTTATATAGTCTCAGGGCGACCATCTGGAAGGTTCAACGCACCCAGAGTCGCGCTGAGAGAACGAGGCCAGTAATCCAGAGCACTTTTCAGACAAACGCAAAAAACAAAACAACCGGGGTTCGCTGCGCGAGCCTGTAATACAAACGTTTCATTGTCACCCCCCCCCCCCCCGACCGAGGTGGCGCAGTGGTAACACAATGTACTCGCATTCGGGAGGACCCGGGTTCGATTCCCGGTCCAGCCATACTGATTTCGGTTTTCCATTGTTTCCCGAAATCGCTCCAGGCGTGGGTCCCTAACAAAAGTCATGGCCGATCCCTTCCCAATCTTTCCCCAATCCCTCTTCCCTGCGCAACTTGCACCGCCTCTATTGACCTCGCTGTCGACGATAAGTTAAACCCACTTGCTTACCAATATTCCCAGGCCGCCGTCGCTATCATACAACAAATCTCTCTGTCCTATTCGCTCGGTCGCGCGGAAAGCGAAGCATCGAGAACGTAACAATGTAATCATAAAAAAAAAAAAAAAAAACTTCCCAAACGAAATTTCTTTGGTCAGCTACTGTACTAGGCATGCTACTCATTCGTTTAAATTCCTTTCTCGGGAGTGTTCTAAACGCCTACAGGCGACGTCCGCTCGTAAGGAAATATTCCGGCGATAATAGAAAGTAAATATAATTCGCCAGTTTTCTGTTCCTTCAGATTAAGCGCTGGCCATAATACGGGTTTAATACAGAAATATGTCCAGGAAAGATTCAGCATTGTCGCTATAGTTGAAAACATTGATTCGCAGAAAAATAATTATCAAAAATACAGCTAATAACCAAATTTATGAAATGCCGATTTTATAGTTTAAAAAAAAATGCATGGAGAAAACTTCTTACAATGAGGCCCATATGACAACTGTAGTCTATTCGCGGTTTCTTCACACTTTTTTCATCCAACATTTAAAAAGTCACCCATGTGTAACGTTTTTGGTTTTTTCCTAAATTTGTTGTGTATAAAAAAAAGTTTTTTACTTCTGTTTACGTGAAAGTCTCTTATTTTTGGTTAAAGTTGACTTTTACTTATATTTTATCTATGAATTATAATATTTCACTTATAATTAATATGAATAAAAACTGGGAGAAAATAGGCGTGTTGGTAATGAATGTCTAGTAATAAATAAGTTCTCATAAAAAATATTATTGAAGTGAGTACCCACAAACACGCCGCGTTGTCCCTCTGGTGTAATTTTCTAGACTCGGTTAAGCTTTGTTTGCACGAGGCGGAGGAATATTCTGGAAGTAGAACCTGAGCAGGGCTTCAGAAAAGTTGGAAGTAACCGTGAATGGACTATAGGAAACCCCTAACACGTCGCAGTCCGCACACATTTACTGACATTTCAAGACAAGCTGAAAATTGCGTCACTCGTATTCTTAACTGTACAGGAACGACATTTATGTTGGTATCTGCTTTCCCACTTACCACAGTCCTGTTGGTTCGCACCATATCCGACACGCTTTTCTTACTGAATAAAGTTTTATCACTGGCTGGCCGTTAGCCAATGAATATCGTACTGATTGTCCTCCAAACACATATCCTTTCAAATGTTACAGGTATAGGCTGTTCACGGTTACTTCCTACGTTACACTTTTTCACTCGTTCCGTTTTCCGAATACCGGTAGTCAATTAACGTCATGGAAACTATTACTGTTAAGTTGCCATGGCACCAAATGTAGCGGTCAATCGTCTATCAGAATTTCTTTAAGAGTGGGATGGGCCTCCACGTTTTTTTTTTTTTTTTTTTTTTTGTGAAATAGTTGTTTGCCCGAATACGCGTATCTCGGTAAATAAATGTTCTACAAATACGACTTTTGGTCAGAAAAGACAAAAAAAATATCAATGCCCTTATTTTTTATTTTTTGTCATATTAAGTGTATTCCTGTGGAGAAAAAATCGTGGAAATGGTCTGATATCGCATATTTAAAGCTTGCCTATGCGGTTTCCTTAAGCGGCAAGAGAAAAGTACAAAGATACGGGCGTAGATAAATATGTGGTCTTTCATCGCGTGTAAAAAACCCTACTGTTACAGACTAAATTTCCACAGTACAGCGTTACAGCGGAAACACTGCACGCCTTGCGCGGAGGAGCGATGAGGCGCTAGGCGTGCATGTTAGTGTCGCCCGTATCGCTCCTTCACTTCTTGACCATAAAAAAGGCGCTGGAAAAGGAGGAGGGGGGAGTCCATATCACTTAAATCCGCTACGCTCAGCTAGCGATGGACACAGGATTATACGCGGAAAAGTGGATGATAATAGCGACCCTGATTATCCACGTACCCGCGTCAGGCCTCGTAAGAAGTGTTGTGTGTGTGTGTGTGTGTGTTGTGTGTGTGTGTGTGTGTGTGTGTGTGTGTGTGTGTGTGGTGGTGTGTGTGTGTGTGTGTGTGTGTGTGTGTGTGTGTGTGTGTGTGGTGTGTGTGTGTGGTGTGTGTGTGTTGTGTGTGTGTGTGTGTGTGTGTGTGTGTGTGTGTGGTGTGTGTGTGTGTGTGTTGTGTGTTGTTGTGTGGTGGGCGCGCGCGCGAGTGAAAGTAATAAGAGGGAGGGGGCGAAGAAGAGGAAGTTGGAGCGCGCGCGCAAGCGTTAATTCCGACGGCCAGCCGTTCTTGATGCGACACAGACAGCTGAGGGATTACCAACAGAGGCTGCCGTGCAAACAAGGTTATCCCTTGTTTCTCCTCCTCCGCCCCCCCCCCCCCCGGGGCTTCGGAGGTTGCGACAGGAGCAAACATCTCGGCGAAGAGATACGACATGTTGTCCTCACTGGACCGCAAAGAGCTTGCTCGCCTGAGCAAACCTCCCGCACATCTGTCCTCCCGGCACTCTTCCAGCCCCGACAGACGTCGCCAAAGTTCACAGCAGACACAAACACAAACACCTCCGCTAAATGTCTCACCTGAACATGGTTTTATCCATTTCCAATACAGAAAAAAAAAACTCTATTATAGGCTGTTCACGGTGAAATAAGCACTTCTGAAAGCCCTGCTTATGATCGACTTGTATGCACATCGTGTAGTCTTACGTAAAATTAACACTACCGTGGGCCTCATCACTTTATTCATACGTCGGCCAAGAGAAATTGTCAAAATATTAGAAAAGGAAGTATTTTTTTAATCTGCCCAATTTTAGACATCGATGCATTAAAAGAAACCGAAAGCGAAATAGATAATTTAAACTGTCACAAATTGTTGTCTAACACTTATTATTCGATTTTAAGTTATGGATCTACTTTCCATTCATCGTTGTCAATTTTACCGGCGCATATCACTCAGTGTGCCCATTCAACTATATGTATGTAGGAGCAGTGAAGTTTTTCTTAAGTTGATTTAAAAAATACCCACTTTATCGTGAACATAGTTAACACGCCAATTCTCTAGGTTGCGCAGTAATATTAGAAAATATATTTTATAAACGATTTCTTAAATGAAAATTACATGCTTCAGAAAAGTTTTGCACCACCTATAATTAGCTTGCATGTACTAGCTGGGCTCCGGCACGTATGTGCTTATAAACCTTTCTAAATTTAATGTATTTTACGTACTATTTGCGTGGCACATTGGCTCCGTTCAAATATGAACCAATAAACGATCACTAGAGATGTTGTGCAAATATGAATGGTTTCGGTTTTTTAAACTTTAACACGTCTGGAGCAATTTTTGCTTACTTTTGGTTAATTTTCATCCATTGTAATACACTTGTACGGAAACAGGAAAGTTTTCGAGTGATTTTCATTTATTCATAAAAATTTTCACCAATAAGTAAACATGCGAAGCTACGAGACTTTCGTTTGAAGTGGCTAAATTCCGACAGTTGCGTCTAGCACCCATCTCGTAAGTAGGTGGCATTTCTTGGCTTCTTACACGTTCCTTCGCCGAGATCGCAAGAAACACAAAATAGTAGGTTACTCGAATTTTTGAATTTCCGGAAAAATAATGTTCAATACGAGGTCTAAATCAGGCGAATTTTTTTAACAACACGCAAGTTGTGCTGCGCCTATGGATTTTATGTCTATACGTTGTTCGAAAGTGAAAAGCGTAGAAATATGTCGTGTTTACCTTTTCAAATCCAAATGAGTCTTTGGTTTCAGGTGTGGCAAATAAGACATTTTGTTATGCGTGCTGTACTTATTCTGACAACTAGTTTTGATACAACAACCAATTAGCTATAGGCCTTGTGTTCGACTATAAACGCTGTTCACGACAAAGTGAGCACTTTTGAAAATCAACCTTAGAGAAAAGTCACTATCCCTACTTGCATATATTTTAACGCGCGTACCGAGTGAGATGCGCCCAGTAAAGTTGGTAACGACGATTGGAAAGTGGTTCCATATCTTAACGTCGCATAAAAAGTGTGAGGTAACCATTTGTGATAACATAATTATTTCTTTCACTTTCTATTTTTTCTAATGCATCGAAGCGTAAAAATGAGCAGACTCGCAAAACATTTTCTTTTGTAATAATTTCACAGTTGCACTAGACCGACGCATGAATAAAGTGACGAGGCCCATGACAATGCTAATTTTTCATAAGACGGAAATACACAATGTGCATACAAGTAGATATTAAGCAGGGCTTTCAAAAGTGCTCAATTGACAATGGACAGCCTATAGTAATATGAAAAATTTAAAACACAGAACAGTGGCAGGGTTTATGAATTAAGTTACCCACAGGGAAGATATGAAGGACTGTTAATTGAAATGTATAGTACCGGACAAAAAGGTACTTTCCTGTGCGTTAAGTGTACACACACTTCGTCTGGATGGGTTTCCTGTACGTTACGTGTACACACACTTCGTCTGGATGGGTTTCCTGTACGTTACGTGTACACACACTTCGTCTGGATGGGTTTCCTGTACGTTACGTGTACACACACTTCGTCTGGATGGGTTTCCTGTACGTTACGTGTACACACACTTCGTCTGGATGGGTTTCCTGTACGTTACGTGTACACACACTTCGTCTGGATGGGTTTCCTGTACGTTACGTGTACACACACTTCGTCTGGATGGGTTTCCTGTACGTTACGTGTACACACACTTCGTCTGGATGGGTTAAGCTCAAACAGCGAACATTCCTTTATAACAGTGATATTTTATTACAGATCTGTAAATTTCGCTGGACTACCTGAAAAACTATCCATAATTTTTGTGACGGAATTTCACTGACTTGGCGGTAATTTTTACTATTATTGGTAAATTTGTCTTTGCATAAATAACGCCTCGTGAAAGTAATTTTAAGGGCGTACAATTTTAATAATTCAAAACACTGATTTAACAGCACGATGTACGATTATACTTAAAGAGTACCAACCACCAACTCAGTTGGCATTCGCGCTAACGTGTGTACTGAAAAGGAGGCCGCTGATGTGACGGTTAATTTACAACACAGTGGTATGGGCTGTTCACGGTAAAATGAGCACTTTTGAAAGCCTTGTTTAAGATCTACTTGTATGCACATTGTGGATTCCCCCGCCTTATGTAAAATTAACATTGCCACGGGCATCATCCGATATAATAAGTAGACGATCTCTGTCTGGCTGATCTCTGCCTGTCCGTCTTTAATACCTGTAAGTCCCTTGAAACTCAACAGAAGTTATTCAAATTTTGCAGAGCGAATCCTCATAGTAAAATACAGGTCAGGTTCGAATTTCGGCAAGATTAGATTACGCAATCGTTACCATCTACCCTAAAACTAATATTTTAATTACTTTTTCTCTATGATAAGTTTTGTATTATTGCATAGATATATGAAGGTAATGGGATATCATTTTTTTTACTTTAAATGCCTCACTTCAATGTTGAGTTCATTAAGTGGGGTCACAGTGACTCAATGGATAGAGCGATTCCAAGTTGAGCCTTAGTGTCTCAGTGGATAGAACTATGTTAAGTGCGGTCGCAGTGGCTTAGTGGATAAAACTATATCAAGTGGGGCCACAGTGGCCAAGTGGATAGAGATATATCAAATGGGGTCTTAGTAGCTCAGTCGATAGAGCGATTCCAAGTGGGGCCTTAGTGGCTCTGTGGATAGAGCGATTCCAAGTTGGGCCTTAGTGACTCAGTAGATAGAGAGATTCCAAGTGGGGCCGCAGTGGCTTAGTGGGTAGAACTATGTTAAGTGTGGCAGTAGTAGCCAAGTGGATAGAGAATTATTAAATGGGACCGCAGTCGCTTCAATGTTGAGTTAATTTCACATCATTTCACTATTACCTACATATATCTATACAATAGCGATTCGAAGTGGGGCCTTAGTGGCTCAGTGGATATAACGATTCCAAGTGGGGCCACAGTGGCTTAGTGGGTAGAACTATATCCAATGTTGAGTTAAATTCTACTTTTTTTTTTTTTTCAGACTTTGTATGATAAAAATTTGTAACATCGTAACTGTTCTAGGCAAGTGACAATACTAAAAAAACAAGATCGCGGGCTGGGCTCCTAGTAACTTTATACATGCGTATGTCAGAAGAAACCGTGGAATTATTATAAAAGTAAATATGTTACCTATCTGGTCATTTTTAGAATTGAAGGACTTTACTCGGCGCATGTCACTCAGTGCGCCCGTTAAAATATATGCCAGGCAGGAGCAGTGACTCTTCTTTCTAAGACTGAATTAAAAAGTGCTCACTTTATCGTGAACAGCTTTTACCAGGTCGAAATTTTCCAAAAACGTTTCAGAGCTTCCACTGACCGCCGCATTATTCGTATGTTTGCGAACGCGCCCAAATGCTGGCCGCGTCGTGACCGAGATGTGTAGGGAACTGGCCAGACACCAATTATACGCAGCTGTAGATTGGCTGGCAGGATGGGCAATTGGGGGTGAGCCCCCAAAAAAAATATCTCCCTATCCTTTGTCAGATTCTAACTCACCCATCCCCCCCCCCCCCCCCTCGGGGCCAAATCGCGATGCGCGGGCTAACGATATCTGGAAGAAAAATTGTTTATCCACGCCGTCCTCGACAAGGGGAAAGCTGATTAACCAAATTGAATATGGATGCGGCGGGAGGGAGTGTTTCCGCGAGAAATGCCGCATGTGCGAAATCGAGTTTCGTGTCAGTGAGGGTTGTAGTTGCGCGAAATCTAGAGCTTACCATTCCGTTTCGTAACATAATATGGTGCGTTTAAATTCTGCCACTTTTTTGCATGTGTCATTTAGAAATTCTCTACAGTCCATTAAAATAACAAACGGTACAATATATTAATAATTTCATTTGCTGAAATGCTACTCGCATATATTTCACTTAACAGGCTAGTAAATGAGCGAGTGAGGATATTTGGACGGCTCTTAACATCGAGTTCTTGAGAGCCGATAAGGCTGATTGAGGTGAGTATGGTGTAGTGAAAGGGCGGGGAAACGGGAGATCCCTGAGAAAACCCGCCTACCAGCGGCATCGTCCGGCACGATTCCCACATACAATACACATGAATTCTGATTCTGTGTTTTTATTTTATTAATTTTCTTTCTTTTCAGACATATTTTTCATATACAAGCCAAATTTTTGTTTCCAATATCGTCTCACAAAATAATGTGAATTTTACTATTTTCAATTTCCCAAAAAGGGCACAATTAAAATAATTAACATTTATAATTCTGGTTTTATAGTCGTAACAGTTGCCATTTCTCTCTTTCATAAATATTTTAAATATACAAGATAAACTTTTGTTGCCAATATCTTTTACAAGTGTGTGTTTTACACAAACAGGGCACATTAAAAATAATTAGCCTGTATAATACGGGCTTTATAGTCGTAACAGTTGCAATTTCTTTCTTTGTTTCTTTCATTTTGAAAATTACCATTTATATTCAGGCCATAAACTATTTACCAAAGGCCATAGACTTGCGAGAATATTATGTGGCATATCATAATAGTTTATACTGAAGATTACAATTTATTTCCCCGGCCATATACTAGTTACCAAAGGCCGTTGAATTGAAAGAATATTATTTGAAATGTTCTCTCCGAACAATGAGACAAGTTTCATAGAGTTTCTGTTCAAAAACATGCTTTGTGGACTGATCCACAACTAGAAATATTCGTATTTTTATTTTCCCAAAATTTAACTAATTTCATTGAGAAAATTATAGAAAAGACACGTACAAACTATAACTGGGGAGCTTGCAAAATTACCAAATTTTGTCCTGAACCCTAGCATTCATTTTAAGGATTATTTTCCAGAAGTTCAGGGAAAACTCTAAACTACTTCCCTGGTTTATCTCGTGTACAAAACGTATGAGCATTTTCCCCAGATTGTCTATAATTTTGCTATTAGTTGATTCATATTTAATTAAAAATTGGGCATCTCATAGTAAATCTTTTACCAAGATTTAAAATTTACATTTATATTCAGATTTTCCGATGATAAAAACAAAGCATTTTTGAGGTTCAACTAGGTTGTTTTAGGAAATCATGCCCCCTCCCCCCCCCCCCGGTTCTGCCTATTAGGACATCAAAGTATGTCTCGCCATAAGGGCCGGCCTGATAACTAGTGGCATACTTATCTTGGCATTCCGAAGCTCTCTCGAGGTTGCTGTCTGACCTCGAGACAACTCCGCACCCAGAACATATAGCAGAAATTCTTTAGCTCTCCTAGAGGGTCTTAATTACTGATCAACCAATGGCTAAGTTTGATACCTAAAAAGGTAATGTTCAAGGGACGATGGGTGAACAGCCAATCGCCAACAAATATGTCACAATTACAAGAAAAAAATTAGCTACCAATTTAGCAAACAAATTAACATCATATTGGTACTCCTGCGCCGCCTCCCTGGTGATGTCACAGGAGTGGGGAGGTCATGCGCCGTGGTCGCAGATCGCAGTTCCATCTAGACGGCTGAAACTCCAGCGCCATGTCAAAAAAGTTCAGTAACGAGACAGTCTCCAAACGGTGAAACTATATCAATTTTCCTAGTGAACTTCCGTGTTGGTAACCAGTTTGTCTTAAATTCCTACGCAGCTCTTCACGTGTTCCACAGGCAGGTTGGTGAAAAGGTAATAATAGTTTAGAAGTTCACTCAGAAAATAAGTTTGGACCAAAAACGGGAAAAGTTCTTTCACTCCATGTAGTTGTGTTGCGTCGTACTTGAGCGGTTAGATGCTGTCGAAAAATATGGTTGATGAGTAAGGAGAGGGCAAAACTCCGTGCAGGCCGTCTCAAAATAAAGACAAGAAAAACCATCGTATGGCCACTGTTAGCTATGGGAATGATGTCAAATGCGCGTTGATACTAATTCTCAGTAATGTCTAAATATTGAGCGTGTAGTAATTTTGAGTACAAATCATCTTTTCGAGAAAATAAGAACGAAATAAGAAAGACTTCCATTTCACGCACAGTTGTATTAAAATTTAAGAAAACTCGCGCCTCGGGGTAGATTGGCGGGCCGGGTATACCAAAGATATGATGCAAAACGAAACTTTGCTGAAAATACTGAAATCGTTCTGTATTGTCGCACTCGTCTAGAGCACTGAACATAAAAATGCTACAGCGAACAGAAAAGTGCTCCTTCACTTCTCAGTACATGCGCTACATAAATCTCGTACAAGTTACTCGTGTATATCGGATACCCATCACATCCACTACAGGGCAAACGTATTTAACAAATCTCACTGGCAGCTCTTTTTTTTTTTTTTTTTTTTTTACAGACGTTTCATTCTACACGCCGTGCTTCCTGCCGAGGACGACAAACGATATCACAAGTATAACTCTGCTTTCAAACTACCAGACACGCCACACGAACACGGCTTTGCGTGAAGGTTTGACGTGCGCTTTATTGCTGTTTCTGAGTTTCGCGTTAAAGTTACGGCTTGAACTAAACTAGTTTTAATAGAGTTGCTCAGGTGCAGCAGCGTGTTGTGTTATACTGCGCGGAAATTAGCGTACGAAGTGTGCTACAGAACGTTAACTGTGTTGCGCCAGAAATCCAGACCAACGTCACTTAGGGCATCTGATACCACAAACTAAGGTAATGTAAGGTCAGGTAAAGGTGAAAATCATATTATCAAATATATTTTGATTTAACTGGCTCTTCTTAACACACTCGTCTTTTCGGTACCTCACTGTAGGCCTAGTAAATCGAAAAAATAAAAATTTAACTACTCACTGAAAAGAATTACCACCATAAATAGTTAGGATTATTATCATAGACTTAATATAAAAATTCAATTGCAGAAAATGAAAATAAATTAATAAAACGAATTATAAATATTATTTCGCAGACCATCAGGATCAAGCCACGGACTAGCAGCGGTCCACGGATCACAGTTTGAGAACCATTGAAAAACAAAAAGTTCCAATTACTACACAAGAATATCTAAGCTTCATACATTAACGGACATTGCAGAAGCTGAGAATCAATTTCGTCTTGGAATCAAAATTTGAGAAGTAAACTCAAAACAAGGGACATTTTGAGGGGAAAAAAGGGAAATTCAAGATGGCGGCCGGTTGGCTCCGGCTCCGACGCTCCACACACCCTTATGCCCGATTCCCCATTTCTCTGCTACTTATGCCTGTTTTCAGTATCACAAGTACAACGTTAAATGCTGTTCATGATAAAGTGAGTACTTTTGAAATCAACCTTAGAAAAAAGTAATTGCCCGTGCCTAAATATATGTTAACGGGCACACTGTGAGTCACATGCACCCAGTAAAGTTGGTAACGATGGAAGAAAAATTGTTCCACATCTAAACATCAACTAAAAAGTGTTAGGTAACCATTTGTAATAATTTGAATTATTTATTTTGCTTTCTGGATTTTTTAATGCATCGACGTGTAAAAATGATCAGATTTGTAGAATATAGACTTTTTATAATATTCACAAGATTTCAATTAACCGACGCATTAATAAAGTGATGAGGCCCACGGCAATGTTAATTGTACGTAAGGCGGAAGACTACGCGACGTGCACACAAGTAGATCTTAAGCAGGGCTTTCAAAAGTGCTCATTTTAACGTGAACAGCTTATAATACGATGGATGAGTTTCCACGTGCGTTATTCGAGCCAATGTAAACAGCTATTGTCCACACAGTAGCTTCGTGGGTCAGTTCGCAACGCTGGCGGTCGCATTCTTCCATCGAGCGAGCGATAAAAGCAGGTAACAGTTTGAAATGCGGGCCGCAGAATTTACGAGCCGGGTGCGGCATCGCCGAGGTTGGTTTCGGGAGGGGTGGCGGGGAGGTGTTATGCCTGGAGAGGCGGCGAGAATATCTGTGAATTATCGCACCTGAGGGAGCCGACCAGGTTGCGGGGTCAGGAATAATTACCACCGAGAGGCGAAACGAGACTGGATATTACAGCTGGTAACTCGCCAGACGCTACCGTACCGCAACTGCGCCGTTGTTAATATCGCTCGTTACGAAACTGCGACTGTTTTAATAGTTCGCCCTTTAGTTTGCGAACAGGAAGTGCGAGAATGTACGCTTCGCAGCATGGGAGGTACGAGAGAAACGTTCGTACAGTTATATGAATATGTTGGCGACGAGGAAGGAAACAGTCTTACAGGTACGTTGAAGTCGCTGTTCCGCTATCACAGTGAAGAATCACAGGAACTGTATTCGCCTACGCGAGAGTGTAGCATAGACTAGAGATTAGGTAGACCGATTATTCGTCTTCTGCGCATGTACCCAACATTGACCTACCTCAAATGAACACAACTGCTGTAGTCACATGGTCAGCAGTAATAGACGTGTTTGTTTATGTCTTAGTTTTTAAATGACAAGCACTGTACTTTTACCTATTCTAATTTAGTCAAAATACATACATCTCAATGTTTACTAAACAGTGTTCTAACCTCAAATTAAATCCACGCCATTTTTGCTAGCCGTATTGGCAGAAAAGCAGTTCGATGTTGTGACACGGAGATTGGTTATGCGCAGCCAGCGAGATCGGTCTACCTCGTCTTTAGTCTATGGGTTGCAAGCCCGGATGCAGGAAGGACCGGTTACGGAATATTCTGCGGTTGTCTGCGAGTGCCTTGCACAGTGGTGAACCAGGCCCCATCTACAACGTAGTAAATTCTTAAGTATCGGTGCTGGGAATGAAACGCAGATTCCCCTAGTAAGTCGCAGTAACAGTGCTCACTACTCCAAAGGCCATATTACACGCTACCAGATTTCGTAAAAGATTGTGCAAGGTCTGCCATAGCTGCCGTTATACCGGCCTGTACGGCACCCGTAATGGCATATTTCGCCTGGCGCTGCCAGATTTCATCACAGGGTTGGTAATTGGACCTTTCGTGTTTTTCGTGACAGGTTCCATACCGGCTCTCGTACCTGGCCAATCACACTGCGGTTTCAGAGCGTAGGGCGCTCCCCGTGGCAACCACTTGAAACAAGTTAATGAAGAAACTGAAAAGGACTCTTCCATCATGAATTTACATCCGTGAGGTTGAAACTCTTTCAAATAAATTTAAAATACGACGAAGACGAATAATATTACCTATGGCAACTCTTAATTACTGTTTAAAACCGTTCTGAATACTTAAAACATTACCTACTATATAAATAATTAATTAAAACTCTTAATTTTAAGTACAGTATATAAACTCCTCTACAATCTGTGAACTTGTGGTGCAACCTTACCTCAATAGCTCAGGGGTAGGGTGGCCGACCTGTAGCCGGAGGGTCGCGGGTTCGCGCCCGGGTGTTCCCTGACGCGGCAGATTTTCAGTTCGCTTGTCTTACTGGGAATCTGTCAGCAAGACGACTTCACTAGAGCTTCGTCAATATCAAATGTCACGACAATGTTAAATGATGGCAAGGGGGGGGGGGGGGGAATGTGGTAAAGTTTGCAGCGTCCGCAATGAATGCGTAATTTATGGGCGTAAATTTGAAAACTCCGCCGCATCCAAATTTTTTTATCATTACGTTTTACATGCTGATAATATAGCGGTACATAAAGAAAAAATTATATTTTGCAACCGTTCAGTAATTTTCGTCAAAATTAAAAAATAACACACTCGTACTCTAGTTACTGCAGGTCATTTTAAAAAAATTAATGAAACTATACTAGTAAGCAAATAATTTATGTACAACGCGAAACGCGAACAGTAATATAGCAATATTAACATGTGCTAGCTAGTATGTTCATAGGCCTACTCCCACGCAAGTAACTAACTGGTAGCAGTTCTACGAATGAAGTTCATATTTACTACAAACCACACACTGCGCATCCACCGTGGGTGCCAAATGCTAGTACGCGAACTGCTGTCGTGTAATGTGAATCTTCCATGGCGGCTCATGTAGCGGCTGGTATACCGGCTCGTACACCAGGACTTATAGAAGCTTGTACAAGAATCAAATACGGCAGCAGTTATCGTGTAATATCCGCTTAAGAGGGCGCGGGACATAAATTAATGCTATTGAGGTTTATAGTATTTTACCAATTTTATGGAAGCCGATAGAAAAAAACTAAGGGCAACCAAACAGAATGATTTTTACTAACTACGAGAGCAAATATTTTACCCGAGTGACGTTATTCTGCCGAGATATTTCTGACTTGATCGTTAAGTTGGCAAAACCTATTATCTAGGACTGCCATTTTTACCTTTTTCTATGTTATGTCCACGTCCCCTTAAAGAGGCGGCCACGAGAAGATAAAGATAAATGTACGTGATGTTCCCACCTGCATCATCGCCCTTGTTAAGAAGAAGCTGCCCTACCCGAGGAGCAGACCTGTCGTTCCTGGCAAGCCAAAATGAGGTTGAAAGATTATGATCGACGGGGGGGGGGGGGGGGGGGCCTTTTTAACTGTCACAAGGTTCTCAATCGTAAGCAGTTGCGCTGTTATAATTTAAAAAACTGTGCAATATTATAATGTAAATATTTTTTCAGGACAGAAATAACAGTCGATAGGTAACTATTTTGTCACCAATTGATAAGTTTAGTTATTGGAGTGGAGAGATTTTGGCGGTTCTTAAAATCGAGGTCTTGAGAGCCGATTAGAATGAAGTGAGAAAAGTTTGGCGTAGCGCCGGAATGCAAGGGAGGGGGATATGGGAGATCCCCGAGAAAAACCCGCCGACCAGCGGCATTGTCCGGCACGATTCCCACATGCAAAAATATGGGAGGAACCCCGCCGGAGATTGAACCCGGTTCGCCTGGGTGGGTGGCGAGTTCCATTTGGTTATTGGAACATAAATTCATGTGGTCGTTAAAATATGTCTAATGCAGCAAAAATCGCTTAGAATTCAGAGGAAACAATATGCTCGAAGTTTGTAAATGCAACGTTTCCATCGTCGTGGCATTGAGGGGTTTAAATTTTTTACTAGGAGGCCCGCCTACCTGAAGTTATGTCAGCGTTTGAGGCCGAGAATCGCGGGGGCGATAAGGACTACACTCCCAGGCGTATCAAGTGCGCCATCGCCACTAAGGGCAAAGCTCTGAACTGGCGTGCAGTGTTCACGTCGTGTGGTGTGAACTACGGCATTTTTAACAGGTGATTTTATCGATTTACTGGTGGAAAATCAGTAGCAAGTTTCAATGACGCTGAATCTCTCTGAAAACAGTGTTTCCAATGTGCGTGTGAAGTCTTGAAACACTCAGTGGGTCTCGTCTAAAGTGTGTGTTCTCGTAGATCAGCACATTGGACACGCGTTCAACACTTTCATCGTAAACGCGTATTTCAAACACGCTGCGGCGCATTTGAAGCACCAGTTAGGTGAAGATGGAGCAGCGGCGGAATACAAAGTGCGAGGGAAACGGGAGTGCCCCGAGAAAATCCCTTTTCCAACGTCAACATTCATGACGTCACCTACAAGCGAACACCCGCCAGCGACCCGCCGGGAAGCAAATCCGGGTCGCCTTGGTGGAAGGCTGAGTATACTCAGTTTACAGGTTACCTCCAACTTTTCTGAAACCTTGCTAAAGTTCTACTTTTAGGATATTCCTCCGCCTTATATAAGTCCTATATCGGTGAGGAGTTTAGTGCAAAGGTGGGCTAAGTGTAAATTTTATTATTTTTTCTCATTTTGATGTGTTTGTAGGTATATTGATGGTAGACAGGAGATTTTAAAAAATATATTTAACACACAAGAGAAATTCAGAGTGTCCTAAGTATGAATAAATTACACACATCGAATCGCAAATTTAAAAAAAAACCACGCGAATAATAAGTGCAATTACCTGAGTCTTAAACGTAACGTGAGTCTCGAGCTTAGAAATATAATTTACACGAGAGAGAATTTTAACATCTGATGACAAGTGCAAACTCACTAAATGGAATCCAGCTAGTCAGTATGAAATAACACATTAACACGAACAAATTATACAATTCAGCTTGGTAAATAATATCTTACAGTAAAGAAACACTGAATACTATTCAAACAAGACACAATAGCGTACGTCTATTCTGATAACTAAAATATGTATAACGATCTACAAGAAAGTTATTAATAGAATATCTTACCCCAAACGATTTGTTTCAAAATAAACAACTTACGTCGAAGCATAGAGCTTAATCCCACACCACTTTATATATAATGGAAAAAAGGCACGAACATCCTCGAAGAGAAAATTATTTTTAAAATAATGGACGTACCACAAATTTCCGTAAATAGAGCACACTTGATAACACAAAAATTGAGAATCTTATAGCAATATTGACTTAACACATGAAAATTAATATTTTCCGATAAATTAAAAAAAAATTTCACCCTATAGTTTACGAATACTGTGAACGAGGTGTGAACTACGGAGCAAATAATATCGCTTAAGAGGGCGTGGGACATGTGGCTGCGAGCCGCGAAATCGACGTTCGTGGCGCAAGAGATACTGTCAAAACCGTAACATATTTTGAAATCACGGTAAAATTAAGATATTGTGTAGGGTTGGATTTTAGATTTCCATTACTCGAAATTTCGAAATGTGTTTTATTTTACTAATTACATAGCCATCAATATGACAAATTCAATAGACGAATACTAATAAATTTGCGTTGCAAATGGAAAACTGAAAATTGTCAATCCACAACACATTTGTGTACATTACGTTGAAAATTGCAAGATGCATGTAGAAGCAACACAAGCTGTAAAATCTATTGCGCAACAAGCCTTGAAAACGGCAGTTCACACGGGATTTGGCACTGATTAGATACGTCGTAGTTCACGCATCCACCCATAGGTGATGGGCCCTCCGCGCGCAGTGATTCATTACAGTAACGCATCACAGGCGTCGCGTGAGACACCACAATAAGTGGTAATACAACACGATTTAAAAATAACAAGGATAGAGGACATATATGCTTATTTCCGAGTGGCGGAAAGAAGCCAAGGGAAATCACTTTATTTATTTATTCGCATCCCATATACATCCAATACACTTTGGAAAGCACTTGTCAATTATTATTATTATTTTTAATATTTGTTAAACAATATGGATATTTGAACACAATTAAATTAACATAAAAATTTATAACAGATAAATAATATAATTTACACACTTCTTAATTCTATCAGCTCTACAAACCTAGTAAGACAACATTTGGTTGGAGTGAAAGTTATTACAATTCATGTACAGACATATATTAAAATATAAATAGTTAAAGTCTACATTAGATTGAAACACAAGGTATTACACAAAGTCTCCTTATATCAGTCTTGTTCTGCATTATAGAAATTCATCTTAATGTAAGTATTCTTCTACGAAATAGAAGGTCTTATTTTAAAAAATATGATTTAACAGCTCTTTTTAATTTCTGTAAACTATTAATTGACTTCAAATGACTTGGTAGGTTATTTATTAATTTTGCCCCAGCATAGTATAGATTTGATGTAAATTTTGAGGTTCTGTAGGAAAATAGGTGAAGGTGATTAGCTTGTCTGGTGGACGCAGTGGCTGACGACATTGTGGACACACTCGTAGACATGAGCACCGTGGCGGACGGTGCTATAAACTTGGAAGATGTAGACGCTGTGGCTGACGGCACTTGAATTCTCTTAGATGGATAATGACGACTCATGGTTGCATGTGACTAACATATATCTTATTTAAATCAGTGACATGATATGATCTAATTTTAGTAAATATGCTCCATATATACTATATATTTATATATATATATTATATATATATACATATATTATATATACATATTTATATAATACATACATACATATATACATATAATACATATAATATAATAATATATATATATATATATATATATATATATATATATATATATGTATATTGATAATCATATTTATGTAAATATATACGGATATTTTCTGTGAATGTGCCGTGAACATGTTTCAAATTGGTTAAAATTATATTTTATAAGATATTTCCATCAAATTTTCTTTTTCATAAAGTTTAGTATATGTACGGAGAAGGAAAACTTGTTTTGTAAATAGTGGTTCATTTTTTAAATAAGTCGTGTATTTTTTATTATTTCTGGATTTTTTCCTGGAGCTTGCAAAGTGAATACTAATTTTTATCAAGTAGAAGATAAAATATTTTAGCTAGAAAGATTTCAAACAGCTAGGAAGACATTTTGACCTTGATAGTCTTGATGGTTGAAACAATTGTTCACCTGAACTGCCCTCTCTAGCAGGGGATGGGGATGTCTTTGCCAAATTCCTTTGTGAAAATCCAGGTGCCTGGGTTATCTCCATGGTATAATAAAAAAAATGTGTTCTGTGGGGGTTTGTTGGACTCAGGGTGCCAACATCTGAAATCTCAGTTTCTGTAGTTGGTACTATTGGGAAAATGTTGAAATTTAAACTTGAAGGTTTATAACTCTGTACAGGGAGCAGTCACAATGTTAAGACCTCAGATCTCTAAATGTAATGGTTTTGAAATATTAGCAAATGCTATAAGTAGAAGCTTTCGAACCAAGTATAAATTACAAAGTTAATATCGTTTAATCTGAAAAATTCCATGCGATTCATTTAAGTTTAAACAAAAATTTGAGCATATCTACTTTTTTCACATGGATGCACAAATTTATATTAGTTAAATTAACAGTGTTACATTTGTTATTCCATGAAATAATGTTATAGTAATGCATGGTGTAATATAATGCAACATATTGTAACATATTAATGTAACATTAGCAACATATCAATGTAGTGTATGGTAATGTCTATTATGAATTGTCTATTATGTTTGAACCCTTAGAAGGGAAACTAGTTTACATTAATACATAACCTAACCCAGACTCGAAGTCAGTTTATATCAACCAAACATTATCTGGGATTGTATTTTATAAAGCTAGTTATGGAAAAGTGGTTAGAGTGCTCACTTCCAGAGTTTTTCTCTCAAAAGTCTCTGGGGAGAAAATATTATTCTTACCAAGACAAGATCACTTTTAATAAGGAATAGGGTAAATCAATTTTAAGCAACAATTTGATTTTCAAACAATAAATTATTTACAAAATATATACAAATACAATCTGGATCAAAAAATAATTTTAACACTCAAGCAGCAGTCTATGTTCAAAAACATATACAAATTAAACACTTGTTTCAATCATTTTAACACTATCAAGATTAGGATGACCCATAATTATTTATTTCCAAAACCAAGTCGAAATGGTTTACTCCAAAATGCTAATAACTTGATATCCAATTTACATTTTGATTTCTGTATGCAATAACATGTGATTTAATTATCTTGTTGATCAATCTTTACAACTAGTGGATATCATATAAGTAAATACTTTTTTTAAAATTTAATTTCACTCATCCTAAATAACGTCATATAACTCGAATAATAACCACAAGTGAATTGGGAGGAGAATCATAATAGTCTGTTTCACCCCACTCAGTCATCATAGCCCAAGTTAGCATAAATTTTGAGTTTTCCTCTGCAGAGAAAACCGTTGAATTAGTTCCATATGTTTTACACAATAATTTGAACGATGGACACTTGTATTCTTTTTGAATACCTATTATTTCCCATTATACACACTTTATAAAATGTGTTCTTACTCAACTCCACCTACAAATATTTCACAATTATTTAGGTAATGTTTGCAAATATCTTCAACATTATTATACTCTATACATCCACTTTCCCAGGTTAAACCATGATGATGCTTAGTAAGCCATCTATTTGTTTTCTTGCATTTGGGAGTTAGACATTTAAAGTTGAATACAATTGTATGTTCTTCCATATCAGTAATAGCTTATTCTTTAATGATAATTTTTTCCTGGAGACTGAAATCCTTGCACATTGCAAAACATCTCATCGTAGCTGTGGTTCATCGCCTACTGACTCAATTAATTATATTCACCAACTTATATCTTACATTGTAAATCACTAATCTATCGCAAATTATAAGAATGTAAGCTTCCATATTAACTGGAATTGGTGTATTTGCAATAATTTCAATTTGTGAAACAATCACGCTATTTGTAATTGTGTCATCTTGCTTCCTTACAACAAATAAAAATAACAATCCTCTGGTTTTAAATTATTTGAGTTTTAGGATTGGTGAACTGATTTTATTATAATACATTTCCTGAAACTTAGAGTGCATATTGTTGCACATAAGGAATGCCCCATTAGCAAAGTTCATATTTAAATCAAAAAAGGTGTAAGCTTGACTGTTTGGATATAGTTCAATTTTTTTTCATTTCTCAATTATCGGATACTGATCTATCCAATTTTAAATTGTTTCAAATAACGACATATCTTGGTTTTCCCTATTACAAATGTGATTTCACATTCCAAATGACTTTTAGTGTTCTTGGCAGTGTTGGAAAAACCTGTAAAGCCCCGATCTGAAGGCAATATCTAGCTTCTTCCCATTTTCGATATATTTTAAAAACTTTACATGTTCATGAGTGTTAATTTCAATTTGTGGCATCAACCATTCTACACTGCTTAATTCAAATGTTGCACCTTCCTCCCTATTAAACCAAATTGTATATAGCATTCAAATGTGTATTGCCAAATAGAATAACTAATTCTTGCTTTGCAATTAATATGACATGTTTATACTCCTCAGAATATCCCAAAACCATACTTAACCGTATAATAAGTTCATATTTTCCAACTGGGTTTATTTGTAGTGAGTAATCAGTAGAATTGTTCCACCTTGCCATAATCCCTATATAAAGATTGTTTAAAGTTCGCGAGAGATACTTCTTTATCGTAGAGGTAATTCTAACATCTCGTGTTTGATCGATTTCCACACCATTGAGCAGATATGCATTTTGTCGATTAAATGAAGTATTCCATTTCTTACTACTTTTGTAGTTGCTGGATTACTTGTATCTGCTGTCTTTAGTTGGTCCTCTAAACCTTAAACTTGATTTCTATGGTAACATGTAAATATCGTGATTTTGCATAGAAATCCTTATTTCTGAAGGAAGCGTATACGGACCTGGACAGAAAGGTTCATACACATGTATTTCCATATTGGTAATTAAATTTTCATAAGTGATAGGTTCTTCAAAATTATGTATGTTTTCAATTTCTTGTAACAGCATGTCCTAATTATTTTAAATACAAATTGTTGCCTTGTGTTAACTCCACGTGTTACTTATTTGAAGTAAGCATTTTATGCTTGTGTTTACATCTTTTTAGACTTCCTGTTTCCGAAATACATTCCTTACTGATATAATTATTAAAAGAACCCCTACTTTACACCCGAATTCCCTATCATGCACAATACCCATTATGACTGTAATGTGCAATGGAATGCAACTCTATTATAGCTTTTTTTAATGTAAACGAACTGTCATTTCTTTGTTTCTAAAATTAATAAGTTTACCATCTTGATCGACAATTGTAATGACTATTTCATCAACACAATGAACTATTACTGGAAGATATATCATTGTATTCGGTTTGTCAATTATTTTATATCCTGGAGCTACAGCACACATAAATTCATGAAGTGTATTTGTCTGTTTTCCATTCAAATATGAACCACCAACAATATTAACATTTATACAACATACACTGACAATATATACCAATTTTGATTATTTGTGCAATTCATTAGCGGAATACAGTCTCAGATCGTAACCTAACATATTTACAATTCAATTGTCTTCCAAGAAATTGATATTAATGTTACTATACATTGCACTAGTTAACGTATTCGGATTTCCACGTAATTGGAAATGTACATCTTTAAGGTAATGCCACTTTAATGAATGTTTCAAGGTCATTAAACTTATAAGATCCACCAGTATCACAATCTTTTATGTTTCTTCCACCAATATTAGCTATAAATGATTTGTTATGAATATCCATGTTTGATATGCTGTTGTAAGTAACGAATTCTATTTGACTTATTTGCCTTATTCCATTTCACTCCAATGCAGGGAAATATACCGCACATAATTGTGACGAATTACTACTTGATATTAACGTAATTGATATATTGCTAATATGTTTTACTATCAAAATTACTTATATACCCCATTTAGAGCCAAAAAACATAAACATAAATGTCCACAATTGATTGTATTTGGTAATTGTTCAATTTTGTAAATGTACCTTAATTGCATATTTTTAAATAATTATGTATTTCAATTGGAGGACGTAAATCGCAGAAACTGCTGTAATACAATGAATGATTTATGTTTTTAATTAATGCAACACAGTGCATTCCTTCATTTTGTTTCAAATATAAATTAACTATCATACATTCACAAAGATTTGGTTTCTTTGGTAAATTGTCTCTCATATACACACCTCGGAAATAGGGAATGTCCTGTTTCTTTACAAATACATTAATATCTTCATTTGTTAAAGCACGTTTTGGAATACTATTTAAGACATTCTGCATTATTTCCATGTTGGAAGTTTTTTTGTCCTTGTCCAACTTTATATGGTTTCAAATACATGCTTTTACCTTTTGATTTAACAACTCTACTAATTGCCAAAACCCCTCCGAGGATTAATCCAAGAGCTGTTAATGCTGGAAATAGGAATGGATTGATTCCTCCTTTCTTTGTTTTTTGTTTGGTTTTGCATTTTAAGCCCATGCCTCTCTTCACCTTCGCGCTCATAACTTTATCAAATACCCAAGCTCCAAGCTTTTAACCTGTAGATATAGATGGGTTCTTCCTTATATTTGCTGCTTTATCGGCTAGAATGTATCTGCTATATGTCTTTTTTTTCCAAATCATTTGTTCGATCGTAGACTATATCATGTTCTTTACACCCTTTTTCCAAATAGTTTATTCCTTGATTCTCCCATGCCAAATGTTTTGCAAGTATAGTACCTGGTCCGCAGTAATTATATTTCAGTAAATTAAATTCAAATGGTAATTTATACATCAATGTATTCAATACACCGCATCCTTTTTTTATTTGTTTAGTAGAAGCCATTGTTTTTAACTGAACAAGTGTATATATATACACCTACATTTATAGTTTTACGTTAGTACGTTTCACAATACTCTGTAATTATGTAGAAATGAAGGTTATAAAACAAAATGTACATCTGCTGGTAATTGTAAATACGAAAGAAAACATAATTGAACAGAAACATTGTATTATTTTGCCATCAAACATACATTGTATAATAAGTGGATAAGATATCCTAGAAGAAGTTAAACCTCATGGTTTAAAATGATCTTTTTCAAGCCTATTTGTGTGAAATGACATTGATTTCCACACACAATACGGGATACAAAATATTTCAACCACAATAAATGTTTATTCGAAAAATTGTTGTAGGTCTACCTTAGCAAAACACAACTGGGTAACAGGTTACCGATGCAATGAAGATCGTTTTAAGATATAGAAAGCATAATTTGCTCCTAACTGACAGAGCAACCAAATTTTTCTTCACCCTTCCGGAAACTAATGACTAAGTGGTATCAATCACTATGCAACATATTTGGAGCTTAAAACCAGTGTTGTGGAACGTTAACAAATCGATTAAGCACTTAATATATAAACATTTCACATCGAGGGGGACTTACAAATGGGTTGACGTTTTGCCTGAAAGTTAAATTTTACAGTTACAGATATCATAGAACTATCAAGATTGCTCCTAAAGAAGTTACAGACAATAGTTTAATGAAAACAATTTATAATAATGTTAAAGTCAGAGATAAAAGAAAATCAAAGTTCGAAGTTGGGGAATTTATACGTGCCTTGAAGCAGAAAGGAATCTTCACGAAAAAAATTTATGGTGAATTAATTGGTCTTTTGGAATATTTGGAATTGTTTCAATTAGACAAACACGTCCCTGAATGTATTACATAGAAACGTATGATGGAGAACAGATAAAAGGAGGATTTTACAAACATGGACTGCACAAAGTAAGTTATTCAAATGTATATTTGGTTGATCAAATAATTAAAAGGAAGAAAGATATGTCCTTGGTTCGATGGAGAGGATTCTCAAAAGCACACGACTCATGGCTTAATAATCAAAATGTTAAAAGATTGTAATACAATATTTGTAAATTGTTTTATATTAAATAAAAGATTAATAATATTTTGTGTTATTTGATTTAATAAACCTATGGATAGGGATTGGATGTGCAATTTATTGCATAATCAATCCCTTTTTATTGGATTATTGTTTCGTTGGATTAACATAGGAGAGATAATCCAGTGTGATTAAATCTTTTTACTTCTGACATGATTCACATTTGATGCATAATTCAATTGGTATATGTGATTGATAGGAAATTCGCATTTTGGTGATAATTAGTGTGTATTTGCTATGTATTGTAATTCATTGTGTTTGGGTGATAATCCATTGCATGAGATTCCTTTTAAATGTGACGTATTTGGTGGTTTTTGATGTTACATTTCTTGGAATCAGGATAAAATTTCGTGGAATTTTAGAGCTTAAAGACAGTGAAGACATGATTTGTTTAATACATTGTTGTAATTTCCTGGAATTACAAATTTCTTCTGTGGAATTTTTCAAATTAAAGGTATTCGGGATGCGATTACATTTTAATTTTATTTAGAATGTCTTTGTAATGTGATATACTTCTTGAAAATTGGATAATGTTTCCCGGAATTCGTTTCTCGAAGTAGATTGCTGTTCCTTCATGTTTTTTTTATATATCATTATAACATAATTCGTTGTTAGTTTATAGGAATACTTTTCTGTGTTTGATAATTGTTTGTGGTAGCTTATATTTCTTTGCTTGTATCGATACAGATCTTGGAAGTTAGTAGTTTTAAGAGAGTAAAACACTACTGTCCACGCTAAAAATTTTTTGGTGGTATGTCCTAGGACTTATTTTTTTACGGTGTAACAATAAACATGTTTTGAATGTGTTGAGTAACTCACAGTATTTGTTAAAATGTAAAGTTTTTTTAAATACTAGTCTTAAAATTTAAATGCAATATCGTCTATGTAAAACAAATCGTTTTTGCTAGTCACAGTCCACACACTCCAAACATGTAGCTGGGAAAGAAATATGGGATGAGGGCGAGACAGGCCAAGGGAAATCGTTGTGTGAAGTGGATGTGAGCTGCAGACAGGGCAACGGGCATTGTGGAGTGAAGTTCGCGGGTGCAGCGGGGGAAGTTCTCCCTCCTAGCCCTATTGTAAAGGCGGCAGTGGCGAGCATCAGGCTCTCTGTGTGAAGGGAAAGTTGTCGGGCGGATGGTATCGGGTGGGTATCGATAGTGGCATGTGACGTGAAGTGTGGTGTCTTTCTGAAGCATTTTCTCATTCCCTCGCCCACTTCATGCTATGCATATCTCCCACCCACACGCGACCGCTGTGACCGCCCGCATCTTACACTCCTCCAATTACGTGTGCAGTCCGACCCAACACTGCTCTATATTCACCTCGTTTCCCCTCATCAGCTCTCGAGACCTAAATTTCGCCCGCTACCACCTACACTCAATTCTCGGCTATCCATTAGCTGGTATTGTACACGAGGTTTTACAATGACTCGTCCCCATATCTTTTGTAAAAACATGTCGCTGTAGTCGGCTTCCTTTCCCAAATAAATTTGGAACTGATTTTTTTTTCAACATAGAATAATAAACATTAGCGAGATTATATTTTCCTATACGATAGTATAGTCAAAATTGTAGTGACTCAGGGATGTCTATTAGTGAAATACTTATTTTTGTCTGCTAGATAAATAAATATATGATGGATTGAAATTAAAATAACTTTTCCAACATGTTTGTTTAACATAAGTTTTCAATGGTTGAAAATAAAGTTTAACTTGAGTATTTGCTTACATCATAATAGATAAAACTTTAATAAAAATACGTGTTTGAAAAACTGTGTTCTTTCAATGATTAAAATTATGTCTTATAGCTGTGTTGGTATGAAAATTACAGAGTGATTAGTTAAATATTGTTGGAAACAGGAAAAAAGACTGCTGGAAAACAGAGAGTCAGGGGAAGGAAGTTTGGAGGAAAACTGTTTATATATTAAATTGAATTTATTGTGTGTTAAAAACACTTGTAATGTATTTCTTAGTGATGAGGAAAATAAAGTTGTATCTGTGCGAGTTGCGAAATTTTTTAATTCTCTGAGAATGGGCTGAGCTCTTGCCTTCCAAAATATAGGACCAAGATTTAGTGTCCAAGCGAAAATAACAGTTTTTTTAGAGAGGAGAAGAAGTAGCCCAGGCCAGTTCCAAATTCGCTACTGCCTCCCTAGGGAACCGTTGTTTTGGCCTCGAAGCAAGCTTCTGTTCATAGTCGAGGCAGAGCTCTGGAGGTGAAGGGCCAGCGAGCCAAAGCAGGGAAACAAACACTAGAAAAAAACTTTCTGAATACTCAACTCACTTTTCGCACGCAGACTGCTTCTAGAGTAGCAGTAGGAGGGATGTGTCGACAGGGTCACGTCCCTCTGGTCAAGGGGTATAGGGTAGTAGGGTAGCAGATCCCTGCAAGCAAACTGCTCCCGATCTGAATGTAACTAATCAGTTGTCGCCATCTTGCCTTAGCGCCGAAAAAATTGACAATCGCAAGCAGCCCTGGGGTCGCACCTTGGCGTAACTAATCAGTTGTCGCCATCTTGCCTTAGCGCCGAAAAAAATTGACAATCGCAAGCAGCCCTGGGGTCGCACCTTGGCGAGGGGTTGGAGGGGGTGTAGGAAGCTCTGGAGTGACGTGACCTAAGCTACTCAGTCGCTGCCATATTCCGTTGCTCATGAAACCTTGGAGACAGGTGTGTACAGCTCTCTCTCTCTCTCATCTTCAACGCACCTCTAGAACTTGGTGGACGATGAGGCTACAAGCAGGGGTTACCTCAACTATGGACCGGCAACCATCTCTAGTGATAGCCGCAATTTTCGTTAAACGATATTATTTGCTCTGAGGTTCACACCTCGTCCACAGTATTCGTAAACTATAGTGTGAAATATTTTTTTAATTTATCAGAAAGTATTAATTTTCATTTGTTAAGTCAATATTTCGATAAGATTTTCAATTTCTGTGTTCGGTAGATGAGAATTCCTAAAATATCATTTGTGTAAACAGTGTGCTCTATTTACAGAAATTTGTAGTATATCCATTGTTTTAAAAATAATGTTCTCTGCAATGAATTTTGTGCATTTTTCTGTTATATATAAAGTGATGTGGGATTAAGCTCTATAGAAGTTGGTTATTTTAAAACAAATCATTTGGGGTAAGATTCTCTATCGCTGGTTGATTAACCTTTTGATATCAAAGGCGAAGTAGGATCCCCCCGCCCCTACTACTAATATACTTAAGTATAAAACTCTTGTGATATATAACATATTTAGAAAACGACCGAAAAACCACCCCAAGTATTTGTTTAAATGTTCAGTCCAAAAAAGTGTGTAGAAACGGTGAACAGTCTACACTGTAAAAAAAAAAAGTATTAAAATATGCGTACAACCTTTTGATAATTTTTAATTTTGTATGTGTAATTTGTAAAAACAATTACAGTACATGTAAATTTACAGCAATGGATAAGTTTATTCATAACATAGTACACTGATATAAAAAAATGTATTTGTATATTAACAATAAGAGTGGTGTATTTACGAATTTGAAAGTACGTGTAAAAATCCACGAACATGATGAATTAAAACCCAGATGTGTATTTTTACAACTATGCCAATGTTGTATTGAAACATGTACATAGTTGTAAAATTACATGTTCTATTTCATTCAAAAGGTAGTATATTCTCAGTGAAAAAAAAACACAAATGTACTGGTGTATTTTTATTTAAAAGGGTGTAAAATACACTAATGCAAGCCACTAAAACCCCAAACCTGTGGGTTTTTTCAGCCACGCCAATGTTGTACTAAAACACGTTCATCAGTGTAGCAGTACATATTTTTCTATTTCATTCAATAGGCAGTATAATCTTACTGTAAAAAACACAAAGGTACTGATATATTGACATTAACAAAGGTGTAACCTAAGAAATTCGAAAATATATGAGTGTATATTTATACATAAAAATTTACTGTAACTTTATATTTTTATTTGTAATTTCCTAAAACGAATACAGTAGTTGTAATTTTACACTAATGTTGCTGTGAATTTAAATATAATTACAAGTATTTGCTTAAAACATGGATTGAACGGTAGGGAGTAGAACTACTTCTAACTCCTTTCGTGTGTTCAAAAGGAAATCTTAACTCCCACTGATGGAATATGCTGGCTTTTGTATACGAGTATCTATTCTATATCTGAAGTCAATTGTTGTACACATTTTGGAGACAACTTTTTATAACTCTATTATTGAACAGAAATTTAGTAATTACAACTGCAGTGAATCTGCGATTTTACTTTTTAGTTAATGAGAAAATACGCATACACAGTGGTGAAATCACAATTGCGATGTTTGTGTAAATATAGAGTATGAGGCAGGAAATCTATAATTTACATAGTCAAATTACATACACTGAATGCATGTTATTTAACATCATAATAAGTTAGAATTACCGACTGGTATGGTAAAATTATACCTACAGTGTACATGTAATTAGGTATGATGAACATTAAACAGTAACGGACTGGTGTAGTAAAATTACCATAGCAATGATTGTGTTAGTTTACATTGTGTGGTACATGTGATTTAATGTGATGATTAGTAAAAGAAACTGACAAGTATGATAAAATTGCACTAACAAAGCTCGTATAAATTTATCTTATGTGGCTTGATATTGGTGACAAAAAAAGTAAAATTACACGTACAGAGAACTTGTGATTGAACATAATAATTAGTAATAAGAATGACAAATATAGTAAAATTACACTGGCATTGTATTTGTAAATATACATGGGACACACAGCAAAAGTACAGTACACGTATAAATGTACATGTAAAAATACACGAACGTGTGTGCAGATTGTGCTGTCACGTACATTCGTGTAAAACTACACAATTTTTTTACAGTGTATGTATAGTCTGACTACCGGCCAGCCTGACGAACTGAGCGGCGGCAGAATGAAGACAGAGACGCAAACAGGCGCACTGCGAGAAAACTTCTGCGCCGCGGTAGTAACCCCACACTCCCCACACAGGAACCCACGGCTACATTTATCCCGATCATCGGGATGTGATATCGAAACGCGGACCACAGCGGTGGGAGGTCAGAGTCTATAAATTACTGAGCTAACAGCGGGTCCTTCAGAGGGTATGTCTGTCAATCCAGCCCAATGCCTGGAATTCTATACGAGTCTCAGAAATTTGTCACAACGCGGGTAATTAAAATTCGGTAGATATTGGGCTTGTTTGTAAAACTAAGAAAAAATTTTTTATAGTGCACAATAGTTTTATGTCATGAAAGATGTCTACTGGTTATTATTAATGGCATATCGTTACAGCCACAGATGCAAATGGACTACCTTTCTAGGCGTTGCAAAGCTGCACGAAGTAAGCAAGCTCTCGTGATATGCCAATAGAGAGGAATCGGAACTGCCAACAAAAGTAATGAAAGATAAACACGCTCCGTTTCCCATTTAAGAACACAGCAAGTCGAGCTTTGTATGACAAGAATCGGAATGAATAAACTAAGGAACAGATGAAAGAATAACACGCGCAAGTATCTCTATCTATCTATCTCTCTCTCTATCTCTCTCTCTATCTCTCTATCTATCTATCTATCTATCTCTCTCTCTCTCTCTCTATCTCTCTCTCTCTCTCTCTCTATATATATATATCTCTCTCTCTCTCTCTCATATATATATATTTATGTAAACTTTTAGTTTCTTCGCCAGGGTGGCAAATAGAGTATTACAAAAAGAAACAATTACCTGCTGGTAAATATTGCTGTGTAAGTAATAAACACACTGTGTATATTCGACAGCACTCGGAAGTTAACGTCTAAGACTAAAATAAAATATATTTATTGACTATTAGTCCAAATGAGAGGGCATTCAAAAGTGCTCACATTACCATGAATATAGCCTATAGTAAAGAACGCTAACGTGATAATAAGGCTATTCTTTAATAAATGGCGACAATGTAGAGCAAGAAAAATGAGAATTTATCTTAATCACGTGTAATTCATATAGATTATAGAAGTGCATAAACACGACGTGGCATAAATGCCATAAGCTTTCTGAAATAGTCTGTAAACAATGGACATAGTGTCTGCTCAATAACGGTCCACGTTTCTACATTATCCAGAGAGGACGTATGTCCTTGATTTCAACAGCGCGTTAAAGGACACCCCAGATATTCGCACAGTAAAGTGAGCACGTCTTGAGGCAGTCTTCATAAGACATAATAATAACCCATAAATACATTTCATTGTTTTCTCGCACTTTTGGTTTTGAGTACGGTGAAATGTATACACTGTGTTTATTAATCACATTGCATTGTTAGCTTTAACAAGTGGCGGGAGGATATAAATCAGCTGACAGAAAAAAAGTATCTTTATAACCAGGGCCTATAAAGTGCTCACTTTACCGTGAACAGCCTCTGCAGAATTTATGATTAAACTACGAGGTTACACGTTTCAAAAAATCAACCTCGATACTCCTTCTACAAGCACTTTTATACAATATATCAATAATTCCTTGCTGCAAAACAACTATTTAGTTTTTTGTTGTTATTAACTTCATAGGTTTTACGTCGATTAGCTGTAAGTTGAGGGGGCGGTGGGCAGCTTACACGCTAAGATTAAACTTACGGCTAAGGACCTCACTTGAGTATATTCCTCACTCGGCATTGGAGCCCAGGGCCCGTAATATCGCAATGTGACGTCTCAGCCAACGATACATTGCTAGAGGGTTAGCAATTATTTTATCTAATACGATAGAATTCGAAAATACCAGCCGACGGTCTGTAACTGATTTGTAACAAAAAACTGCGGAGCAAATTTATTCCAAAGACGCATTCAGGATACGGATTCGGAAGTAACAAAAATATATTTAAATTCCAAGTTTAACATTGGCTTCGCATTGCACGTGATACGACCGTCGCACTACTGGCGCGCGCTGATTGGGCCGGCGAGCGTAGGAAAGAAACGTTACAACAAGCAACATTTCCATTGCAAAACTTGCTCGTCAAGTATTGTTTTCTTAAATGAGATGCCCCCGACAGCATGAAGACTGATTTAAACTCCGTCGTCGAAATCAATTAAGGTCCAATGTTTACCCGAGCACGAGATGGGCGTAAAAAAAAAGCAATAATTAAATCACAACAGCAGACGGGGTGATATTGATGAACATAGCCCGGAGCGTCAGACTAGAAGGGGGGGGGGGGGGGGGACTTGAGCACATTCTTCTCTGGAGAGCTAACGTTTTTACTCCTATTCTGGATGTTCAACGCAATAACTGACTCGTGAAACTCCACAGGAATGCAAACTTGCTGGGGTGCAGGAGAATAATAGAGGAGAAGGATGGGAAGGGGTGGGGTGTGGTGCCGGGATCCATACTGATCACCGAAGTTAAGGCGCACACAGAAGAATGGTTTCCCCATTGATATGGGCAGAGCGTTTTTTTTTTTTTTTTTTTTTTTGTCAAAGAGAAAGCAAATAACGTGCTACTACGAGCGATGAAATCTGTCCCTCCACGCCTCTTTTCCCTCTTTCAACCTTTCTCGCTACACAATTTCGAAATAAGTTGTCATTTCTCTCGAGTATTAAAAAATTCGACGCGTGGTTTTCGTTTCTTAGACGTACACACGTCCTGATAAAAAAATGTTTGTATCTCTACAGAACACTTTCAGCTTGGCTATCTTCAGTGGTACACGGGAACACCAATCGAAAACTCAAAGCAATTGCGTTGACGGACTATTCGTATCATACATGCTCCGCAGTTTAAACCTCACTCCAAAAAATTAGCAGGTCAAATTTAAAAAATCAATTTTTAATTAAACGTTACAAATGTGAGATTTGTAAATAAAACTGGGGAAAATACGCTATAAATATAAAATAAACATGCCCGCTCGCTGTACTCCATGGGCTTCCAAAATCGGTACCGCAATAAATACATTATGGTCTTTATTTTCATCTGTAAATGGCACAGCATGTAATTTACATCACGTGCAATATGATACTCAAGTAATATTGTTCCACCTCCAAAAAATTCCCAATCCCGTTGGCGATAGAGCCCGGAATTTCACACCTACAAAATTACCGGACATGGTCATCTTAACCAATATAAAAGCAAGAAATATAAAATGGATCAGCGTCGCATAACAACAATCTATTTCATCAAACACACTAGATATAAATTTATTCGAAAATCTCGCTGTCTCAAAGACCAAGAATTGAAATTTTTTTTTTAAGTTGTTAGCTGAACGCTTTCACTTTTTGCCAGTAAATTGATGGGTGGGTTAAAAAATAAAATTCATGTCATGGACAAATGGAAAGAGTGCTGCAAACATGTGAAGGAGATTTAGGATGAGTACGTGAAGAGTTGTGGCTTACTAGACATTGAAACTGATAATTGAATCTCCGTCTCCAACGTGTATTATTACCCTAACGAAGATTCTGCATGTGACACAGACTCTGAATCGGAATAGGTGCATCTTTTGTGTTTGTTATTTACATTCATATTTGTTAGGTTTGTTTCGTAATTGTTTGACATGCTGCGTTTATAATATACTATGTACTATAGTTCCGAAGGTTTACAGTATGTGTGTTTACAGTCCATATGTGCTCAATATTTGCTTGACAACCATTGTTATGAGCGGCTATTATCTGTGTTCTCGTGGTAAATATTTGCATTAGGACTAGCCGATTTTTACCTTAGGGTACTCCTCTCTCTCTCTCTCTCACTCTCTCTCTCTCTCTATCCTTTTACTTCTATTTTCTACTCCACAGATTGGGTTAGACCCATCGTTGGTTAGTTGCATTGCCTCGTATGTGGCTATCATATTTTTATGCTCGTATCAAAGAGGCTTATATTCCGTTTTGTACCGTAAACAGCGGATCAAGACGTTAATGTATCTTCCAGTCTTCAGGCACTAGCTGCAATAAAGATTACAAAACAAATGTTAGATATGCTGACTCCGATTTATACAGCTAAACCATGTAGAAATACAGGTAAATTTACGTGATGAACAAGCAGTGAAATAAAATTGTCGAGATGCACTTCTACTCGTGTAATACGGACTCGAGCGTCGTGGCACGGTTCTCCACGTCTCCCGCCTTGCCGAAGAAGGGGAAGGCAACCGTTGCTCAAAACAAAAAAGGAGACGGGTCTTTTTTTTCTTGTCCAACTATAATCGTACAACTAAAAACTGCCCGTACGACCAAGCCCCGCTCGAGGTTGTAACCCAGCGTCCTGTAAGCTAACCACGGAGGTATGGGGTTTTGTAAAGCCGTCATTTTGAAGTAGAACAGTCACATTAGTCTAGAGGAAAACCCCCACGTATTAACCTGAATCAAGAATTTTAGTATATAAAATGCTTTTTGCCCGTTTCTGTATATTTCGAGGGCGCAGAATCTAAACCGGTCGGGTGCACCACTGTAACCCTTGAACATGGAGATATTCAAGATGGTTGTCACAACGGGACAAACGATAGCTGTATTGCATGTTACACGAATACGAATTACGACGTCCAGTATAGCTTCCAAGATGGCTATCATATTAAACATATTCCACAGTATAATTTAACTTGAAATGTGTGTGACTATTTATATCTTATTTGGATGTAGTTCTCATATAAATTGTTGATATTTGTGCTGGTATATATATTATTGGTAGGTATAAATGGGAAATGCTTCTTAACTACCTGTAGTAACAAGTTGATTTTTATGTTGCCGATCAAAAATTCCAATCGAATTAAGGATGTGGGTAGAAGAACTTAATAGTACTTATCAATTTTTCAAAGTGTGGAGTGGAGTTTCAATTATGAAAGACTGTTTTATGTGATTGTTACCATAACTTCTAACTGCTGAGGAATACAAACTGTATAAGCTGTTTTCGAGATCTGTATTTTTTTGTAAACTACACTGTGTTCCCGCGATATAAAGGTGATTACATATGTCCGCTTATTTCTGAAAGTTGTTACATTCATGGTGGCATTTGACACTTGTAGCAACAGAAAACATTTTTTTCTCCTGACAAGTATCTAACCCGATTCACATAAAAGAACCAGCAATTAACAAAATTGTTGTCTTGGCTGCTTTCAAGAAGCTAATTGTAAAAATTATAGAATTGGTTTTCTTGCACTAACAAACAGCATCAGCCTGAGAAAGTCAACTGACCAGACTGGCGATGGTTTATTGCCACCCAAAATTATAAGCTGCATTTTTTTCTTACTGCATCAGCATGTCAGCTAAACAAATATTGCCACCATCACCAACACCGTCATTTAAAACATCACTAACACCGTCAATTCGATAACTGTCACCACCATCATTATCATCACTATCATACCACCACAATCCCCACCGCCATCACCACTACTATTACAAACACCCACACAGTTACTATCACTTCTACCACTACTCCCACCATCACAATCAACACTGTCATTGCAAGCATGCGCCACCATCGTAGAAAATTGGGTCGCGGTGGCTGAGCGGTTAGCCCGCTCGCCTCCCACCAAGATGAACCGGGTTCAATCCCCGACCGGTTCACTCCAGATTCTCGCAAGTTAAAATCGTGCCGGACTATGCCACTGGTCGGCGAGTTTTCTCTCGGGGATCTCCCGTTTCCCCGCCCTTTCATTCCGGTGTCGCTCCATACTCACCTCAATCACCATCATCGGATCTCAAGACCACGCTGTGAAGAGCCGCCCAAATCTCTTCACTCACTCACCATCGAAAATGATAGTCCTCATTTTGATTTCAAGCTACGTATTGTCGATGCAACAACTCTCCTCTGACCTCTGCTTCTCTTTTCATGTTGTAGTTTTCACATCCCATCATCATCTTGATGTATTCCAAGTATGCTTTCGTTATGCCTTCGTTTTTTTCTTTCCTCCCTAATATCTTGAATACAATATTGTTTATGTCTAGTCCATTTCGATGTTCCTGCCTTTCGTCCGTTGCCATAGCTGCTTTCTTATTTCACTTCTTTGACATTTACATACTACTTTTTTTCCTGTCCATTTAGTCATTTTCCACCATATCCACATTTCTGCTGCTTGGAGACGATTTTTCCTCTGGCTAGTTTTCACATAATTAAATAAATATACTGTAGGCCTATAGAAATTAGTTAGCAAGTTAATTTTACGCCGACCTCCCGTGGCGCAGTCAGTTGGTGCTCCGCCGATCTGGGGTGCGGGATGGTCTGGGTTCGAATAGCGTGGGTGTTAGTTTAAGTTAGGTCATAAGTTAATTTTTAAGCCATCCACTGATAAGGCTTCAGGCATAACATGGAGGGGACGTTAATAAGCCCTTTACAATCCAAGTTAATTTCACGTCTCTGTTGAGGTAATTAGCAGTCAACAAGACTTTTCATATGTATAAGCGTTTGTTTGCAAATATTTGTATTCTATTAAAACTATTTATTGTTTTTGATATACTCTATGTGATTGTTTCCTAGATAGCATAACTCATTTAATGGTAAACTTCATTGTTTTCACTGCCCTTGACATTTGTTTCCTATTGAACGTAAAACATTGTCTTTCTTTTATTTAAATTTCCATTAACTAAGAAGTCTAAACAGCACTTCTAGTAACGTGTTGTTCCTTATACCCGATTTGCAATTATTTAAGTAATCTGAAAACATACTACAAATGTATTTAGAATAAAATTTCAGGTAAATATGACTTACTAAAGGTATGAATTTGCATAATTCCGCGAGAAACTACAAGATTTATTCCTTTGAAATGGGAAAAAATTATCATATACAATATGTGAACTGATTGCTCGAATTATCATAGTCCTTTAATGACATACTTACTTCATGGCAATACGCTAGCTAGGAAATTACTTACAAGTTAAATTGTCAAACTTACACCTGAAAAAAAAACACGCTTTCTTACATTATTCAGTATATTTAAGGTGAGGGTCCCTACACCATACTACGGCATTCAAACGAACTGCGCCATGAAAGGCGGCTAAAATTAACCATTTCAAGAGACTGTTTCAGTTAGTCACTACCTTTTCATCGTATCAAAGGCGATTTAGCTCTGTTCTGAAATGTATTCTCCTATATCAACTCTTTAAGAAACTATTCATAAATTTATCACATCAGCGTAGACGTACAGTGAGATAGTGCGTATTGTAAGATTTTCCCCATACATTCATGGCAACGTTACTACATTGGCCCAGGAATATATCAAATGAGTAGGGAATTTCCCAACTTTGTATAGTAGTGATGCTAAATATTCATATATTTGCAGCCTGATATTTGGTATAATTTTCATACAGTGTATAGGTTAAAAATTGTCATTACAATTTAGGAAGTTTACAAGAAAAACTTTTGCAGTGAAGTGCCAGGAATTGTTCCATTACAATCTTCATAAACGATTATATTATTAAATTTTATGATGAAACCATCCCATACGTATAATCGCATTTGAGACAAGAGTGATTGCACTCTTTATATACCCAAAGATAATTTCTAACAATGCGTTACTGTCATGCCTAGAAACTATAATGAAATTAGCCTTGAAGTAAATGAGGCTACTGTGGATTGCGTAGTACACATTGAACGCCGGAAAGGCCAATTAAATTTTTCGGAATATAATCAGTGATACAACACCGTATATTTTTTAGACGCGTATGAAACCAACACATTGGATTTTGTTGGCTTTCGAAACATTGATAAGAGCCGCCCAAATATCTCCACATTCAACGAATCCACATGGGCATTTGCAGTTAGAAGTTCGTCTGTTTTCTTTTTGAAACGTAATCAAGTGACGACTGTTTGGCCAACGACGGCTCGAGGTCACGTGACTTGCCCCTGGCCTGAGCAACGACCCAGAAGCGCGCGAATAATCGGTCTCTAGGCGGTCGTTAGGTGCGGACTCGCGCATATCTCGGTGGCTACATGTCGCAGGGTTTACGGCGGCGAGGGACGCCTCCCCGGACATGTAGCCACCTAGCAATCAGCTGTGAGAAGCGGCTCTCGGCCTGCACCCAGCAGCCCTAAGGCGACTTACATTACTAACGCCGTATGAATTTGTGTGGCGGCACTGTGCGATATCACTTTAACGGAACAATAATTCGGAAATATTGGAATGGCTCAACAGTGTTGATCAATATATCGCATATCGCGATACTAATGACACGCGATATTAGATATTTGCGATATCAATATAACCAATATATACGATATCGATACAAACTATATTTGCGATACTAATATTTGCGGTATCGGTATGAGTGATATTTTCAATACCAATATTTATGATATATCATCACCAATTTTCAATAATCTCTGGATGCGATATATGATATGGTTAGAATTTTCCGAAACGATATTGAAAAGTGGATATCGCCTAATCCTAGTCTTGTGTGTGTGTATGCAGTGGACATAACTAACACTTATGCTGCTGGATTCACTGTAAGATATTTTTTCTATTTTGCAAGGCCAGATGTGTCAGGTTTTTTTCCATACTGAAAACGGCTAATCTGCACAGGCTTTTGACAGTGTGTTGATCTACTATAAATCTACAACATCCACGACACTTTTCATTCAGAAGAAATGTCTAACATCAAGTGAGGCAATAATACTAATGAGTTTAGCAAAACAAAATTTGCGTAAGCAGGAGTCCCAGCCAAACGAAAGGGTTGCCGAGACACAGCAAAGTGGATATGGTTGTAGTTTTGTGGCTCACGTGACGTTGGATGAGTTGTCTAGTGACGACTAACAGTAATAATGGAGATTCAGAAGGTAAGAGGACATTCTAGAAGTGCAGTTGGCCGGTACGGTAATGCAGTTATATTGATACTTCACTTATCTTACAAATACACCTGAATAATAATCGCATTAGCTACCGAGCAATCGGCCTCTTTCTGACACTAGTTCAGAAAAGCATTAATATAACCGGGGCCATTTATGAAACCCAGTTGTTGCATGTCTGTCTACATCACTTCTAAAATAATTTTTTTCAATCTCTAGTTCTCTCCCTTCCTTTAGTAGTGAGGGTGGTTGTTTTATTGTCGTCGAGTACTTCCGTAACTTTCACTAATAGGATGCACGCAAATGTAACTTTTTAGCTTAGAATTATTAATACTCTCACTTTCCCAAATATTGCATATTTCTCCTGAACCAGCCTGTATATTCACGAATTATCACTAGGCCCAGTCGAAAACAAGGGACCTTGTCTGCCGTGCTATGTTACCGCCTGCCTTTCGACAGGGAGATTCAGATTCGATCTCCGAATATATTACCCGGATGCTGATTTTACGCATGTGGAAAACGTGGCGAACGATCTCTTCTCGGAATGCTTGTCCTCTTCCCCCCTCCACCGCCCATCACCCAACCAACAACCTATCCTTCACTGCGGTATGTTGCTTTTACACGCTTACCTCGTCAATCCGTCGAAGTGGGTGGGAAAAATTCCGTCCCTCGGGCGAGACTGTCGGATGTGATAGCTTTAGCTACCCGTCCTGCACGCTCGTCTTGCTTAGATGGAGATTTGTGACGCAATTCAGGGATCAGGGCGCAAGCTTATAGACGACCACGACAGTTGCACGGTTTCATAACGCCCACTGACACGAAGTATCGGCGATAGTGCTGCCTCAGCAGTACATATAATATGCTTATTGCCGTTCTTCCTTTATGGCTTCCCAGGCCACGAGGTCCCAGGCCACGAGGCTAAGGATGCTGAAATGCACATGCCGGAGTTCTAAGCGCCACGGCCTAGTGTCGTTGCCGTAAACCAACTCAAATTCGAAGTAAAGTGGCAACTGGAATGAAGGTACAAGAAGTCGTGTTTGCACAACCTAAGTTCGATCCGGCTCCGAGCACTCGTTCAGGAATCTGTCTGTTCGAACGGCATAGTGTAAACTTGAAATGGGTGTCGCTTTGCGCCTAAGACTTGATGCTGACTTACTTTAAGCGTCGAAGTCAACCAGTATTCATTTTTACAGTACTGCTAACGAAATTTCGATCAGTCACTCCGAAAGGCAATTTTTGTGACCGAACTTAGCGGCCACGTGTGAACGTTATAATGCAGACAAGCATGTCCATGTAGCTTTACGCCAAGAAAATTCTGGCATCAGGCAATTAAAAAGAACAATTGTATAGATTACCGTTGAACTCGTGCTTTGTTCAGACACATGCCCTTCGAATATTTCCCCCCGCCTAAGAATCAGCGATTTTACCGTAACACAAATAACTTAAGTACACTGATCCACCAAATTCACGTTAAACGTATATTGTAGGAATGCTCTATTTGGTTTCATCACAATAGTTTTAAATATTCCTATAACGCGAGAAACAGGCTTGCCGTTGATGTATCATAGACCTACATCCTTACATGAACTGACGTTTGACGTTCGCAATGACAAACTGAAATGGCATGAAGAAACCGGAGGGAAATATCCTTAAATTATTTTGGCGAAAGGTTGAACCAGTTTCAAACTTCCTTGACCATACTGATCACGAGATGTAAAATGTCAGTCGAACAACGGTCATATCTACCTCTACTTTTAATTCATTAAATTACCAACACACTATATTAATAATTTAACTACTCGTTAAAATTATTTATAGTTAGAAACTTTTATATAATATTTTTAGTTTAAAGACGTTAACGATGTATTAATAAAACTACTGTTATTTTGTAATAGTTTTAAGAACACAAAATAAAACTCGCAAATGCTGAACACAACTTTAAAGAGAAAGGAATAAACAGTACTGTCAATATTTAGCGCTAGGAAGATGATAAAGGTTGTTCACGGTAAAATGAGCACTTTAGAAAGTCCTGCTTTATCTACTTGTATGCACGTTGTATATTCTTCCGTCTTATGAAAAATTAACATTGTCATGGGCCTCATCACTTTATTTGTTCGTCGATCAAGTGAAACTGAAATTATTATGAAAGTAAATATTTCACAAACCTGCTCTTTTCTACGATTCGATACATTACGAAACACAAAGCGAATGAAATAATTTAAGATATCACAAATGGTTACCCAACACTTTTTGACGTTAAGATATGGAACTACTTACTTCCCATCCGTCGTTACCAACTTTACTGGGCGAATGTCACTCAGTGCGGCCATTCAAATATATGCAGGGAGAGGCAGTGACTTTTATTTTCTAAGGTTGATTTCAAAAGTGCTCACTTCATCGTGAACCTCCCATATCAATTAAAATACCTGCTGGGGATAATATTTAGAAAGTTTCGTGGACCAGCTAGAATCTAGCCACGAATAACCAAGGGTCCGCGGACAATAGTTTGAGGATCACTTGTGTTGCACTCTGAAATGATGTACATTACATTTCATAACCGCACACGCAGCCTGAAGTACTTACAGGCAATGGAAGGATTAGGAGACATACGCAAGCACCCCATATCACCGCAGGGTACGAAGAACGCTGAAACAGAAAAGGGCATAAAATCTGGCGCCGTCCTCCTGTGGCGCATTCGGTTGGTGCGCCGCCGCGCCGGTCTGCGGTGCGCGAGGTTCTGGGTTCAAATCCTAGGTTATGCATGGTGTTAGTTTAAGTTAGGTCATAATATAGTTTATAAGCCGTCCCCTGATAAGCCTTCAGGCATAATGCCAGGGGCCGATAACAAGGCCTTTCCAATACAATCAAATCTAAGGGTGCTTAGAGACCGCGTAGAGTGAACATTAGGTAGAGCTATCTCACTGGCAGCGCAGAACCAGTCTCCGTGTCCCAACATTTAACTGCTAATCCGCCAACACGACTATCGCCAACGACGTGGATAGGCTCTGAGGTTAGAACAATCTTTGGTAAACTGCTGCTTTGAGATGTTTGTTTTCTTACTCTGATCAATTTATACTGCAGTTTGATTAAATTCAAATCGGTAAAAAGTAATTTATTCAGATAAAAAAGATCGTCTTTTGAAAATGAAAATATAAACAAAAATGTCCATCACTGTTGACCATGTGACTGACAGTTGTGTTGGTTTGGGGTGGGTCAATTGTGGGTACACGCGCAGAAGACGAAGAATCGGTCCACCTCATCTTTAGTCTACGAGTGGCCGTGCGGGTGTCGCCACCAATGTCGAGGCGTTCCGACCGGTGTTCGTTTGCACGCAGCCTCCAGCCGCACTCACTTTATATACTCCAAATCGTCAGTAGTAACCAGTTGTATTGTATTGTATAGGTGTTGTTAACGACTACCGGTTTTATGCTTGAAAACTTAGTAGGGGGCGGCTTGCATGCTAACTTATAACCAAACTTCAATTCGGGATTCAAACTCAGAGCCTCCCGCTCCCCAGATCGGTGGCGCACCAACCGATTGCGCCACGGGAGGTCGGCCGCAGGAACCAAGAAGTTCGGAGCCGACCATGTTTACGTAGGTACCGCCAGTTTTAAGGTTCGGCGTCACCCACTAAATTAGATACTTTCATTTCTGGGTGATTTTAAGTACATGTGAAGTATAATTTTAAAAAAAAAATGTTAATATAGAATTAAAATACTATTTGCCTATCCGAATTAACGCAAAATACTGTCGCAAATGGCATTAATAAACTGTAAAATATAAAAATATCCCTGCCTGTTTTACTAGTACCAAATAACACGTAGTAAATTTAAGTACAAAAATATTAAGTAACTTGCAAAATGTACTATCATACATTTTCAATGATTACCATAGAACAAAAACTAAGACACGAAAACGAAGAATTTCCGCATAAGTGGTAGAGTCCAGCCTTAAGACCCCGCCTACCAGCGAGCATTTTTCCTCGTTTGAGGCCGAAAAGCGCGGGAACAATAAAGACGACACTGCCACGCACATCAAGAGCGCCATCGCCACTAAGCGCAAGTGTTCTAGTCGCACTGCGTGTACCTATGGGGCTTTCAGCGGTGACCGAATTATTTTATTGGTGGAGAGTTTGACGGAAGGTTCGGCGCAGGACCCTTGAGTAGTGATGTATGTATCTGACGCGTATATTTTGAGCTACAGCGATTTGGAAGGGAAAAAAAGCCGTCTTTAGCCGTATTGGAGAACTCTGAAATGGTGCTTTTACTGTGGGTGACATTTTAAAATCGCTCTCAACAACGCTCGTCTGAAATGTGTGTTCTTTTCATAGCACAGCATATTGGACGCGCGCTTAATAATTTCGTGAGCAGTAACATACCTGTTCGTTGTGTTTCTACATATTTTTTTCTAATCTTATTTGTCCGACCTCTCGCGCCCTGCTTTCTGTCATCGATTCCATATCCTGTCCATGTATCTCTACGGCTCCTCTTTGATCGTGGAACGATGTTTTCTACTCGGGCACGACGCGGGTGTAAAGGAGAAAGAATGTGAGCCGCCGCTGGATGTAGGTCAGCCCCCGATGGGCGGGAGAGAGGACGGTGCCGCTGTGTTTGGTCACAGCAGCATCACATGGGGGGGGGGGGGGGGGAAGCGGCAAGGGGTCCACACGCCCGGGGACTTGCAATATCTCCCAATGAACAACAGTCGCGCCTCTGCAAACTTCCGCCTGACCCTGGCGCTCCTTGCCCCCAACTATTTGTGCCGTTCGCACGCCCTTCTCCTATTCTACCATTCCAACAGAAGCACTTCTTGCTCTCAGAAGTACTTGTTAACACCTAATAAAGGCTGTTCATGATAAAGCGAGTACTTTCGAAACCAACCTTAGAAAAATGACACTGCCATTCCCCGCGTATTATGTAACGGGCTCACTGAGTGACACGCTCCCAGTTAAGTTGGTAACGATGGAGGGAAAGTAGTTACAGCGTCGAGTGAAAAGTCTTAGATAACCATTTGTGATAACATTAATTATTTCTTTCGTATTCTGTTTTTTAAATGCACGTAATTGAAAAAATGACCCGGTTTGTAAAATATTCATTTTTCTAATAATATCACAGTTTCTCTTGACCGACGCATGAAGAGTAATGAGACCCGTGTAAGTGTTAAATTTACGTACAGTGGATGAATACGCAACGTGCATACAAGTAGAGCTTTAGCAGGGCTTTCAAAAGTGCTCAGTTTACTGTGAATAGCCTATAGTAACTTACATATACACTATAAACAGTAAAGTGAGCACTTTTTAATTCCTCTGATTTAGAATAACAGTCAATAAATATAATATATTTTAGCCGTAGGCGTTAACTTCCGAGTGTGGTGGAACATACACACTGTGTTAATTACTTAAATGGCAATAGTCGTTTTAAAATATGGTTAAATAATAAATTATGACTAAGGGAAAAGTAACTAAGGCCTCAAAAGTGCTCACTTTACTGTGAACAGCCTAACTGCGCATATCCTAAGACTTCCTGTTTCTCTTTTGCTCAAGCAGGAGCAATCAGTAGCTAGTTGTAAGTTCCGACATGTTAGTAGTTACCCACCAGTGTTACCCTCGGAGGACCACATCCGAATACGTGCTACAGTTTAAAGCTGAGATTGTTTGGTCAGCGCTTAATGGAGTTGGCTACGAAAAAAAAAAACTTGTTAAAGTCTATTCGCGGTTTCGTCATACTTTTTGAATACAATCTTTAAAAAAATCGCCCCATGAATAACGTGCTTCATTGTTTCCTAAATATGTCGCGTATCACAAGCATTAAATATCTGTGTTAACCTAAAAGGTCCTTATTTTTGGTAATATTGAACTTTTAATTATATTTTGTATATATATACACAGAGTATAAAACAAAGTCGCCCGGCCGCGTGTGTGTATTCGGCTAAGGCTTCTAAACTACTTGATGGATTTGATGCGGTTTTCACCACCATTTAAAGAATTTCTCGAGGAAGGTTTAGATATATAATAAAATAATATTTAATGTAAGGATAGTAGAGAAATGTCAACGTTTTCTAATCAAGTCGGAAAAAGCCGCTTTTCAGGTGCTTACATTGCTTACGCTGACTAAACAATAAGAGATACGCCATATTTATGTGCTACAGAATTGTAGATCTCAAAAATGTCTACAAAGAAGTCCGCGATAGAATATGTTTATCTTTTAAGGATGACCCACAGAAACCATGGTTAAACAATGCTATATTTGTGAATCGCAACCGCGCAAAGCCTGCGCGAGTCGCTAGTAAATTATAATATTTAATTTATTACTTATACTAACAAAAACAGGGAGAAAGTAGGTGTGTTGGTAACGCCTAGTAGGAAATAGTTCTTATGTAAAACATTAATGCACTGAATGCGCACGAATACGGTGCTTTGTCCCTTTGGTGTTATTTTCTAGATTCGGTTAAGCTTCGTTTGCACGAGGCGGAGGAACATTCTAGAAGTAGAACTTTAAAAGCGCTTAAGAAAAGTTGGAAGTAACCGAGAATCGACAATATTATATAATTGTAACATACACCTATTGTTTAACTCGTAGACATTATCTGCGACTACTTTTGCCTCAGATAATATATTTTTTTAGGTCGTACGGTATATTTTTAGAAATTCCATGCCAAACTCAAAATTTTACTACTTCGGTAATCTGCAAATAAAACAAACCAAACTACTTGGAGGAAATTTAACAAGGGCAACCGAATGGTCTTTCCGTAATTCATTTTAAGGTATATTTAGCAAAGGTTACTTTTATAAACATTCAGGGTCGGATGCAAATTAAAAATGTGGAAGAATCTCCGTATTTTCAGCATTTTTTTTTTTTAATTGCAATGACATTTCCCTGCACGACTTCATAGATGTCTTGAAGTAGTTTTTGGCATCTTCTTTCAGTGTGAATTATCTCGTTTCAATACGTATGTTAGTTTCAATTATTTTTACATTCCTGTGACAGTAATATCGTGACTTTGACGTGTATTTAAGCACAAACTATGCGTTCGAAAAAATTGTTTTAGATGAAAATATAGTCACAGGTAATGTCTGAAAGTTGAACGCTATATGTAACAAACATATATAAACTAACAAATTTTTTCGTAGCCGATGAATGCCCTTAAGGGCGTTTACGAGTCTAAAATTATCTTCCACATTTTTGGCATATTCCTTTTTTTTAATACGAAATAATAGCCTGAATAAGTGTGGAATAAGTGTGGAAAAAATGGTCGAAAATTACTTTTGAAAAACGTATAAAAGGAACTGCGATGATTTTAAAACTTTTTTTTTCGAACTTTACTTAAAACTGGATGAAGTTAATACGTTAAGCTAATATCACGGAGAATTTTCTCTTTAGTATTTGTTAAATAGTTCACCGGCATTGCAGTTTTAAATTTTTATATAAAAATTTAAAGTTTAAATAGCTAAAAGTTGAAACCTTACCACATGTGAGCCAAGAGTCGGATTTCGAATAAATTATTCACTTGCCACTCCAGCCAGTGACCTAAATTAAAAACTTTTAAAAAGGATTTTTTAATCTATACTAATTAAGATGTTTACTTGAAATGCTTAAATGTATGCTAAATCATCATTATTCTCTGTATAATGATTTGGTATATTCAGTCCGTTATTACTGATATAATTTGGAAACTATAAACTATAATATAAATTTAGAAAAAAAAATGGTTCTTGGACAGCCTTAACAACAAGATCTAGCGCCGGTAAAGGTGAAATAAGGCGGAGATGGAGCAACGACATTTCGGTTTCCCATGGTTTGCCGGAATCACTTCAGGCGAATGCTCAGATCGATCCTAACAAAGGCCATGGCCGATTCGTTCCCCAATCCCTCCTCCCTGGGTAAATTTCTCTGTCACTAATGACCTCGCTGTCGATGACTACCCACCCACCCACCCACCCACCTACCTATCTCAGAAGGGACCGACCCAGAGTTAGCGTGATCGGGGAAGGGAGAAATAAACGAAACTTACGTATGCAATACAAGATGAGGAACGTTTGACCCCTCTAGCCACTCTGGTTGGCGGTCTCAAATTGTTCCTCTATCAGACTTCTGGCGTTCACTGCCGAGAATTCCACAGTTATGAGAGTATCATCGCAATTTGAGCTATGAAGCGGAAACATTGAGAACTACAAAAGAAATAAACTGAATTTAATACATTGAAAAGATAAATTTTAGAAGATAAATAATATAAAATGTCAAAAATATGAGAGAAAAGTAGAGTGGTGTAGAGAGGTTTGAGCGACTCTTAACATCAGGGGCTTTCGAGTTGAGCAAAAAGGAATTTCTAACGAAACATACTTAAAGAGAAACAAACGTAAAACACGAAGAGTGGAGAACAGGAGAATAGATGTAAAGAAGTAGTAAAGAAGTCAAGAGATATAAAAGGAACATCCATTTACATTAACAAAAAGATTGTAACAAAGTACTGCACTCTAAAACTCACCCGCATATTATATTTTACTATAATACTGGTATTTTTGTGAACTATAAATGGGGGTTCCGTTATAAAGACAATACTAATCAAAATGTACGCCATTATTACCATACTTAATGATATACATCATCAAACCGGGCCATTTTATTACAACAAGAAACACGTGTTCTTCGGTTTTGTCAAACATTCGATGTCATTGCAAAATCACTTCTAGAAGAAAAAACTATCGAATGCGAAAAAGAAATAACCGGACTTCACCGAAACTGGAGCGACCAGCTGACTTTTGTATTTATTTCGTAACGTCCACCACCCGCTAAAATTATTTTTGTTATATTTTTGAAAAATCGTTCCTCAAACCCTTTGAAATAATATTTTATAATTTAATAAACATAATTATTCGATCTATAAATACCTGAAACAGAACTCCTTTGGCTATACCATTTAAGTGATCGCCATCGTATTCGTAAAGGAAGAAGCTAAAGCGTTTTGTAAAAAAATGTGCAAGTGTTATATTTAATAGGAAATATCGTATGTGGGCACAAAGAGAACCGACATCCAGTCTAGTCACCACAAATGCAAGGTTTTACATAGTGCTATGAGTACGCTTACAGCAGTCATACGCATACCGGCTTCCAGTATGAAACTCAACGCCAGTATTTACAATAGTTAGGTACAGTACAACCGCAGAGGCAATATGGGGGTAGAGTGATCACACCAGGTATGCAAAAAACCATCTCACGCCAAAAATCCGCATGTATTAAAATAAGTTTGAAATAATGTTTCTTTAAATACGTGGTTTGTAATACTTGTATAGCCCATCCGCGCATCCTTTTTGAATCAAACCCTTGAAAAATGATCCCATGTATTATGTGTTTGGATGTTTCCTAAATGTCACTTACAATAACCGTTGTACGCTTGTTAACACCAAGGTATACTATTTTTGGTTAAATTTAACATTTATTAATACTTTATCTAAAAATTATAAGAAATAGGGCTTAGGGAAAATATTGTTGAACTGAGTTCGCACGAATGCAGTGCGATGTCCCTTCGGTTTGCACGAGGCAGAGGAATACCCTTAACAATATAACTACAACAGGAATATAGGAACTTTGGAAGTAAACAACATTGCCTTTGATTATACTTTAATGCAAACACGATATAATCAAGTTAGGCAAAATGTTATTATTTAGCGTAGACGCTGGGGATTCTTATAAAGCAACAAATGACACGTCATTGTTGAAACACATGACTATTGTCGTTCTTAATCCAGTTGCTGGAACATGCACAGAAGATAAAATAATCAGTCTACCACATCTTCAGTCTACGGGTACGATCATAAACTAGAGATGAAATAAGCCGATTTGGGTCTTCGGCGCATGCCCCAATACTGACTCGTCTATCGCCAGTACTAGAGCAACTTTCAAAGTCACATGACCAAATGTGATAAACATGCTTCTTTAAATTGGAATTTTCAACACAATTACCCGTTTATAAGAACAAAATATTATATATATTCTGTACTGCTCGCCATTAGAAATTGCAGCACCAAGAAAGACGTAAGCAATCAGAACCAGATTTATTCGGCGAAACACCCATCACACACAGGTGACATGATTACTCATGCTGCTGTGTACGATGCACGGAACACGGGGAAGCCACGGGCGGCAATAACCGCTGCTAAAGGCTCTTCATGGTAAAATTAGCAATTTTGAAAGCCCGTCTTAAGATTTACTTGTACACACATGGTGTTGTATCGGCTGTTCATGTTAAAATGAGCACTTTAGAAAGCCCTGCTTACGATTTACTTGTATGCAAGTTGTATATTATTTCACCTTATGTAAAATTAACATTGCTATGGACCGCATCACTTTATTCAAGCATCGGTCAAGCGAAACTGTAAAATTGTTAGAAAAGTTAACATATTATTAATCAACTAATTTTTACACACGGTGGCGTTAAAAACACAGAAAACATAAGAAACAATTTCAATTATCACAAATGGTTACCTAACACTTTTTATTCGACGTTAAGGTATGGAACTACTTTTTATACATCGTTACCAACTTTAATGGGCGAATGCCACTCAGTGTGTATTAAAATACATGAATGCGGGGTCGGTGACATTTTTTTAAAGGTTCACTTCTAAAGTGCTCACTTTTTCGTGAGCAACCTTTACACGACACAGCACTGAAAGGAAGAGACTTTGGACGTCCGTCTGGGGTATCTCCGTCCATGCTGCTGTACCCAAAGTCCATCCCTTGTGGCCGCAGATATCCCGTGGTAGGCCAGTTGTCGTCTAGTCATGGACCAGGGACTGGAATCCGATGACTCCCATACCATAACACCAGGTGCTGTGTCGGTACCACGGTGCCGCCATACACGGCATGGTGCTGCAAGCAGGAGCGGGATTCGCCAGAGAAGACGCTGGCATACTGTACGTCCCTCCAGGCCTGACGTCCTACGCACACCAGTCAGTGGCAGCCGCAGTAATGGGCGCCTGGACAAGATGCCCTGACCATACATGCGGTCACACGTTGACCTCCCACATACCTGAATCCCTGAACGGGTGTCTGATGTGGCCGTGCGGTCCGGTCTGTAATCGCCATGCGAACAAGGGGGCTTATTCTAAGTTATTCATTAATTTTTCGTTTTCATTAAGTTTCGAAAGCTCTCTTAACGAATAAAACCTTCGAGAAAGACAATTTGGTATTCTAAGTCATAATTCGTTACATCCTTCCAGATACCACCGAGACTTCGGCAATGTTCGAGTTTTCGTTAGCGAATGCAGGGTGGCAACACTATTCACATGGACTGTTTTATGAGACTTTGTAAATTATGAATAATTAAGACTGAAAACATTAATACAAAAGCAATAAAGCGATTGAAATATTGTTTGCTTTTGGCGTGTTTTAAATATTAGTATTAAGTACATAATGTGTTATAGGAAAAAGGTATATTTCGTTAGTAAAGTGTATCCAATTTGCTGATGACATTTTACTATTTTGTATTTCGGGTGGACGTTTGATGTATTGTACATAAATATGCCTTAATTTCGTTTGCTCCAAGTTGAAAAAACTCACATGTACGCCAATAAGAGAGAGCAGACAGAACTTTGTTTGTTACATGCCCGAAGATTTTTCTCAATATCCATTTTGCTGTGTGGCTGCAAGCTATTTACGAACAAGCATTTTCCTCGGTTATTTATAATACCAAGATTATAAAATAAGAGACGGATAACAAACTAGACGGTGTCGTGTTTCTTGTGGATTGTATTAATATCAATATATGAATTTTCACTCAATTATTTTCAAGAGAAAGTATTTTGGTTGTAAAACATCAAGAATTATTTACAGTTTAACACAACCTATCTTCTGATTTATGAATTACATTGTTTAACGCTAATTTTTTGAATAAATCAGCGTTAATGATCTCTTATTTCATTATAAACAACTGTAATAATCTAATAAATTCCTCACAATAGCCAGCCTACACTGCTGCTTACATAGTTCACACATTAAAAAAAAAGTTTAATTGGTGCTTTTAAAATACTTTCTCTGAAATATATTTTTATGTTCATGTAATACATGAAGGCACATAACATCAGGTCTCTCTTCTTTTACAGTCCCAAAAAACAAACTGTTTCACACGTCAGCCAAGTTTTTATAGTAAAACTCGGTAGCGAAGGCCAAAAGGGCTTCGTTTTCGTTTCGAGTTTCTTAACAAACATAATGACGTCAAACGAACACTAGAATGCACTTAGAATAACTCCTTTCGTTAGTAAACGATAATTCCAGTTATAACGAATATTTTTGTCGAGAGGAAACGAATAACTTAGAATAAGCCCCCAGGTGTCTGTTCTCGCGCTTTTCGTCGCGACGGGACCGTTGACTTCCCTCACGTCACTCGGTCCATCCCTCCTCCGCCCAGTGATCTCACATATGCTTCATTACGGTTGCATTTCTTACTACGGGAGAACTAATTTAGCGGTGGGATAATCCACAGCCCCGTTCCACCAGGATTCTCCCGTGGTCAAAGGCGGAAAGCTATTCGTATGGTTGTCGCGTTCTTCAACACGGCATGCTCATTCCGTCTGTGTACACGAACGGTGGGGAAACACAAGGCCACTACATCTAAGTGGCCCCCCGACCACCAATTACATAACGCTTAACAGTTGTTGCCATTGGTACATGTAATGCGTTATCCGGCTGAACAACTAATCACGATATTGTCCTACTATGCTCTACGCATTACCCCAATGTAGGGCGGGTCCTTTAGGCATGTCCTTATTAGTGTTGCGAATATAATGGTCAGCAGTGCAGTTGTATTGAAACTGCATACAGGAAATGTACAGACATCTCAAAACACTTACAGTGGCTCACATTAATATTCGGCCACCGATGACTATCGCAGTTTCATGGCCGTGTGATATATTAGAAATTAGGATAAGCATAAAACATCGCACAATCATTCTTGCGTGCTTTAAATGAAATGCAACAGTAGAGAATAACTGAAATAAGCAGTGGAAGTTAATGAAAAAGAATATTTTGTCTTCGCGTGCTGCATAAGTATACCACTTTAATATCCGACTAGTTGTGGTGGTCGCGTGGCATAAGCATGATGCACATTGCGTTAGTACCTTGTGTCATCCCCTGCATGCTCTCTCAGCTAAGAGGTTGTATTGGGTAACTGTTGGCTGCATCAAGTAGTAGGGGATGGATGGTTTCACCCCACCAGGGATTAATGATGGATTATCAATTTGATTGAAAGGGTTAATCCTTAATCCGATTTTAACCCAATCAAATTTTTCTAATTTAAAAGGGTTAAATTTAATGAAAGGGTTAAATTTATTGAAAGGGTTAAATTTATTGAAAGGGTTAATTTTTAATATGAATAATTTTTTTCTTTATTTTATTTCTTTTTTTGGATGGGGATAGCAGGAGCTGTTGACAGTGTGGTGTCCTGGAGGCGACTAACCAGAGTGGTGGGTTGAAATGTCATATATAGGTGTAGAGTTTAGTGTAAGAGTGGCTAAGTGTAAATGTTTGAGGTTTTTTTGGGGTTTTAGTGGGATATTGCTCGTAGATGGTAGATAGGCGTTTTTCTACGAATATGTTTAACACACGAGAAAAAAATCAGAGTGTTCTACATATGAATAAATTCCACACGTCGAATCAGAAATTTCAAACGACTACGTGAATAATAAGTGCAATTATGGGAGTCTTAAAAGTAATGCGAGTCTCGAGCTTAGAAATATAATTTACACGATAGAGAATTTTAACTACATGAATAACATCTGATTTCGACAAGTTTAGACTGACTAAACGAAATCCAGCTAGTCAGTATGAGTAAATAACACGTTAACATGTACAAATTACACAATTCAGCCTAGCGAATATCATCTTATGGCAGAAAATACTTTTTAAACCAGACACAATAGTGTACGTCTATTCTGATAAGTAAAATATATAGCGATATACAAGAAAGTAATTAAATATAGAAAATTTTACCCCAAATGATTTGTTTCAAAATAACCAACTTGTGTCGAAGCAGAGAGCTTAATTCCACATCATTTTATTTAATGGAAAAGATGCACAAACATCTTCGAAGAGAAAATTATTTTTAAAATAATGGACGTTCTACAAATTTCCGCAAAGTGAAGCAAATATAGCGCACTTGTTAACAAAAACTGTATTTTTTAACTGTTGGGAATTTTCGTAGACCGAGCTCATAAATTTAAAATCTTATTGCAATATTGACTTAACACATGAAAATGTATATTTTCCCAACCAAATACTTTTATGTTTAATATAAGTCGCAGCTAGCACTAGAGGTGATAGTAGGTCAGACTCTTGTAAATTTATGGGAAATATACTGATATTTTTTACATATCTTGAGTTGAATTTTTTTAATTTAAAAACTACTTTAAATACATAGTGTGTCTTTTTCTTCTCTTCCAGACATCGTCATGTTGTATCTTGAAGAGGTGTAATTTGTGCGCGTGTATGTAAAATGAAATATCAAAAATGTTCACTGGACTGTGTTTGGTACAGATGTAAAAGTTTTCGTTGGAGAAACTTTCTTGCAAGCACGGGGAATATAGGTATTTGCTACCTACCTCTGTAAAGGTATTCGTGGCTCACTTTCGATATGTTCCCATGGGATGTCACAAGATTTGGCCAGCAGAGTGTCGTGTTTCCTACTGCAAACTTCAACTTTAGCAGACCAAGGTTCTCTCAAGATATTAACCTGCTGTCTCATTCTGTTGCAAAACTTCATTCATTCAGCTATGTTTGATTTTCTCCATATATTTTTTTTATAATTTCCACTCTGTTTCAAATTAATTTTTTTAATCAAGTTTTAATTTAAATGATTGTAAGTTTTTTTTAAGTCAAGAAAATTACATCTTCGTGAGAGCAAGCAAAAAGTTAGTGAATTTGAATGACGTTACCAATACTGATACACACCCACTCATAGCATTGCAACAAAAGATTGTTTTAATCATTCATTATAGATAAAATCTTATTGAAAAAGTTTAGTGACAGGAGGTATTTAAAAAAGGACATACGCTATTCCTTTTTAACATTTTATTATAATTTTTTTCTTTCAAAATGATCCATAAACATAAGTATTTACAATATGACACAAAAATATTCACTTTACAACAAACATCTACACATGCAGTAAAATTCATTTTTCAATCACAATTTTAAACAAATATATACAAAACAATTTTGCACACACTTTGAAACAACCATCTTACAAATAAATTACCAAAATGTATTTACAAAAACAAGTAATTATAACAAAAACAAAATATTTCATCAATAACATTTTTAACAACAATCAAATTACAAGCTAAAATACAGTTCATCAATAACATTTTAACGACAATATCAATTTAAATTTACAAACATTACATTATACTTTTTTACATCTTGAACTTAGCACCACAACTACTGTTACTAAAACTACTATTACTACACTACTATTACTAATACTGTTTCTGAAACTACTATTACTAGACTACTTTTACAAAAGTGTCCGACAATATATTACAAGATTATAAAAAAAATTAAATAAAATAATTTTCAGAGCATTATGGTTGATGTCTCTTTCCTAACTATATACATTATTTACAAACTCTTGTGGAGGTTATAGAATTGCTTACTGTGGAGCAATCTTTTTTAGGTGTAATATCCAGGTATTCCCACTCACACACACCAAATTACTGGTTACAACACACTACACGCATGCAGTTTCCACTGTGAATTTCATTTTCTCCTTTGACAAGGGGTGAAGATAGTAGTGATCATGTTAGGCAAATAGGGAGCAGCAGCATTGGATGTAATGCAACATAAGTGATGCAATTAGTTTTATATATTTGTAATTGGTATAGTCATCTGTGACGATGTTGGTAGTTGGTGTACTCTGCTGCGATGATGACTGCCAACAGCAGCAATGAGTGTGGAACAGGAGGTATGTGTGGTGATGGCAAATGGATGTCATTGGCGGTGTGTGGTGCTGGGAGGTCTATAAGTTTTATTGTAGTGGTGAAATTAATACATGGAAGAACATAAAAAAATTACTCAGGTATTCGATAGTGCCCCCAAGGTAAGGTTTATATTCCATCTGTCTCAATGTAACACTTATCATCTATACCTGACAACACTAACTTTGTTACATGTTCGGTGTAGACTTGATGAGCTCATGGAAGGAACTGATATTGGGTCCCAATTACCCTTGGGCAATTTTCGAGGCAATCTCGACAATCCTCGTACCTAAGTGATTGCAACATGTTGAGTTCTACACCTCTCGCCTTACAAATACATTGCTCCTACTCAACAATATTTGTGTATAGCTTAGGACATAAACCCATAAGGTGTGTGATTATATGTCCAGCATATTCATCTTTCATCACCCTGGTATGGCCTTTGTTCCTGTGAGGGAATCCTTGTGGATTATCAAGTGCATAGTTGGATGTATCAAACTGCACCTTTAAATATGGAATAATTACTTTATATCTGTCATCACAAGCAACATAACAGATTAGTGAATCAGTGTTGCAATAAAGGAGGTGTAAAGTCGACAGAAGAAATTTTGTACACGTGTACTGATAGTAAAATTCGTAGAGTGTTAATTTTGAAAGGTCGAGAATGGCAATGCCAGTGTACAAAGGTTTACTGAACGCAACAGAACCCTTTGACATATCGATAAGGACAAAGTTTACATCGATAATCTGTCGTGCCTGGAACATCGGACTTCCTGTCAGCTCTGCAGCCCCATAGGTCGTGTCATACCTCGAAACAACTCTTGATGTCCATTTCCTGGTGGACATTATGCAGGGTTTTTCCATAAACTGAATTATTCATCAACTTGAAAAACGATTTTTCGAATGCGTTCGCAGCCTGGGCATGTTTCTCAATGTTAAACTCAATGTACAAAGACATCCATGTCTTCTGCTCAAAGTGCAAAACGTGTTGAACAGAGTCAAATTTGGCCCCGTACATCAAGTACTGCTTCAGTGTTTCCCCGTGTATAACATATTTTATCCACGGCGAGAGTGTTTAAAAGAGTTTCTCGTGCAAGCTGTTCGGGGGTACACCATTTGCTGAGGCTAAAGGCAAATCAGATAATTTATCACCACACTCCTCCGGAAAAGACAGATCAACTTCCGTGAAGAAACACGTGTCACCGTTATTTGCTGTTTTAGCAAAATCCCACGAAGAGAACACGTCAGCCTCAACCCACTCAAAATTACCTATCGGAAACTTGGACCGCATTGTATGACTATACAGCCTGTTGATGTCAAAATAGCACATATATTTCGATGCTACACTGGGGCTGTAGTCCTCTCCCATGTAAACATTGTTGGCTTCCGCACGTCATTTTTAAACCTGGGTAATGCCACCCCTAACCACACGTTCTACTAAAAGATACATGTCAGGATCAGTCAACAGCTCTAGCCGCATGCGTGTCATTACAATAAAGCGTCCCATGAAAGAGACGAAGTGGTGACATCATGGCGGGGTCAAGACCGTAATGAGCCAAACATACGTTCCTGAAATTCGCAAAAACATCAGCCAGCAAACAAGTATCCACACATAAGTAATTAATTGCAAACTGCAGCAAGTTTATGCAGTTGAGTGCATCCCATGTGGTTTGGGCATGAACATAATCCTCATCGCTAATGCCTTTTCCTCTCAATACATTATTAAATGAATGTTTGGTGGGAGTGACATGAATATCAGACTGTATGGTGACTTAACAAAGTCATAAGGAAAAACTCCCTTCCGTTTTGCCAACTCGAACTGGGTGTTGTTTGGAAACATCGAGTGGGTGATACTCAATTGCACAGGAAGTAAATTTCCTGCCAAAGTTTCCAGAGAGGCGCTCATCAATTGGAATGAATCAATAAATCTTAACTTGAAATATAATGCCTTTCCATTGCAATCTGTACCATTGGGAATCTGTTTTGTGATACATTTGTATTTATAAAGGGAAATTCCAATCACTTGAATTTTTCCAGAATTTTCAATTGCCACGGTTCCATCGTGTAACATTACATAACGTTTTGCCAAGGGCTTTATAAGAAAGTGAGCATCATAATTCTGCAGGTTATGCAAAACAGTGACAAGTTGTCTTTCGGGCAGTCTGCAATTCAAGTTGCACTTATTATGTGCACAGCCTCTGATTTCGCCCGTCAGATGGTCATGGTCGACCACAATATCTTCTGTGCCGAGCAGTTCTTTACAAATGTGACAACTTTTCTGAGTCGCCAACCTAGCTTCCTCAGCAGGGGTTTTTGGCTTCTTCGGAACAATGACGTAAATTCCTGCAACCCACTTTGTAAGTTCAACTAATTTATCAACTAATTTGTACATACAATCAGTACCTACAAACTCAAAATACTGAGATTAAACTTGGATTGTATGAGCAGAGCAACAAAATTCTACAACCATATGGAACATGTTAGTTGATAGATTTATTACTTGTTTCATAATTAGGCAGGCAAGTGGACATGGGTTTCAGGCAACTATCTACTACGTAATAGGCGACGAAACCCAATCTCTGCTGTTTTCTGTAATCTTTAGATTCCAAGTACTTGTTCCCAGTGGGGAAAGTACTGCGAACAGCCTTTTGTTGCTGGAAAAAAAAATACTGTGACTTGCGAGTTTCTCCTCAGTTCTGAAATACTGAAAACAATGCTCACAAACAAATTTCTTGTTGGTTCTCTTACTCAGCTGACCACCAACCAGCTTTGACAAATTTCTAATACAGACAAAATGCAAATGAGCGGCATTTCCACTCGCGAAATCGTCAAAATATTCATGTGATTGTCATAGCATACAGGGGAGATATGGATAGGTACTACAACCCCACCCTCTTCGCAAGTTTCGTCAATTATATTGCTATCTTTGTCTACCACACAGACATTTACAGAAATAGAATTGTTCTCCTCGAACTTGCGAATATCCTGTATGAAAACAGGTGCTAACAAACCTTCGATATTCAAAACCTCGTAAGGTTTTGGATACGAATTAGTTCTCATGGCATGTCATGAGGCAGGAAACAAAGATGCTACGATGGCGTAGTGGAAACATATTCTCTCCGGGCAGACTACGGCGACACAAACAAGATGATTAGAATTAAATATGGGCAGTTTAGTGTGCGCATCACCGACGGTGAACAGCCAATATTGACTAACATGGATATCCATGTATGTCAAAATTTGCAGACTCCAGCCAGAATCACATACACTAAAGTCCTCAAGTCTGTGAGATTACGAATGATATTGTCATCATAGATTAAACCCACATTGAATGAATGGAGGACAGGGAATGCTTTACTTTAAAAATAAAAAGTATCTGTTGTGCATTCTTCCCACTGTGAGGGATTTCAAGTACTTACCCACTACAGAGATGGATAATCTAACTTGTCAGGGTGGTGCCATTATTAAACTTAATAAAGGGACTTTATAATTCTGGAAAAAATGAGAAAAATCTGTATCAACTCTAATTGATCATTACATATCCGCACATCATTTACTCTTCCCACGAACGCTGTAGACAATAGCTGGCACGTCAGGTGTGGCAAAGCTTCACTGAGGCTTGGGAATCGGAGAAGGAATTATTTTCCAGCTCCCTATGCAAAATATCTATAATCGACTCGAAAGTTGGTTGTGAAACGGTTGGAGCACTCTCCGAATCACAAGAATCTTCCGAATCTGATAGAAATGTCGTCATTCAAAAGATCAACGTTCTCATGATTGGGGAAGTGGACACGTTTTGACCATTTGGTCCTGACAATCTCTCTGTAAGCGAAACCATGCTCGAATCGCTTAAGTAGATATCATCCTCCAATGGATTAACTTGTTTGTTTTTCCATCTGCAATTCCGAATCGGAATCGCTTACGTAAAGATCTTCAAGCAAGATGTCAATACAGGATTACTTATGATCACCCATTTTTACCTAACTAAAAAACATTCTTTAGTTTCCCGATGTAACAGATTAAACACCACAATAAATTAAATTGAAGTGACCCCCTCATGCTGAAAAAAGTACACTTAATAACACACACACAATATAAATGAAAACATAATTTTATTAATAATATCCTAGACAAAAAGGGGAAATGTTTTTCTCTTAATTCTAAAAATGTTATGTTGTTCGGGAAAGAAAGGATCGAGAGCTGTGATTAAAATGTAGGGATCTCAAAATAATTTAAAACGAGGACGAGAGGCAGGTAGCTATCAGGCAAGAAGAAACACAATAGGGAATAGACGAGACAAGGCCCTAGGCCGCCCGACGGGCAGCATGCACCATGAGGGTGAATGACGTGTGCGCAGAACAACCCATGCCGGTCTGGGCACTGGCAGGAAATGTGCACAGCGCGGAGCTGCTAGCGAGAGAATGGGAATACTACTTCAGTGAGATGCCACTCACACCCACAGGCGCCACCATCCGGCTGCTCTACCCCTCCACAAAATCAGATGATATACCCCTCCACGCATCTGCCCGACAACTCCTGCCAACTCCCTTTTCCCTCGAACGACACATCACATATACCCTGCAGGTGTGTGTGTTTGTGTGTGTGTGTTGTGGCGAGGGATCAGAAAGGGAAACTTTGACACTTCCCCTCCAGCCCTACCCAACATCCTACCCCTTCTCCCCCTGCTGACGTGCAAGGCTTGTGGGAGTGCAAGCCTGCCAGCAGGAGAAAGTTGTCACTTCCCCTCCAGCCCTGTGGCTTTCTGATGCAAAAAATTCTCAAACAGGCTTTCTCTAGTAGTGAATTGATAGTGCTTTGTGAACTGTCTCGCCCTTGCCTTTTATAAGATTTTGCTTTTCGCCCCAAACACGTGGTTTTCGTTTAGAAAATAAAAGTGAAAATAAAAGTGAAAATAAAACTCAGGGTATTGCATTTCTATTTAAGCCCACTTTAAACATTATTTTTGTGAGAGAACAACTATAAATTTAAAAAAATTTGAATCTTAAACTGTCAAAAACATTTATTAAATCGTTTACACCATCAAAAATACATTCAATGTTACACAATAAAAAATTTAAAATTTCTACACCATCAAAAAATTTTAAGTAGTGATACACCACCAAAAATGTTTTAAGTGGTGACACACTGTCAAAACAATTTTATAAATCTTTCAAAAACAAGTTTAATAACAACAATTTTGGCAAGGGGAATTACTCTGCTACACTCAAAACATTTAAAAGACTCATCCAAAATTCTAACATTTTTACTATATAAAACTAAACATGCAATATTTAATGCAAACCTAAGATACACATTCCAGTCATTTTACTTAAAATGAAACTTGTAATAATTTTTACAACTGTGCAATCAAGCATTTTAGGAGTACATTTTACTGAAACTTATAAATACCTGAAAGATCTCTCTCTCTCTCTCTCACACACTCACTCACTCTTTATCATAAATATAGAAATAGTCCCACTGCATTCCACACACACACTCACTAACAACTACCCAACCAAAATTTCTCAGAGTACTTGGCGATACATTCTAAATTTTTTTTTTCACATACTAGCTTCAAGTAGCTGTCCCAGTCTGTGTAACATACAATTCCTCCACATATGTTGTAGGTTCTCATCATTAGCAAAGACAGGCATGCTGTAAGGACAGTCTTCACATGGTTTTTAGGATACAATATTTTCATCAGCTTGTAAATGTTCAGCCAGAAACGGATACACTAATTTTATTTTGTGTTCCGCAAAACAAATTATAAATTCTTTCAGCTATACTCGCAGTTGGGAACAGTCTAAACTCAATAAGGTTTTCGCCTTCCCATGAGATAAAATAGGCATTGAACATTTCAGCGCATTCAGAGTCGCAATTGTCACAGCAGTGACCTTGATGTATTGTACCTGATGCGAAGTTGAAATGCTCTGTATATTCTGCATTGATGATGTTCTAGATGTACCGAAGTTGTAGTAGATGTCTGGCATCATTCTCGGTGATGTCAGGAGCTGTAATAGACGCCTGTAGCTGTAGTAGTCGTGATGGATATCTGACATTATAGCCTATATGGTAGTGAGTGTGTGTTGTAATGGACGCCTGGCATTGTTCATGTTAGCTATGCTTTCCGTTGATGTCGATGCTTCCCGGATGCCTGTAGTAGACGTCTGGCATTGTTATCTGTGATACTGCTATGCACACACACCTTCGAAGTGATATTAGCAGATACCAAGCGAGTTAAGACTGAGAAAAAATTAGTTTATCCCTCCTTATATACTATAAGGATTCAATTTTGCCACTATTTTCCTGTAAATTTACAAGAATTTGGACCTTTTAGTAAAAAAAGTAAGAATAATGTCGAAATTGCTATATTCCAACTACAAAAATATTATTTCTACCTGTATTCATACTGTTTCATTAAACTTACATCGGAAACTTAAAATATTAAACTAATTCAAATATATACATTTTATATTACATGGAATATATTTTGCTGTTGGAAAGTTTTTGGTTAGACATAAATAAAGGGAGCATGTTGGTTGAGTGGTTAGCATGCTCGCCTTCCCTTGTAGATCACACCATAAAAAATTTTTTTTTTTTTTCAATGTGTGGATGTCTTGTTAGAAATTGATACAAGTATTTTATCAGATATATCTCTCATTTACCCATAGTCCAAGTGTGCAACCCGGCACTTCTTGCCTCATTTCCCTTTATCGGCTCTCGAGACCTAAATTTCGCCCACTCTCGCACACACTCAATTCTCAGCTATCTGTTATTTGGTATTGTCCACGAGGTTTTAGAATGACTCGTTCCCATATTTTTTGTAAAAACAAATTGCTGTACTCGACTTCCTTTCCCAAATAAACTTGAGCGAAAATTATATTATATTTTCCTATATGATAACTACTCTCTAAAAATTCTGAGCTAGGCAAAACTATAAGTAAAAAACATATTTTTTGGCTGTTAGATGAATAAATATATATCTTGTTTCTGTATTTGTAAAAACAGATATATTTTAATGAGTGAATAAAAATGTCCTGTATTTCTGTGTGATTTTACAAATCATACTTTGCTTGATTCAAATATACTCTTGTTTTTGGAATTTTAGATTTTAGTATTATCTCAGGGCTTATATTGGGAACTTGATTTCAGGTACTTGTAAAATTTTCTTTAATTTTGCTGCTCATATCAACCTGTTGTGTCAGATTGAAACATCAGCGAGTCAGGTGAAATCTCTTGGGGTACATATTCAGAGGGCTATGGGCCCTGGCGAGTCAAAACAGGGAAACCAACACTAGAAAAATGTGTCTTGAAAACTGGGTGCATTGTCGTGAAACAGATACTGCAGGAGTGCCAACTCATGAAAACAGACCTCTTCAGAAAACTATAATTTCAAGGCAAACACCTTCGGAAGCAGGGGTGGGAGGTCTGGGTGAAGGGGTTTTAGGCACAGTTCTCCCGATCTGCACTACTGTATGCAGTTGTCGCCATCTTGACTCAGTTACGAAAAGTGACAATCGCAGGCATACGGGTGAATGACCTCCAGGATCTTGCAGACACAGCTTTGCGTAGAGGGAGGTGTAGGGGGTGGTTGACATCCTGAACTCAGGCTGGTTCTGAGTGATGGTGGTGGGAGAGGGTGTCGAAAAGCAGGCAGAGCTCCCAATCTGAGTGCAAGTAGGCAGATATAGTCTTCTTGCCTCAGTGCTGAAAAATTGACAATCGAGGGCAAAGGTGGTGAATGACCCCAGGACATGTCACTCTGGTGAGGGGTGCTGAGTAGGGGTGGGAGGGGGTGGTAGGCAGGGCCCTCCCGATCGGAATGCAACTAGGCAGTTTACGCCATCTTGCCTTAGTGCCAAAAAATTGACAATCACAGGCAGCCCGGGGTCCTACTCTGACAAGGGGAGGGAGGGGGTGTAGAGAGCTCTGGAGCGAAGTGACCTCAGCTAACCAGTCACTGCCATCTTCAGTTGGTTATAGAAGCTTACACTTTACAGATCTGTACAGCTCTCCCTCAAATCTTCACCACACCTCTAGAACTTGGACGATACTACATTCGGGGGTTACCTCAACTACGGACTATCGCACCTATCTTCATCTATAATGCTAGCCACAATTTACATTTTAATATAAAAGTATTTTATCGGGAAAATATCATATTCCATGTGATAAGTCAATATTGCTATAAGATTTTCTATTTCTGAGCTTGGTCTATGAAAATTCCTAAAAGTTTAAAAATTCATTTTGTGTTAACGAGTGCAATCTTATGGAAATTTGTGGTACATCCGTTATTTTAAAAATAATTTTCTCTTTGAGGATGTTTTTGCATTTTTCTGTTATATAAAGTGATATGGGATTAAGCTCTATGCTTCGGCGCAAGTTAGTTATTTTGTAGCAAATCATATGAGGTAAGATATTCTAATGTTAATTACTTTATTGTATATAGTTATATATTTTACTTATCAGAATAGATGTACACTATATGTGTGTGGTTTAAATCTTATTTAGATTTTTTTTTTTGCCATAAGATATTATTTACCCAGCTGAATTGTGTGATTTGTACACATTAATGTGTTATTTATTCATACTGACTAGCCGGATTTTGTTTTGTCAGTTTACACTTGTCGACATAAGATATTATTCATGTAGTTAAAATTCTCTCATGTAAATTATATTTTTAGTTCGAGACTCATGTTACGTTTAAGACTCATGTAATTGTACTTATTATTCACGTGGTCATTCGAAATTTCCGATTCGATGTGTAATTTATTCATACGTAGAACACTCTGAATTTTCTCTTGTGTTTTAAATATATTCGTATGAAATCTTCTATCTACATCTCGAGCAATATCCCACTCAAACTAATATATATAAATTAATATATATAATATATATAAATAAATATATATTATATATAAATATATAATATATATAATATATTATATAATATATAATAATATATAATAATATATATAAATAATTATATATATATATATATAAATAATATATATTATATATATATAAATAATATATATTATATATATAAATAATATATATTATATATTATAATAATATATATATTATATATATAAATAATATATATATAATATATATATATATAATATTATATATATAATATATATATATATATATTTATATATATAAATATATATATAATATATATTATATATATATATAATATATATATAATATTATTATATATATATATAATATATATTATATATATAATATATTATTATATATATAATATATATTATATATAATATATTTATAATATTATATATTATATATATATATTATTTATATATAATATATATTATATTTTATTATTATATTATATATATATATATTATTTTATATATTTATATATAATATATATATTATATATATTATATTATAATATATATATAAATGTACACTTAGCACACTCTTGCACTAAAACTCCGCTCCTATACAAGACATTGCAACCCACCACTTTGGTCAGACGCCTGCAGCCACCACACCGTCAACATCGAACACAGCTCCTGTTACCCTCACCTAAAAAGAAAGAAAATCAAGAAACAAATCGCATTAAAAATTAACCCTTTCAATAAATTTAACCCTTTTAATAAATTTAACCATTTTTTATTTTAAAATTTGCTCGTATTAATGATTAACAACTCCTGATTTTCAATACTGTCTACGCTAATATATTTACACAATTTTAAAGAAATTAGAGGTAAACTAATTATGAAAAAAAAAAAGTCTTTGGTCTGATGATGTCTTTCATCACACTATAATAGAACAAAAAAAAAATAATTTGAATAGACTTTTCAAAAGTCTTCATTTTGACAATATGTCTTATCATATTACAATACCAACAATTAGAGAAAACTAGGAATCTTTACTAAAAGTCATCATCTTGATGTCTTTCGTCTCGTTACAATAGGAAAGATTAAGAAAATAATAACAGGGAAAAAACATACCAAAGTGATCATCGTGGTGCTTTTCCACTTATTACAGTAAAACAAATTAGGAAAATATTAATTGGGAGTCTTTTTATAAAAACTCTCAATAGAGTAGCCTAACAGTCATTCACACATTAACTTCATCCTGAACTGCAAAAATCACATGTAAAGAAGGCTACTGACAGACTCACACTGGCACAGTTCGTAGTAGGGAGTAAGACAGAAAGAATACTGCAACCACTTCTTCCCATTTTTAACTTTTTTGTCTTTGGAAAAACATTCATTGTAAATACCACATATCCAGTCGTCGTCATGCACTGTAGGCCTGGCAGTAGAAACACACACATTTTGTCTTCTTTTTTGTAACCTTCCTCGATGTTAGACTCCGAAGGTCCAGGGGCTGCATGATGAACCCCCACTTTTTGCCGTTTCAGGGGGCGTTGTTTGTTCACGGTTTGGTGAACTGTTAGTGGGTTCTCGGTGATGAATTTTGCTTTAGGGTTAGGCCTAACTCATCCATGTGTAGGCTCTTTTCGGGGACCAGCTGTTGGGAGCTTCAGAATATGGTCAACTGGAGATGGCGGAGACGGTATGCCGGGATTTGTCTCTGCAGTCGTCAGTCTCGAGTTAGCATCACTAGGAACAACTTCCTCTGGAACAGGACGTTCAGTGAGTAACGATGGAACCAGTTTTTCTTTGGGAGTTACGGTTCTGTCAGAAGGAACAATCCCACATGTTCTGAAAGCATTCTTTTTGTTTTTGTCAGACATTGCTTTTATAAATGGCACCTTGAAAATATTATGAAAAACTTGCTTATTTGGCTTGTCTGTTGGGTGTTCAGCCATATAATCATTCAATTCCTTCTGCCACGCAGATTTTAATGCCTTGTAAACACCGACATCCAGGGGTTGCAGAATGTGGGCCGTGTGTGATGGTAAAGTGAGGATATGGACGTCGTTTTCCTTTGCAAACTCGGTCACCTGAGGTGTGATGTGCGCCCCATGTGAATCCATGAGCAGAAGCATGGGTTTGGGTGAACCATCAGTGCTATCAAGGAAGAACTGAAACCACATTAGGAATAGTTCCTTCGTTCTCCAGCCTCGATCAGACAGGTGCACTTGGGTGTTAGGTAGATAGTCTTTATTGTAGGCTTCATTACAACGAGAACCTTTGAAAATGATGGAGGGTGGAATCCAAGTTCCATTAGCACAGATACAGCCTACTTGGGTCATGGTTTCTCCACGTTCTGTGTACGCCCTGCTGTGTATAAATTTCTTCCCGATTTCTGCCACCACTTTGTTTGGCTTCACTACATACACGAGACCAGTTTCGTCAACATTGCATACGTGATCCTTCAAATTGTCCTGAATTTTAAGTTTCTTCGTAGTTTCAGAGAGTTTGTTAAAATAATTATCGATCATGACAGGATTACCCATTGAAGTTCCATAGGCAGAAAGCTTTTCTGGTACTCTTAAGGTGAATCCATACCTCTCTTTGAAATTACGCCACCATTTCTTGCCTGCACGCCTTTTTTGCTTATTAAAAAAATGCCCACGGCCAAATACCTCAACTACATCGAAAGCCATAACTTTCGCTTGCTCCACAGTCAGTCCAAATCCTAATTCTTGCATGCTTATGGCGTAATTGAACACTTTCTGTTCCATTTCCGGTTCCAATGCAAATGGACGACCAAATTATTTTTAAGCCCATGGCTGAATTAACGTCTAGGTTTTCTGTTACATAACGTTTCAAAGAAGACCATGGGATCCCTTTCTCCTTAGCAGCCTTATATAAACTAACATGATCTTCTTGAACCATTCTTGCCACTTCAATAATGTCGGGACCACTATATTTCCTGTAAGTGCCACCTCCATCTGGCACGAGTTTTATTCTATCATGCTGATCCATTTTGTTGCGCCTAAACACAAAAAGAAAGCCGTGTGTCGGAACCTTAGTTTATGAAGTAACAAATTAAATCGTTAGACTCGTTTTTCTACTCTCAAAATACAGGAATATTCTAATTCTAAGGTAGGGGCCTTATTTGGTGAGGCGATGACCTTATTTGATGACAGTACCTAATTTGGTGACAGTGCCTAATTTGGCGATAACTTGTAGGACACAATGAAGGTCATTAAATATGTTATACATATGGTTATACATGCTGCATTACATTATCAGAGAATCCAAATCATAGGTTTAAACATTTAATTTTAATTTTTTAAATGACGCATGCAGTGGCCCTTAAAAAACCTTGAACATAAAGCTTAATCTCTGGCTAACTTCCTAAGGGTTTACAAAAATGTAATTACAAAATAAGTTTAAAACGCCATGGCCAACATATTCTCCAGTATTTTAAGAGCAGAATGCAATCTACTGAATACTACTTACCACAAGCACACAATTCAAACAAATTTTATTAATTTCTATGCGCACACACTCACAAGTTTCATGCAAAATCCAACACACCAATGTTTTCGGTTGTGCACAACTCATAAATTAAAGAACATTGCCTCACTGCTTGGATAGTAAGAAACTAGACAGCCTGCGCTATCTCTCGGCCCGATTTGAAACCTTTTCGTGGTAACTTACGATGAGAGAAGAAATGAATTGTATCACCAACTTAGGTATGTCACCAAATTAGGCAATTTTACCCCTACACAATGAATGTGGAAAGAACGTCCATCCAGAAACCATACGAAGAGTTATCATAAGAGCAGGATATAATGGCAGGGTACCTAGAAAGAAGCCTTTTATTAATAAGGCGAATAGGAGGAAAACGACTTATGTTCGCAAAAGATCACGCAGACAAAGACGAAAGCTGGTGGAAGGATGAGATTTTTTACTGAAAATGAATGTTTTTGTTATGATGGCAGTTTAACAGTATGGCGCAAACCAAATGAGGAGCTAAAACTTGGGAACTCTTGCCTGGTTCACATGTACGCCGATCACGCCGAAAATGACAGAGCGGAAAACTAGAACAGCTAATAAGACCCCGTGCTCGGTGTCCGTCCGCGCGAATCGTGCAGAAAAGTTGAGCTCACGCCGATATTTTTGCTCGCGAAAAGAGCAGACATCGTTGATATTTCCCAGAATTCAGCGGTGCACATATTTCACACCACTAATGTCTTGAATAATCGACGTGTATTGATGTAAATGTATGGGGCATTTCAATGTACGTATATATAACGAAATACATGTATTTAAACGTTAATTTTATTCAACATTTGTATTAAATAAATCTAGTTTGAAAATAAACCGAAATATAGCACTGAATGTAAAATATTTTTGGATGTACAATAAAATTATAATCTCTTGAAAATCATTTAGTAAATAAATCTTACTGTGATGGAATTAAACTAGAGTAAAAAGACGAGAGCATCTAGTTTGTTATCTATAATTTGTTTTAGAATCCTGGCGTTGAAAATCACGAATTCAACAGCAAAATGGCTACGCAGAACATCTGACCATCGGCTTTGCCTGCTCTGTCTGTTTGGCATGATCGGCGTACATATGAACCAGGCATTACAACATACTGTGAACATGATGGTAGTAGTATTACCTTCAGCAGATGTTGGAGAGCCAGTACGTGTCGATGGAACAATGAAAAAGGAAGACTATCTCGACACCTTAACTAACCTACACAAGAGTGCGTTTAAGTCCAACCAAGATAATGACCCAAAACACAAGTCATACACTGTCAAGAGCTGGCTTGTGTATAACTGTCCAAATTCATTAACACACCTCTTCTATCTATCACCCGACCTGAATTCCATAGAAAATCTTTGGGTTGAACCTAAAAAAAGACTGAGGACTACTACAATTAGATCCACAAAAGAATTACAAAAAGGTTCAAGGAAGAATGGTGTTAAGATTCGCTCGGAATGTATCAGGAATCTAATTGCTACTATGCCACAACGCTTGCGAGAAGTAATTAAACAGAACGTCCTTGCTACCAGATACTAAAAAACTGTTTCTTTAGTTTGCAAAGAGGATAATGTTTGTGTTTCAATGATGATGGCCGAATATTAAACTGGCGTACAGTGGCGTGTAGCGAGTTTTTTTTTTTACAGGGTAAGCAATTTCTACTAACAAACGCAACTTCCAACTTTGCTTACCCTCCACATGTATTTAACATTTTATAATACCTAACATTAGTTATAAAAACGGAACGAAATTAATGTAATGATAATTCAACTAAGAACTATTTTAAGAGAGATTACAAATTGTAGGAAAACTCCCGTTTTTCCGAACAATTTCGTCCACTTTCCAGGGGAAAATGTAGGCCTACAGGACGCAAACATAACGACCTATGCGTGTACAGTACGGGAGTTACGAAAACTCTCTTTCTCGGATCGGAAACGGGAAACTCAGAATTAAATGTGTTTATAGTTTTAGCCGTAACATCAAAGGGCCAAACATGTCCAATATGTATAGGGTAAGCATTGTTTACCTTGCGTCTATGGAATAAACGCCACTACAGTGGCGTCAGCACGTGAAGACAAAATTATATGGTTTAAGTTGCATTGCACATTTCCGTTGTTAGCTACCTTTATATTTCATTTAAAGCACACAAGAATGATTGTGCAATATGTTTTATGTTTATCTTCATTACTACTGTTTTATAAGGCAACGAAACTGCGATTATCATACTTGGCCGAATATTAATGTGAGCCATTGTATTACATGAAGTGTTCTAACCTCAAATCCTATCATCGTTGTTTTTGATGGTGCTACTGGCAAAATAAAGTTCGTTGTCAACTGCACATCTAGCATGCGCACTACCTTTTTTTCTACGGATACGACAGTTGTCTTCGTTGGACTGGGCCGCAGCGCTGCCACACCCATAGACTAAATATGAAGTAGACCGCTTATTCGTCTTCTGCGCATATACCCAACATTGACCTACTCCAATCCTACAAAAATCCTACACAACTGTCAAAGTCACATGGTCAACAGTGATGAACGTGTTTGTTTATATCTTAATTTTAAAATGACAAGCACTATTACATTAATAAAATAGTTTTACCAGTTTTAATATAATCAAACTGCATTACAAATTGGTTAGAGGAAGTATACATTCATCTCAAAGCATTTGTTTACAAATCAGTTTTCTAACCTAAAATCCGAACCATGCCATTTTTGCTAGACGCGTAGGCAGAAAATCAGTTCAATGTTGGAAGACGGAGATTGGTTGTGCGCAGCCAGCGAGATCGATCTACCTCATATTAGTCTATCGACGCGCGCAGGCGTGAGCAAGGGTTGGCAACGCCGCGCCACGCCGCACCAGATGGGTACATATGGCTGCGGCCAGCCTGAATGTTTGATAGGGCCGGAGCGGCGCGCTTGTTCACAACTAGCCACCAGCTTGCAGGGAGCGGAGAAAAAGACAAGCACGCGCGTCTGGAAGAACCACGCAGCAAAACAAGCTATCACTCGTCGCGCGGAATACAGAGCGCCACGAGCAAAAACACGTAGTACGGGCCACCACGTTGGAAAGGAGAACAAGTCTTCCCCTCCTCCCCACCTCCAAATTAAACAGAAACCCAGTGATTTTATGCGAAAATCCTGCGTGTACAGACATTTTTCTGTACACTGTAACTTATAACTATTATGACAAAGATGAATAACGTCACAGAATTGAAGAAATCAGCATTTCTGAAAACTCTACTGGGATTTTATTTTCTGGATACCATGCATCTTCCCACACGCATAAATTAATATTGATTGGAAATGTTTGACGTTGTTACATATAAATAAAAACTGCACACGATAAAGTGAGCACTTTCGAAATCAACCTTAGAAAAAATACACTGCTCCTGCCTGCAAATATTTTAACGGGCGCACTGAGTGACATGCGACCAGTAAAGTTGGCAACGATAGAGGGAAAATACTTCCATGTCTTAACGTCGAGTTAAAAATGTTTGGTAAACATTTGTGATAACTTAGATTATTTCTTTCGCTTTATATTTTTTTAATGCACTTTGTTCACCGTTTCACCAGACCGACGCTTGAATAAAGCGACGAAGCCCATGGCAGTGTTAATTTTACCTAACGCGGAAGAATGAACAATATGCATACAAGTATATCTTAAGCAGGACTTTCAAAAATTGCTCAGTTTACCGTGATCAGCCTATATAAATTTAGATATTGTCACAATGACGACAATTTTATATTTTAGTGTTATATGCGCACTTCTCTTTGCCGCTCCCCTTGCCAAGGTTCTGCTCGCGTGAGAGAACGAATATTTGATTATCAGAGGAGCGGGTGGCGATTTACAAAGGCAAGCCACCGCGTGCCACCGGTTATCTGTGGAAGAATGTTCTGGTTCATCGCCCCTATCTCTTTCAGCGAGACTTGGGGCGCGGGAAACTTTCCAGATCGAGCCACCTTCACGAACTCGAATACGCCCCTCTGCCGTCTTATGACAGTAGTCTTTGTGCCTGTGTTTATACGTAATACATACATACTGTACACATGACATTGATTTCTGTAGTTCCAGTTTAGTTACCATTATTTTAGTACAATGGCGTATACAGAACTCGTTCAAGGGGCAGGTACAAAAGTATGCATTTTTATATCAGTTTAGTTTTTCGGAATGTATTTACCAAAAAAAAGCGTTTGAACCTTTCAGACTTATTGACCTAAATACTTCAATATTTCTAAGTTTTAGTTTTCAGTTTTAACCTGTACATTTCTTACGTTCGTATGGTTTCATCTTTGATGAAAAAACAATAAAACAATTTAAAACGAAATTAAATACATGATTGTAGGTGTTGCAAGGGTAGTTGTAGTAAATGCAATAGCTTCTAACAAAAAAAAATCTGTACTTTAGAATATCTAGGTATGGAATACATCGTGCATTTACTTCATTTGTGCTCGTGAAAGTCCACAACAACTTGCTCAGTCAGCCTGGCATTCATAAATAGAATAAACCATAACCGAAGTTAAAATATGAACTAATTTAATTTCAGTTTACTGTACAGCGTGTTTAGGAAACATGTGTACAAACTCGGGCACGTGATTCGTGACCGGAAAAGAGGAAGATTGACACAGGACACTCATGGTCCATCTCAAATAATAAGGGCTGTAGAAGCCCTTAAAGCCTGAGGGCGACACGCATATTACGTGGAATATTAAGCAAAGTACTTGCGTTAAAGGAACACATTGGTATACGAATTAATTAAACCAATATCATGGATAAAAGGAAGGCGCTGTCCGTCGTACACACCCCATCATGTAAATAACATGAGTCGACATCCTTTCATTTCATACAACATTTACACCGGAAGGTTAAAGTGGATACCGTTGGTTGAAGCAGGACGTCGTAATTAGCAAATATGTCCCCCTCCCCTAGTTGTAACTCCCTAGGACCCACCGTTTCCGTGTAAAATTTAAACGAAGGGTACAGTGGTAGCAAGGCCATGGCCTGGTGAGTAGGCCACACGTACTGCACCAGGCTTAAAAACATGTTGGTGGTATGATGCACGATGTTACACGTCGTGCTGGACGATGCCGCTAGTCGGAGGGTTTTCTCGGGGATCTCCGGTTTGCCCCGCCCTTTCATTCCGGCACTGGTTCATACCTCAATCACCGTCATCGGCTCTCAAGACCTCGCTGTTACGAGCCGCCAAAATCTTTTCACTGATTCGACGGGGAATTCCGACTGAATTCCTCCGGATGCAGGAAGGGTACAGAAATAAGTAAGATAAAAGTAATAATAATTTGTATAAATCTACTCATACGTTTTTGCGAATTAATTTCACTTGCAACACCCGATTCAATATGGATTGTGCCCTCCTTTAGAGACATTTCTGGTACACTCCACGTGACTCGAAGTTACACAGAGCCTTAATATGCCTGTGTTATATTTTCTACAATTCTTCCTCCATTTGTGCAGGTCACGAGTGCTGGAGATGGCATACCAGCTGGTCACATTGGCGCCGAGGCCCGGTGATCTCGCAGACCAAGGTATGATGTTCGCGAATCGTAGAGCGTATTACAAGATGACCCCGATAATTGGGCGGGCATGATAGTCCTGCAGAATGCCCGTCAGGAGTACAGCGTGAAGATGGTAAAAAAAGGGGACGTGCAATATTGGTGATATATCGGTGGCCTGGCAGTGCGTCCTGCACAAGAACAAAACTTGTTCTTTAGTCGTGACTCCTGTCCTCAACTTCCTGTAGTTCCAGGTGATGTGAAGCCTTCGTGTGTCTACGCCCCAATAAAACTCTCTACAGTGCTCATGACACATTTCACATGAGAGGCCATTCGTCGGAGCGTCCAACCGGCCTAATGCAGGCACATTCCGTTTGGTTTCAAGCTCGTAAATCACTTCAATTATTCCCACAATACTGTAAAAAAAAAAGTTCTGTTAAACTTCCATAACTGTAAAGGAAGAATTTAACCTATACATTGTATGAAAATAGCACTACACAACACGATGCAATTAGTAAGAATGTTGAGCGCAGTTACTATACAAGTTGGGAAATTTCCTTTACATTTGGACTAGTTCGTGAGTAAATCTATCAACGTATATCTATGGATATACGAAAAAAAAAGTACCATTCGCGCTTTCTTCACTATACTAGTCTACGTATACTGTGTTGCGGTAAATTTGCGAATAGTTCCTTAGGGTGCACAAGTTAAGATGGTTTCCTCGATGTAGGTGTTTTGTTATTCATTATTTTGCTGCAGATGTATCAAATAAGTGGAATTACGAATATATTTGTGCTGTTATGTTAACATTTTCGTACTCAATGTGTGCGCACACACGCACACATTGCCTTCACAGGAGCTCGTTATGATTCGCCTAGTTAGTGATGTCGTTTCAAATCCTTACATTTCTAACGGTACATTGCATTTTCCTTCATCGACCATCCTGAATCAGTTCCATCTATCTTGACTTTTTTTAAATACCGTAGTTACGGAGATTGGTTTGCCTCTGCGATGCTCACAGCTAACATCCGTTCTTCCACCAATGACAGTGAACAATCTGCACCATTCTCTTGTGTTGCACACTCACGTCTCTGTCGCTCCTCTACCATTTGCTTATGGACTGATGGGAGGCACACGGTTAACTCATAGAAACCATACCAAGAAGCGAATGTTATGCGGGTACGTTTTAAAATGTTGTATCGCCATTAGACTGCTCGTTTCAAGGATCCGAGTTGTGCTGTCGGGACGTACTGAATCACGAATGGAGTGTAAAAACGTGAAAAACTTTGACTACTGATATGAGAACCTTGTTTATTAGTTCACACTTGCGGAAATACATATGTATGCGAATTCTGCTATAGCAGAGATAAATACACAAACAATTTTGTACTTTCCGTTACATAGGGATTGTGATTTGACTCATCTACTTGCAAAATTAGTAATATTACGTACAAAAAAATGGTATTTTTTACTTAGACGCACAATAGAGAAAACACCACAGCGATGTGAATGAAGAAACTACTCTCGTAGACATGTGTGTAAAATGTAGCAAGTGGTAGGGAGCAGGAATATGAAGTTTTCCAAAGTGGGAAGTCTACACGAGGCAGCGCATTTCGCTACCTCAGTTTCGCAACCAATGGAGTAGTGCTGAACATCACCTAGGTGGGTTGAACGTAATCCAAGAAGGAAAACATAAGATGGAGGGCTGAGCAGAAAGTTGTGGGCTGAGCCGTAGTTAAGCAGATTTAACATTATCCAGGACTTCTAAGTATTGGATAAACTTTCTAAACGTAAACATTAGGATGTCAGAATAAGCTACAATAGCTTGTTGGCAAGTCACGCCTCACTTTTCAAGCCATGCTGAATATGGATGTGGAAAGAGAAATTAACCCTTTCCATCACAATAAAAATTTTGATATTTAGTATTTTAATTAAACTGTATAATAAAAATATAACACACATAAATACAATAAAAATTTTTAAGCTGCATTACGGGAATGAAATCGTCTACTACAATAGACAGATCCCTACTAAAAGTAGTACGTTGGATAAGGACAGGAGATGTATCCTAAGAAAGGGTTGTCGGACTTCTGTGATCGGACTCGTGGGAGTCTGTGAAAGTGACGCGAAGTGAAACCTAGGACGGAGCAATGGCGGAATGCACTGGTGAGAAAAAATAGGAGTATCCTGGCTACCTGCATCGCCAGAAACATTTACCACAAGTCAAAATCATGAGTCCAGTCCACCGGCAGTAGAAGCAGGATTGCCGTAGTGAAAAGCTAGTTTGCGGATAACATGGCAGAAGTAGCTACTAAAAAAAATTAGGTTTGGCTGTGTAGGGGATAGGGCCGTTTGTTTGGCGTGAATACGTCTACGTTTACGAGCTCGGACGCCTTGATGTTTATTTTACGTTCCCGGCATCGCTTCACTATCTGTGGGGTGTTATGGGTATCACTGGATTGTTTTTGAGATGCTCTTCCAAGCCGTATACGATTTCTGTGTTTCGACTATTTTTTGACGAGAATAGGCCGACATTGTAGTTTTTTTCTCATTAAACGAACACATTTTCCCTATAACCACGTCACACAAATGTTTTCATACACGCAATCGATTGATCTTGATGAGAGCTGTCTATTGAAACTTAAACGAACGTCGTAGATCTTCACTGATTCATTCATTGCGCCCATTAAAATACTACTAGAATCAGTATGTCCGTGGACTGACTGGTGTTTCGAGTGTAGGGCCACTCACAACGGCCGTTACGGAGTTATTGACTGTGCTACGTATATGCAGGTATAGGCTGTTCACGGTAATGTGGGCACTTTTTAAGGCCCTGCTGAATTTTTCTTTTCATTAGATTCCTATCTTCCTGTCACTTTTTAATATAAACATTGCCACCAGACTAACAAACACAGTGTATTCATTTCACCACTAACAAAAGTTAATGTCTGGAGTTGCAATAAAAAATATTTATTAGTACTTAGTGCCTGTTGAAAGGGCCTTAAAAAGTGTTCACTTTACAGTGAACAGCCTATAGGGGAAGTTGACTTCGAAAGTGTTCGACTAACGGTGAACAACGTTTACTAGGGAGGGTGTGAGTTCGTAGGCGGGAGCTGCAGTAAATATGGCTTACACACGAGTGTTGTCTATTCGTCGTAGCTTCACACTTTCTTAGTAAAATTTGTGAAAAATCACTTGAGCATGACATGTTTTCATTGTTTCCTTACCAAATCGTACATCACTAGCTATTTATATTTCCGTTAACGTAAATGTACTTTTTTTTTTATTAAATGAAAACTTTTGCTAACGTTATCCCAGCAATTATATTGTAGGCAGTATTAATTATTCAAAACAGAAATAAAAGGGGTATGTTGATAGTGGCCAGTAAGAATTAGTTCGATGGTAGATTATTACTAACGTGAAATGTGTTCGTTCCTTTTTAAAGTATACTCTCTTACTGTCACATAAATGTATTCAGAAATGTAATGTTGGGAAAACATTTAGTTGTTATGAATATAAAAATATTTATTTTCGATTGACTATCCAGCTCACAAATTCGGTGTGGTGATCTCTCCTTAGAATTATTTTCCAGACATGTCCATGTCTTCTGTACATAGTATAAAAGTCGCCCAGCCGCGTGTGTCTGTGTATTCGACTAAGGTTTCTAAACTACTTGATGGATTTTGATGCGGTTTTTTCCATCACTTAGAGAATTTCTTGGGGAAGGTTCAGGTATATAATACATTAATATTTCATGTAAGGATAGTATAGAAATGTTGCATTTTTCTAATCAAGTCGGAAAAAGCCTCTTTTTCGGGTGCTTACATTGATTACGCTGACTAAACCATACCAGATACACCCAATTAATGTACTACAGAATTGTAGATCTGAAAAAAGTCCCCGACAGCATATGTTTATCTTCTAAGGATGACCTACAGTGACAATTTTTGTCTTTTAAAAGTAGGGGTTTACTTAGGAAGAATTTTTGAAGACAGTATAAATCCTTATCAAAAGAAATACTTTATTTACGTTAAGCATTTAGTGTATATACTTACTGTGAACCTAAACAACACCATATTTGTCAATTGCACCTGAGTGAGACCGGGGAGGGTCGTTAGTGTTTACACAAGGCGGAAGAATGCTTAGTGGATAGTGTGAAGTATAACTTCGGCAGGGCTTACGAAAAGTCAAAAGTAACCATGAATAGACAATATATGTTCATGCCCTTGACAGCTAAATGTTGCTTCAGATCCTCGATGTTAATCGGGGCCGCGGTTGGCGCAGCGGATAGACCACTCGCCTCCCACAAAGGCGAACCGGGTTCGATTCCCGGCGGGGTCGCTCCCGGATTGTTGTACGTGGGAATAGTGCCTGACGGTGCCGCTGGTTCGTGGATCTCCTCGGGGATCTCCAGTTTCCCCAGCCCTTGCATTCCGGCGCCGCTCCGTATTCACCTCTCTTCAACTTCATCGACTCTCAAAACTCCTTTGTTAATAGCCTGCCAAAACTCTCCTTTGATGTGAATTCCGTCAATTATGTTAAAATCCTTACAAACCTCGCCGCGTATAAACAAACATTGTAATGATTAACCAAGGAAGCGACCTTCCGCAGGCGAGGTCGCTAAGTAGTCACAGGTTTGATCCTGCGTAGGGCTTGGATGCGCGTGGGCCGTATTTGTAGGCCTACTTACATTTAATCAAGGTTAGCTTTTACTGGAAGTTGTTCCCCATTCGACATGGAAGCCGTGGTGCTAATAAGCTTAGTCTAACCAAACTGTTTTGCCTCGGTGGTGTACCACATGTAATATGTTTGTCTTTCTACACAGCTAATCTATATATTTTATGTTAATATTTATAATATTTGATGCTACATTCTACGTGTTTTTCTCACTATGTAAATATTATTTTGCTACACGTGCGACACATGTATTTTTTTCATTTAATTTGCATTTGTTTGTATCTTAATATATTTCTCATTTTTCATTATATTTTACCATGCTAGATTTTACTGTGGCAATTTTACTATGTATAAGTATAGGATATTAGCTACGTTGCATTATTGTGATGTTAATAATTTCTTCGTTTAATGGTCTCGTATTTGTAAACGTTTCCTTTTATTTAATTTTATTGTGTATCTCTTGAGACCTAGTATTCTATGTTTTTGTCAGTTAGGACGTGAAAGTGGCTCGTAAAGGCGTTTGGATTGTAGCTAGCATCCCATTGACCCACAAGTTCGAGTCCTGACTACCCAATGGCTGGAGAAATAGGTCCCCCTTAAGCTAGCCCAGCCATAAGAGCCTCTCCTCGCTCTCTCTCTCTCTCTCTCTCTCTCTCTCTCTCTCTCTCTCTCCTCTCCTCGTTGAAACTATAGTTAGGACTCTCACCTGAACTTAGGCGCAGGGTAGGAATTTTGACGCAGTATTTAGGGTGTTTTAGCTCCAGTTGAGTTTTTCAGTGATTATTAAGTGTATCCATAAACAGTGAGTGCCTTTATCTGCCCCATTGCTGGGAATAATATGTAGGAGCTAGAAGTTATACTACGTATGTGTTCTAGTGTATCTCTACAACGGCGAGACACCTTATTTGATTATTTCCCTACTGTCTGCGTCTAACATAATGTTCTAGAAACTTTTGCCCTATCTGCGACGCCATGTTGATTTATGTAAACTAACGTTCCAGCTGAAAGAAACTTTGCCTACGACAAACCCGGGATAGATTTTCCCTCACACCGAGGCTAGGCACTTAAATTTTGTTCTGAAGAAACTGGATATTTATATTTTTATTTTGGAAGTACATGAACTTTGATCATTTATTTTTGTGTTTGACCTCATCTCAGTGCAACGAATACCAGGGATCTGCTAGGCTAGGTACGGCCACTTTTATCATATTTTTAGGAGTGTTGTATGTCTTTTAGATTTGCAAATTGCCACAAATTGTTTTCAATTAGACAATCCATAAATAATAAGAGCATAAATCAGCATTAAATAATTGGTAAATAAATACTGGACTACAACTAAATTGGCTTAGTGGTCGTCTATACTATTTACGTTGATAGCCCTGTGTTACCTATGTTTAATAGTTATTTGCCAGTTGTTAATGATATAAATTAAGCTATGTTGAGTTGTTGATGTACACTAATTGTGTACTAAGCAGTGGTCCAGTCCTACGAGAGGTGTTCATATGGTAAAGGGGCATCTTCTGCCAGCGAAGCTCCGGACCGGGCAAAACAGTACTCCGGGCTTGCTAGGTTTACACTTAACTGTATTTTAATTTAAAGGGTAATACTTGTGCTGTGTTTTAATTAATTGTCTGCCACCCAACTACACACTACACTTTAGTTTAAACATATTTTTTTGTGTGGGATCATACATGGGAACACAAACATAATTCCAGTGCATATACATAACCTATTTACATACAGAGCTTTTTTATGTCAGCCAACACAGTTTATTTCAACTGCTAACAATTTTTTTTCATTTCATAAATTAATGGCTTACCCAAGCGCGGGTCCTTAATAAAATTTTTCACAAGGGAATAATTTTTTTAGTAGCTGGGTGTAGGTTACAGTGGACAAAAGGAAATACAGATTCAGTCGGTGAATTTTTACTTTTTGTAAGTTCAGTCAATACAATGCTACTTACTAAATAGAGCGCGCTGTGCGCCAGTGCTCTGGAGCATTCGCTGTTAATAAGTTGAAATCACCGTTACATCAGTGATATTTATTTGTTATAATAATTCGTGAAGTTTCGGAAATTGCTGTAAAGCATTTTGCACTGTTTTTCCATCAAAACTTGAGTGATGCGGAACAGTTCTCACGTAGGTATGATATAGCCCAATATTATTTAAGTATTACGTCAGCTCCATGTATCTTACTCACTATAACGCGGAGAGAAACATTGAAGTACCTACGTAATGGGTGATATGAATAAAAATGAGTATAAACTTTGTAGTATATACTCTTGAGTTTGAGAATTTCGTTGAAGTTTATCGCGAGAAAAAGGATATGCTCGGTTTAATCCATATTATCCAATAAGTTAACATCAGTTGTGAGGGCCACATGGATGTGAGGTAGTGTCGAACCCACGTACTATTTTTACGTATTTGGTGGGGTAGTCGGCCGTGGCAAGCGTGCTTTTGTTGATGAATAATGCTATATTCACTCAGTGTATTGAGGAAAAAAAATAGACGAACAAAAAAAGGGGGAGCGAGTGGAAAAAAAAAATCGCGTCAATGTGAATGCGAGGCTTGGTGTATTTCTGCACACATCGATAAATAATCAAAACATTTTAAATATTCCGCGCGCCTGTCGTATGTTCGACCTCCAAATTTTTTTATTGTTGTTATTTTGTAACTGTCCGCTTTTATTACTGTACGTAGAATAATATTTGGCTTGTTAGTATAAAGGTAGGTAGGTAAGGCTAAACGTCACGTCGACAGCGAGATCATTACAAGCTGCTCGCGGTTACTTCCAACTTTTCTGAAGCCCTGTTATATTTCTACTTCCAGGATATTCCTCCGCCTCATGAAAGCAAAGCGTAACTACGTACATAAAATTACACCAAAGGGACAAAGTACCGTATTCGTGCGCGCACTAAGTAACATTGTTGTGCATAATGAACAATTCCGTACTAGGCGTGGCCAACGCATCTGCTTTCTCCCTATTTTTATTAATATTAATTAAATATTAAATATAATCTAAATATAGACTGTAGGCAAAGTTCAATTTAACTAAAAATAAGGCAATTTTATGTTGAAAGGACTATGTACTGAAACGTTTTCTGTAAAATTGTCGTTTGCGCGCAAACGCGTATCTCGGCAAATAAAAGTTATGGAAATACGACTTTGTGCCAGAAAGGAAAAAAAAAAAAAACACAGTACAGCATCACGACGGAAACACTGCACGCCTTGCGCGTAGGAGCGATGAAGCACTAGACGTGCGTATTAGTGTCGCCCGTATCGCTCACTCGCTTCTTGATCATGGTCGCGCAGCTACATAATACCCTTAACACAAGCATAAAACGCTTGTAATTCGTGATATGTTTAGGAAACAACCAGACACGTTCCACATTTAGGAAGGGGCGGGGGGGGGATGTAAATCTTCTGTACGGGAACCAGGATTCATAGGTCTGTCTGAATACTTTATATAGTCCTAAGCAATAATTCATATATTCAAATGATATTGCATTAGTTGATATGTATTTCACAAATGTAATTAAGCTTCCGAATAGTACAATTTTGTCCAAATAGGACGTATGGTTGCACAGGTAAGTACTTCAGTAAATAATTTAACTTTGGCTAGATTAATTCTATTGCATTACTCTCTCAGACCTCTCAGGCGAAATTGGGCAAAAAGTACGAAAGAATTCCTAGTTTTAAGCAGTATAATACACTATATTATATTTATATTATAAAAACATCTTACCAACCGAGTGGCAGATATGTCGGTTGAAAACAATATTTATACATATTAAATCATATTCAATATTTTATCAGATTAGAGTGAGCCATGACCATTAAAATAAAAAAAATACCTCCTATTTAGTAAAAAGAAACTGCAGTATTCAAAATCAACAAACTCCCTGTCAACCAATACATCGATGTTGGCTCACAGAATAAACAAGAATGAAATATCACACATAATGTAAATAATCATTGACTGGATAAGTGGCGCTGAAAAAAAAAATGTAGGAAGTTACCCGGCCTTTATCGGCGTACAAAAACTACTAATTTAGTTGAAGTATATTACAATGAGTACCACAGGAAGAGAGAACGGTGCATCACACTGCCATTTCGTGTAGCAAGAAACCACCGTATCTCGGTGATCTCGTGAAGCCATGACAAACAACCGAAATCAGGTTGGCCCGACTGGTATTAGATTCCTGGCCCTACTGAATGCGTGTCTACATTTTTATAGGTTGTTCACAGTAAATTGAGCATTTTTAAAGCCCTGCTTAAGATCTACTTGTATGCACGTTGTGTATTCTTCCGCCTCATGTAAAATTATCATTGCCATGGGCTTCATCACTTTATTCACGCGTCGGTAAAGTGACACTATGAGATTATTAGAAAAATAAACATTTTGTAAGTCTGCTAATTTTTACACACTGATGCGTTAAAAAACAGAAAGCGTAAGAAATAATTTAAATATTCACAAATGGTTACCTAACACCTTTTATTCTACGTTAACATATGCAACTACTTTCCATCTATCATTACCATCTTTACCGGGCGCATGTCACTCAGTGCGCTCGTTAAAATAAACTCGTGCAGTGGCAGTGACATTTTTCTAATGTTGATTTCAAAAATGCTTACTTTATCGTGAACCGCCTGTACCACCGTGCCACCTCGCTGAATAGTAAGAGAAGAGCAGCACAATAAATTCAATTAAACCACTTTGGGTTAAAATAGCGTCATTTTTGTTATATACTTAGGTTCGATGTTATACTTCCAATTCGATTCTAAGGCCGTGCGTTCAGCAAGCTAGCCTTCCGGCAAGTCAACCCGGATTCGTCATCGGAAGGATTTTATTCCCAGATTTCGTATGCGAGGAACGTGGAGGATGGCTGAAGTTGCCAAATGACATGTTCCTTCTATTCGGGTGCTACCTTTTCCTCCAGCAAGGCATTTCGTCGCTCCCCAGATGCTGAGATCTCGTGTGTCCCACTTCCGTTATGCTAGACATTTCGTCGCTCCACAAATGCTGAGATCTCATGTGTCCCACTTCCGTTATGCCGGACATTTCGTCGCTTCCCAAATGCTGAGATCTCGTGTGTCCCACTTACGTTATGCCAGACATTTCGTCGCTCCACAAATGCTGAGATCTCGTGTGTCCCACTTCCGTTATGCCAGACATTTCGTCGCTCCACAAATGCTGAGATCTCATGTGTTCCACTCCCGTTATACCGGACATTTACGAAGCCCACCTCACAACTAGGCGAGTTTTGCCTCCGTCTGAAGTAGCATTTAGTAAATTATCTCTATTAAATTAATTTTTTAATATGTACGGCACTTTTTATACTTCGATAATTCGCACTTCAATGCACTACTTACCTTCTTTCAGTATTTCCTCGCTTGAGACGCGGTCAGGTTAGAGGTGTTTGCTGTTCCGTGAATTCTGTCACGCGCGTTCGTGGTTCTTTCTCGCTCGTATGTGATTGGCTGGAAAAGTTATTTTAGTAACGTCGCGTCGTTCGCATTCCGTCTGTGATCCCAGCAGCTGCTTGAATTGCAGACTGAGTACGTGTGGATTTCGGCTGCTGTAAGAGCATTTGCCAATAAATTTGAACAAGATATCTCCAAAAAATTGGCATAAAAAACTCGTGGAGTTGATAGCTGATGAATTTAGTCCCTTACAAAATCATTCTCCTCTCCCCCTCTTTCCAACCACAAAGTATATCAATTCACTAATAACCACTTATATGATCGAGAGTGGTACTATAAACGGAGTAAATTGAAAGAAACAAACAATTTGTTATGTAGTGAAGTTAATTTATTTTGATTTCGCGTTTTACTGCGTTAAACTTCTGATAAGTTATGTAGTCTGCTCTTGTCTGAGTGTTTGCTGGTTCTAAACAGTGGTGACATTTGGCTACACGTACGGAACTATAGTCCATTCCCGATTGGAAGCGACTTATGAAAATCAACCTTTGAAAAAACACTCTAGGCAAAATATGTCAACCTGTTTTTTTCAGTAACCTGTATTCCACTAGTGTTAACTTTAGAGTACTCTATTATTGAATAAATGAAACTTTGCCTTAATATATTGTATAAATGGTAATATTTATTTATTTTTAAATGTGAATTAACAACAGCGAGAGCAGCGACATGTTGGCAACGGCCGGTAAGAAATAGTTCACAGTTAAAATATTATTTTAACCTGGTTTTTTAGTATACTTTTTGTACATTAAACGGTGCCTATTGAAATATTTAGGTTGCCCCGATAGCAACATAGCACATTTTCACAGTTTAAAATAACAGCAGAAAATATCGTGCGTAGGCTAATGGTACGGTGTTGTTTTATCGATCGAGAGCAATTTTGAAGCAACTGTCTGCTGAGCGAGCTTTGTCTCTCTCTCTCTCTCTCTCTCTCTCTCTCTCTCTCTCTCTCTCTCTCTCTCTCTCTCTCTCTCTCTCTCTCACACACACACACACTCGGTAAGTTTCACTTCGCTAGTACGCGGTAAAATTGTACATGTTTTCAATTGTAGCATATTTCATACGTATTACAGCAAAATAATTATTTTTGAATTTGTAATTCACAACTGAAAAGAGATTTTAATGTTTGAATAATTATTTTAATATATTTAGATATGATGGCGGGACAGAAACAAAGTGAAGTTGGCAGACGTGGCGAGCCATGACATGGCGTGTTGCTGTTCTACCAAACGAAGCGTAAATTATACTTACTCCGAAAAATACTTCAAATTACCACATCACGTTTGTAGACGTGGTGTTTTTTAAATCTACCTAAGCAAATTACGATGTGCTAAATCTGAGTTTCCGGGGCAGTAATAAATATACTGTTACAGTGTGTTTCGTTAACCCCTGCGTGTGAAATAGCGTGGCGCGGCTGATTGGTGATAGTTACGCTGGATCTGTGTGCGTGATTTCAAATATTTTATGTGAACTGTTTTTATGACTAATTTGTTTATTTACATCCACGTATGTTTATTTATGACAACGTTGTACCTTTTCCCTGAGTGTTTGAAACACAGACGCGTAACGTGATTTACCACCAATCCCAACAGAATAACCAAACCCAGCCCCAATAAATTTCAATAAACCGAATACACAGTAAGTAGCAATACATATAAATATGAGCGGAATAAAAGTTACAGTAGGCTTATTTGAGTGCATGTTCACCGCTATATTTTAAGTTTCTGTAACAAAAAATGAGCGACACGAGTTGCGTGCTTAATTTTAATTTCGCTTTTTCGTTGGGCTCTTTATTCCTTCATTATTCGAACTGAGGCCGTCCTTTTAAAGAAATAACCCAAAACATATCAATAACAAAAAATTAAATACTACAGTTTATTACCCCGCAGTTGTATCAGTGTTTAACACAGTCGTGTGGCAAAATATTAACGTGCATTACGTGTAATGTGCTATGTCGTGGAAAACAAATATGTTAATGTAACGTAACCGTAAGAACTATCGTTAATTGAGGCATTTTTAAAACGTCATAAAGCTGACCTAAATAATGTTATATGCCTAAACTGTGAATATTCGTACGAAATGGTTTTTGAAATAGACCTAAGACAGAATTCTTTGAAAAGCTGTAAACAGTAAACAACACATTTGACAGGTATAAAAGTAGAAGTCACATTTCAATGTTTATTTTTAGGCGTAGCGAAAGTATACGAACACATGTACACAAACAATGACATGTAAACATTGCCATGTAGCATCTGCCAAAATCAGTCACATGGCAATGTTTGTTTACTTCTGGCGGAAGGATATGAAACGGGACTGCAGTAGATATTTAGCAGGGCTCCCAGAAAGTTGCTTTCAATGGGGAATGGACTATATATCTGATTGTTCACTCGGAAATAAAATATTGATTGGCTGGGAGTATGGAAGATATCGAAGTACATCCTAGTAACTTAAATACTTACTCCATATTACGCTCGCTTATATCACTCAACTTGTCCGCACCTGAGAAGGTATTGGTGGCTTTGTAGCCCAGCACTAGGTGATACGCACAATGAGACGTTGACTGTCAGCTTCTTGATCTTCGCCCTCCAGTTGTAAAAAAATAGCCAAATTGCAAGAATGTGTACGTAGGCGTACTTGCTCATATTTTATATCAATATACTTTGGGCTAGTCAGGTTTGTAACTTAAAGAAATTTTAATTTTGTATACAATTTACCAATCATGACCAACCTCTTAACAGCGAGGTCTTGAGAGCCGATGAGGATGATTCAAGTCAATATGGCGCGGCGCCGGAATGAAAGGGCGGGGGAAACGGGTGATCCGAGAAAACCCGCTGACCAACGGCATCGTCCCGCACGATTCCCACATGCGAAAAATCCGGTGACCCGGCCGGGGATTGAACTCGGTTCGCCTTGGTGGGAGGCGAACGTGTTAATCGCCCAGCCACCGTGGCTCCAGGCGCAATGAATGGCATGCGCCCAGCAATGTTGACAACGACGGAAGGTAAGTCATTCCATGTCTTAACGATGAATGAAACGTGTCACGTGCCGTAAACATTAGTGAATACTGATAATATTTATTTTGCTTTCTGTTATTTCAATGCACATAAGTTTAAGAGCTAACGAAACACTGTAAAATATTAACTTTTTTTCTGATAATATCGCAGTTTAACTTGACGGACATATTGTTATGTGTTGCAGCTGGCGCCGACACAGCTGCGCTGCGCCGTAATCGGTGACCAACCTCGCCATCCCCTCTTCCTGGAACGATGCGCTCGCAGTCTCCTGATCTCCTTCTGGGAATCCCGTGAATATCGACAGCGGCGAGATTTGCTCGCGTCACAGACCTCCTCTCGCCTGCTAGTGTTTCCGATACGTTTAGCGACGATGCAAGAATGTTCAGGTGAGACTGGCTGGCGCCTCGGCCCTCCGCGACGCATCACGCGAATTGGGGAAGATTCTAGGTGGCGGCCTAAGACACTATATATACTGCCGCAATCCAGCGCCCGGCAGTCTTTGACAGAGGCCACCTCGCTGAGTGTGCGCGAGCGAAGAGAAGTGTGGACGACAACTGGAGATTGCGGGACGACGGCGAGTGAGGTGTTCGTGGCTTGAATGGACGAGAGGGTGTGAAACCGACGAGTGAGGCCTACTGTGGGTAGGGCGCTTGGAGGACTCTAGAACATTGCGACTGGCGGGACATGGATTGAACTGAAGTGTAATACAGATTTTATTGTAAATATTCGAACTGTCAAATATGGACGCATAAATTATAAATTAATTGGGACTGATCTTTAATTATTTAATTTCATTGATTTCTTTGTCGTAATTATAACTTTTATTAATTGGTGTCCATTGTGACAGTAAGCGATTTCAATTTATTGTGAGAATTTGAGTTCAGAGAATTTTGCTGTAGTTATTGGAAATAAAATAAGGAAATTATATTAAATTATTTTATTTGATTAAGACCTCCATCCCTTAACCAACTTGGTATAGGCAACTTAATTTCTAGAGAGAGAAATTGTAACGATATGAATAAAATGGTCAGTCCATGGAAATGTTAAATTTACTTCGGTGGGAGATACGGTCTTTCAAAAATGCTCAGTATACCGTGAACAGCATACACGAATACGTTATGCAAACCGCACGAGCCGATATTCCCGGCCAAAACAACGTAGACGAAGTTAGCACGAGAGTGTTGCCGCCGGACAAATCAACATGCGAGCTGTTACCTGAAGCGTGCTATCGGTGGGGTTCGCCGTACAACGCGAGTCGGGCAGAACCGAGGGCCATTTTCGTATCCCTCTCTACGTGACAAGGTTACTCCCGTAGGGAGCTGTCCGCAACCGGATCCCAGGTCGCGACACGAGGTACGGCGTGTAAAGGCTGTTCACGATAAAGTGAGCACTTTAGAAATGAATCTTAGGAAAAAGTCACTGCCCTTGCATGCATATATTTTAATGGGAGCACTGAGTTACATTCACCCAGTGAAGTTGGTAACGATGGAAAGTAGTTCCATATCCTAACGTCAAATAAAAAGTGTTAGATAACCATTTATGATAACTTAAAATTATTTTTCACTTTTTTGTTTTTTTAATGCATCGAAGTGTAAAAATTAGCAGATTTGAAAAGTATTTACTTTCTTAATAGTTTCAGAGTTTCATTTGACAGATGCATGGATAAAGTGACAAGGCCCATAACAATATTAAATTTTACATAAGGCGGGGGAATACACAAAGTGCATACAAGTAGATCTTAAGCAGGGCTTTCAAAAGTGCTAATTTTACCGTGAACAGCCTACACGTGGATGTCGTGGCAACTCTAACACGACTCGTTCCACCCTTCTTCCCCGTCGTTAAACTACTCGCCACCCATACAAGCGAACCGGGTTCGATTCCCGGCGGGTACGCTGCCGGATTTTCGTATGTGGGAATCGTGCCGGACGATGCCGTTGGTCCACGGGTTTTCTCGAAGATCTGCCGTTTCCCCCACCCTTTCATTCCGCCGCTGCTCCATACCTAGCCTCACATCACCCTCATCGGTTCTCAAGAGCGACCCAAATCTCTCCACTTCACACTTACCCGTCTCCAAGCCCATCCCTTCATTACGAGAATTTTTAAAACTCAGAATTTCGTGTCAAAAAATATCCTAGAGTTTCACACAGATCATTTCACGTACCATCTTGTTCTCTATTTAAACTTTTTAACTTAGGCACGATTCCCACCGCACGCGCCTTTATTGCGTTCATTTATCACGCTAATTAATATATATTTTAACGAACATAACAGTAAATTAAAAATACAATATTTCACTTCTATGGAATGTTTCATTCGCTCTCGGCCCCCGATGTAGGCGCTTTAGTATCAAAACAGTCTGTCATAATGTAATGAAATGTGCTACGGTCATATCCTGGTGTATGAGAAACACAGCGACGTAATTGGAGGTAGGGCCACAGTCTGTTGATCTTTCTATGGGCATCAGCGTGCTTCTGGACGGTTAGGATGGTTAATGCCATTTTATAGGGACGTGTGCGTTCAGCCTGAGTTCTTGTCCCTGCCGTTGTGACGCACGGGTGAGAGGTTCGTGTCTGTGCAGGTGTAGTATGAGCAGGTACTCAATGGAGCAGCATATGTTTATCGTCCGCACGTACTGGAAAACGGAGCCAACAAAGGCAAGGCAGAGACTTATTACGTAGTTTTGGGGCTGGAAACCGTCTGCAATGTCTTTCATTATACAGGAGGAAAAGGTTTAAACAACTTCGCATTGCTAACAAAACGTAACCGATTACGACAGAAGACCTTTAAGGGCGTATATGTAAATAAAAAAACTATGGATTTATATTTCTCCTTGGCGTGGCTATGTTGTTTCGCCACTGCTGCGCCAGGAACACTAGTGTAGAAAAATGACGAGTGACTAGCAAAAAGCATATTGTTCGTCACAGTTAGCGAAGACTTGTTTTGATTACCGTTGCGCATAGACATTTCAGCATTAGTTTTGGTAGTAATCCACGATCTCGGAAGAGCATATACAGGTGGTACAGACAGTTTGAGACTGGGTCTTGTGTGTAATAGAAGAGCACGGGGCGGCCGCGTGTGAACAAAGCAACTGTCGACAGAATTAGGATTGGGGTTCCGATATTGAATCTTTGTAATAATGAATAAAGGCTTGAATGAAATGAAAATAAATATTTCCAGACTTTCTCTGTATATACACAACCTGTAAGGTATTCTGTCATAGTCGGTTATGTTTTGTTAGCAATGCGAAGTTGTTCGTTCTTTTTGACTTGCGCTATATATCTGTCGAAGAAACTGGAAACACGAGGAACATTGTTGGGTGTGCATGAAGGAGGGACGTCCAAAACTGCCAGAAGCAACGGTGCAAGAAGTGAGAAACAGATTGCTGGTCCCACGAAAGAAATTGTTGCCTAGACTGTCGCAGGAAATAGGAGATTCCACAACCACATGTCAACGATCTGCCCCCCCCCCCCATAAAAAAAAAGTATAGCTGTATCCATATCGTTTTACTGCTGTGCAACGATAGTAACTTTCCGACAAAGCGAAAATAGTCAGTTAATGTTATTGACTCCGTACGTTCGTTAGTGCATATCCGGGATCCTTGGCTACACGTGGCCCCCCGACGAAGCGTAGTTTCACATCAGTAGGTGTCGTAAATTCCCAGAATATCTGACTTTGGGATAAAGCGAATATTTACACTGTGCATGAAATACCTCTTCATGATGAAAAAATTGGAAAGGGGTGAAGCTTTATGAAGTCGCCGAATTACTGGCCTCGTCTTTTTCAACACAGCGGTGGATATCGACGTTTACGTGGGAATCTTCCAAGAATTTGTGAATCAGTTGGATAACACAGAACTCCCTACTACCTCCTTTTAGCAAGAAGACGCAAGGTTGTATACTTACATTGCCAGTATGAGGGAAACTATGCCCTTCTTTGAAGATTATGTCATTTCCAAAGAACTTTGGTTATCCGGATCGCCTGACCTTACTCCACCGGATTTCTTCCTTTGATGCATGGTAAAAGGGATGTCTATCTTAACAAGCCACGGATTTTAATGTAACTGCAAAACAGCAACTGGCGGGAAATTGACGCTGTGACTCCTGATGTATATGTGTTGGTGGCTACCTTCCGTAATACTGAAGGGCGTGTGCCGATATGCATTAAAGCTAATGACGACTACTTCCAACATTAACTGTGACGAAACTAACTTTTACACAAAGGTATGTTTCGAAAGCCTTGAATATAAATGAACAGTACTTGCAAACCAACAGATCGTTTAGATCACACGCACATAAAACCTTTTGACATTGTGGAGCATGGAAATTGCAGTGTTTGTAGTGTTAGAAACAGCCAAGACAGAACAAACAAATGATGATACGATGCTGCAAACTAGAGGCTACAATAATGAGCAATAACATAAAAATGGCCCACACGAATTCGACTCAACTGCCGCACATTTGCCGTTGATATGAAAGTATCTGAGTGGGAAAATTAAACAGGGATTTTTTTCCCTGTAAAATTATTATGGGAGCGCGTTTGCATATTTCCAATTTTTTTTAAATAACGTATTCAACTTAATTGGTCCAATAATACCCTCCATGCACCGATTTCAAGAGAAAAGCGGTACAAGTTGCTTGCTGAGGTATCTTATGTCTATTCCGTTCCCTTTGATTGCGGAAGAGCGACTACAGAGTCGCAACTGAGAGAAGAAAAAGTAAAAATAAAAGGATTAAGGTAAATCCTACACGCGGACAAATCAAGAGGGAGCCGGCATTGAGCGAAGTCGGCTTCCCTACCCGAGAACACGCTTTTCGATCGGGGAACAGCGATGGAGAGAAGGCGGGGAGGAAATGAAAACACTCCGAAGAAGCATCATAAGACAGCAATGTCCGCCACGTTACCCATACAAGAATCTCCGCTCGTAAATTTGCTGGCCCGTCGGTGGTAAAGACTAGTTGTCCACCCACCGAGCCGAACGCAACTTCTGATTGAAAGACGTGTTACTCTCTATAAAAAAAATTCAATTCTGCGAAGAAAATGTTTCGTCTGACCAAAGATTTACTCTGTTTTTCTTATGTACATTAATTTAAGGTTTAGGCTGTTTCCGAAAAGCTTGAATGTAATTTCCAAATTATTAACTTCTTGTGGTTTTGTTTACATAATCTTTCCTTAGTAATACTTAAGAGGCAAGGTTCTTTTATATATATAGACGACTGACTCAGTCTGGTAGAGAAATTACAAAGTATGAGGTATTGGAAAATCTCACCACATCAACAATGATTCATAAGTAATTAAAGAACTAATGCTCATTAAAAAATAAGCCTTGATCTTCAGTCTGAAGTATTTTACCCAACAAAAAAATCAGCTCAGATAAATGTAGCGGTTACTATACGCACACAAGTATGCCCAGAATTAGTGAATCGTTCATTTGTCGAAGATATTACCTGTATTTCATTGGGAATTTCGATCGTCGTTCTATACAGGGAAAGCTGTCAGAGTTGACGATATGTAGAGAACTGTATAATTGGAAAGAAGTCTTTCATGAACTAATACCAAAAGTCACATTCATGAACCACATAGCCAGGACTCTGCAACAGTTTGATATACTGCTGAAGACACGATATTCATAAAATATTTCAACTATAATATAATGCAGAAATTCCAGTCAATATATTGTTCATTGCTATATTGCCATTATACGCAATATTGCGATATAGGTAATATTCCGGATTAATTCGTGCTGTCGGCCAGTTACTTGGAGCATATGGCTATCGATTGTAAGTTCTTTATGGGCACGATATATCGATACAGATGTGTAACGTCATTCGTAAAGATATTGAAAATAGCCTATCGCAGTCAGTAAAACGATCAGTTAAATCATGATGGCGATACTTCATTATAAAACATAGCTTGTGTTGAGATGATCACAGCTTTGCGCAAATTTCTAAGAGTATGAAACACGCAACGTAATGTTGCTGACATCATAGACAAAGGATCTAAATGTTCTGCGGACCGCGCCCCTTCATGGGGCAACCTTGCTGAATCGGAAGCTGTGGAGATGTTTTGTCACTGAGGTTGTGTTTACAGTTGTGATGGAGGGAAGGGAACAGACATGACTGGTATTTGCCACGTTTCTCCTTCCACGACCGCACGAGATGAGCCAGACATCGGCCACGTCTGGCGGTTGTCTTCTTCCTCTTGGTTGCGGGGGGGGGGGGGCAGAAGTCAGGAGGCGGTTTACGACATACGGCGAGCGGTAATACTCTTGTTTACTGCCGCACCTTCCTCCCCCCCCCCCCAAAGGCTGCTGGAGCGACCACCCGCGCAACACAGCGGCACCACGCTGCGCCTTGTTCAAACAATCCTCGGGCCCCCTCCCCACCACTCCCCCCCCCCCCCCCACGGCTCGCATAGTTTACACCTCCTGCATTTTATCGCAGTTCCCCGATGCAGCCCAACTCGGCGCTCGCGCACCTATATCTGCTCCCCTACCGCGTGCAGCTCGAGTTCTGGAGCAACGCTGCCTGGTTATTGCGGAATTTCCTGTCGTAAATGACGTTCCGAATGCTTTATCTCGAGCTTCGCTGTTCTATACAGGCGGGTGGAGGCACCTTCCTCCCACCCCTTGGAATCTCCGCGATATCTACCGCACGGAAACCATGCTTGTCTAAGGAACGCATATACCGCGCACCATTTCTACGGATAACACACGATCTTTTCTTGTGATTTTGTACAATTGTTGTTAAGGCGCCTCCCTAATCTGTCATTACGGTCTAATTGTAACCAGTCGTATAGATTATAAATAAAAATGTATGGAATGTTTTAATGTAAATATTTTTTCAGGGCCGAAATGAAAGTCAATATGTCTTTGCCTGTTTATAAATTTGGTTATTGAAAAATAAATGTAAAAGTCATCGAAAATCGCTGCAAGTAGCCCTAAGTACACGATATTTATTCTTGCGCAAAACAGTGTTTTGAACTATACAACACCGCTCTCTCTTTCCTGAATGTGATCAAGTCGGCGTTAATTGTTTGTTAATGACGATTTTCATTGTAACTTCGGCCACGGTAGTTAGTTATATTATGAAAGTAAAAGCCGTACGTAGGATTTCAAATTTATAGATTTTTTTTAACAAAGTCACCCGGCATCATGTCACTGTGTATTCGACTGTTTCTAAACTACTTGATGGATTTTGATGCAGTTTTCATCATCATTTAGAGAATTTATTGAGGTAGGTTTAAGGTATATAACAAATTAATATTTAATGTAAGTATGGTAGAGAAATCTCAAAGTTTTCTAATCAAGTCGGAAGAAGCCGCTTTTCAGAAGCTTACATTGATTACGCTGACTAAACCATAAGAGATACACCAAATTAATGTACTACACAGTTGTAGATCTCAAAAATGTCTACAAAGAAGTCCGCGATAGAATATGTTTATCTTTTAAGGATGACCCACAGAAACCATTTCTGTCTTTTTGAAAATTGGGGTTCACTTATGAAGACTTTTTAAGCAACACAGTATTAATTCTATGTTCGTTACCGTAAGCATTTTGTGTATATATTTGCTGTAAACCTAAACAACGCGATATTTGTAAATCGCACCTGAGCGAGGCCAGGGCGGGTCGCTAGTTTAAAATAAGACCTCTATTTTACGACAAATCTCGCTACGATCAGAAAACTCTAACCATAAAAAAAAATTAAAATACAAAATTTATTAATAAAAATGTTATAATTTTCTACCGAAGTACAAAAAAAAGTACGTAAATTATAAAAAATACAATTTGATGAAAAATTATAACCATACTTTAAAAGCCAGGAATTATGGTTTATGTTCGTCATCTGCTCAGTGAAGCCTGTACTTAGCATGCACAGGCCGAGGCCAGTTCGAGCAAACTCTGATTTCGTTGTTGAACTTAGCTTCAAGTCGCAATATTACTGTAATGTATTTATCGCGATTTTTTTCTTTTCCTCCCTAGTTTATGTCACGCAAATGTAGTGCGTATAGTAGTCCACGTTCCATTCGGAGAGGGATTTTACAAACACGCCTTTCCCGGTATCGCGGCATGTGAATAGAGCCTCGCCGTACAGGGCACGTTGTAGTTCGTGGGGTCGCGGTGATGCAGTGGCCAGACTACTCGCCTTCCACCTGGGCGAACCGGGTTCGATTCCCGGCGCCTCATCACGACGCACGCGAACATCAAATGTATAGGCTGTTCACGGTAAAATGAGCACTTTCGAAAACCTTGCTTAAGATCTACTTTTATGCACGTTGTGTATTCTTCCGCCGTATGTAAGATTAACATTGTCATGGCGGTCATCAGTTTATTCATGCGTCGGTCAAGTGAAACTGTGAAATAATTAGAAATTGTACGTGTTTCACAAACCTGCTAATTTTTACTCATTGAGGCGTTGAAAAACAGAACGCGTAAGAAATAATTTAAACTATTATAAAGAGTTACCTAAAACTTTTTATTCGACGTTAACATATGGTACTACTTTTTATCCATCGTTACCGACTTAACTGGGCAAATGTCACTCAGTGCGCCTGTTACAATATATGCACGCTGGGGAAGTGACATTTTTCTAAGGTTCATTTCAAAAGTGCTCACTTCACCGTGAAGTGAGCACTTTTGTTATTTGAAGCACGATAATAAATCAACAACTGAGAAATCACTGCAGAACTTACAACTAGTTACGACATAAGATTTCCAGACGAAATTAAAACGCTGATTATTATTTTCCCGAAGTTGGGAACAACTAGTATCGGAAGGCGCCATCTGCACTATTACAGAAACAACTGCTGTGACAACACAAGTAAACACCCTTTCACCGAAAGCTTAATGAACTAATCGAATAATCATATTACACAGAATGACACACGCTAATTATGTTGAAATCCCGTGTTATTCTTAATTACGGATTGTATGCGTTGCTGGTTAAGCTAATGAACGTTGTCCTCATTCAGCTAGAAACTGTAATACAAAACAACAAACAACAGAGCGCATGTGGGAAGTATTGGAGACATCCAGATGCTATTAAGCCCACACGACATCTCTTGCTCAAGAAGGTAACAAAGCGTACAGCCTTTGTCGCGAGTAAATAATCCAGAACAACTAATTTTGTGTTAACACGATACCTACAGCAGCGAAAGATTAGATTTTTGTGTGGTCGCGTTTTCACTGCCGATGTTAGGTCCGTATGCACGAAACGACAATGTACGAGTGATTTATATTTAACTAATAACACAAACAACCAGTTGGTCTTCTATCTACAAAGCAATACAGAAAGTAGGCCTACATGTACGGCAGTTTGCGACTATTGTTAAAAAAATATTGGCAGATTTCGTGCATGAAATGTATTTCCATATGAATGGCCAAGTTTGTATAAAAATTTGCATGTGGCAAGAGATGCAAAATGCGTGCCATTCAAACAGCTATTTGTGGACTCGTACCTAACTAAACCTGTCGGAATTCATCGAAACAATAAACGAAACAGACGCGTGTGTTAAAAGCAGGAATAACTGCGGGCGTTCACGCTCGAAACGACTGCGTGTGATGTTATGTCCACTCGCGAGCTCTCATTTGCCATTGAAATTCTTCGATCAATTTCGAATGCAGATGAGCGTGATTTGTGCATTCGCGCACACTGCGCACAGTGCTTGTATACGATCTTCCCGCGCGTCGCTGCGGAGACGGCAAGTCATTAAGCTGCGCGCCGAACACAAACAATTCTCCGTGCGCCACTGTTGATTGCAGCGCTGACGTTGCAAACAGCGAACGAGCGGCCGTAATGTGTCAAGCCGAAATCACATAGCCCCGACGCGCACGACACGACAGCCAACAGCCAGTGAAATACAAGATAAATCATCGTAAGCCCGACTGATTCTGTCGTACGACCAGCAGTTTTGGATTAGAAATGATTTCTATTCTTCGTCGTGTCGTGCGGCACGATGCACAGAATGTACAACCTTGCAAAATGAAATTGTATGACAAGCTTTCCCTACAATGGTAAATACGCAGCTTAAAAGAAAAATAAATTGAAAATTACTGTATCTAACTCTTAAAAATAATAATTTTACCTTTGTATGCATTAGCGATACCAATTTGTCACCATTATGTCTTACAATTTTCCCTCTTGTTTACCGCATTTGAAACTAATGTAGCCTATCAGCGCCTTCTGAATAGTTAAGTTAAATGCCGAGAGCGTGGTATCGGTGGGCTGTAAATTCAAGTAGTCGCATTGAAATGTGTCGTGGTTGCGTTTTTGGTCGTGTCGTGCTGTGTTGGTGGGAGCTATGTGATTCTGGCATCACGATACATAACGCTGCCGAATCGCACAATATGTCGGCGATGCACGCCGGGCCCACGTGATTTGCATCGTACTGAAAATTCGGAGGGAATCGAGATACTGTAATGCTCCCAATTACACGTACATGATGCTGCGCGGAATTTTTCATTTCCTGCTGCACGCTTCAAGAAGCAGACTGGCTGCAAAATACCAATTCCCCTCTCCTGTGATGTATTAGTGACAATGTTTAATAGAGGTCTCAGTAACTTGTCCTTCCGGGAACTAATGCAATAATAGAGTACCACGAAAGTAATTCCCGAGTCTCTATGATTAAGAGTGGGATGGATCCCCTCATTTTTTGTGAAATAGTTGTTTGTGCGAATGCGCGTATCTCGGTAAATGAACGTTCTGCAAATGCGGCTTTTTGTCGTAAAAGATCAACGAAATTATATCTATGCCCCTAATTTTTTACTTTTGTCATTCTTGGAGAAAGAATTCGTGAAAAGGGTGAAATATCGCATTTTTAAAGCTTGCCCATTTAGTTTACTTAAGAGGCAAGAGAAAATTTCAGAGATACGGGCATAGTTTAATCAGTAATCTTTCATCGGGTGTAATAAAACCCGACTCTTACATATTTAATTTGCACAGTGCAGCGTCACAACAGAAACAATGCACGCCTTGCGCGTAGGAGTGATGAGGCACTAGGAGTGCGTGTTAGTGTCGTCCGTATCGCTCCCTCGCGGGGTCCATTCCACTCTTAAGATTAAGATTCGTGATTCCAGCTTCCGAATTTTCCTAATACAAAACTTACAAATAAAACAGCAGAATCTTAGTTGCGTTTACAAGCTTTGTGTAAGTCGCTGCTCTTATCTGTTGTATATTCGCAGCTGAACATATCAGTTATTTTCGAGATCGGGAACAAGAATGAAATAAGTTCGTATATTCATTCCCAGTTCTGCGCCTGGGCCTGGATAGTGTCGTAGGGAAACAGCACAGGTATATACAATTTGTAGAGATTAAAATGCATTCAATTTTGGGATAGCATCACGAATGGATCGACAGTGATGCACGAGTTGGGCTTGCAAACTAACACCCTGTCTAATTAACAATTTGTATTCCCAAAGACCGGAATCTTCGCAGAGATGTAGACTATTCACAGTAACGTGAGCACTTTTGAAAGCCCGCTCACTTGGAATAATAGTCAATAAATGCATTTTATTGTAGCGTTAGATGCTTACTTCCGAGTGCGGTGGAATATACACACTGTGCTTATTACTTACGTGACAATATTTATTTTTAAAAATGATTAAAGGTTAAAAAATGGCTGAAAGGAAAAAGTAACAAGGGCTTCAAAAGTGCTCACTTTACAGTGAACCGTGTATAGCTGGGATACAATGCAAAAAGTGGAGTGTGGTGAAGAGGTTTCGGGGGCTATTAACAACGGGGTCTTGAGAGCCGATGAAGGGAAATAGAAGGGAGCAGCGCTGGAATGATAAGGCGGGGGAAACGGGAAATCCCCGAGAAAACCCATCGAACAGCGGCATAGTCCAGCACGGTTCCCAAGTGCGAAAATCCGGGTGTGACCCCGCTGTGAAACGAACCCGGCGGGGTTACACACCTCACTTCACCCACTTCGGCTCTCAGGACCTCGATGTTAAGAGCCGCCCGGATCTCTTCACTCACGGAATTATGGCTCCCGCGAAGCTGGGGCTCGAACTGCGCTGCAGTGTGTTCGAAATACTTGTTTACCCACGCAACTATTAAACGTAAGTAATAAGAGTGAGGCCGTTTGGGCCCGCTAGGGAGTCAGTGGCCTAAATGTCATTTGAACAACCTGTAAACGGGTGTCTGAGAGAGGGATACTGATTGTCGGCATCCTTTAACCTATGGGAAACACATCATCCCTCTCCCCCGGCTCTCTGGGAGGTGTTTTGTGGTTGCTGACAGGTTCTCCCACCCCTTTTGGCGTATGCTGTGATTGACCGTTGCTTGTGGGGTCACGCTTTCGGTGGAAAAAGCGCCCAAGCGACATTTGTGGGACTTAAAAGTTTTTTGAGGAAGTCTAGTGGTTGGTGGTTTGATAAAAAGGGGGGGGGGTGTAGGGTAAAGGAGTCGGTCAGTCCTTGGTTCGAGACCCGCAGAGGGTAATTTGATGTAATTAGACATAATTTTACGAGTAATTGCATAATAAACAATTACGAATACCAAGAGTAAGTACATGTACAGAGAGTAAGTACAAGTACCGAGACTAATTACACACTAAGTACACATGTTCACTTTTAGTCTGCCGATACACAACCTATGAGGTTGGTGAGATGCTCCTCGGTTCGAGGTCAATCAAAGGTAAGTAATTGTATGATTAGACGTAATTACATAATGAGTAATTTCTTAATGTATACAGTAATTACACATACCGAGAGTAGTTACACGCTAAGTACACATCTTACCTCGACCACTGCTCAAATCCAACTGAGCTGTGAATCGGTAATGTGTTTGTGATGTGACTTTTTTTATCGTCACATGGTCTTATAGTGTCTGGTTTCATTGTGCCAAGGTTCGCAATAACTGGTCCTTCATATATATATATATATATATATATATATATATATATATATATTATATATATATATATAATGTGTGTGTGTTAGTCATGTAATATTTTAATTGTTTTCAAACGTCAGCCTGTTATATATATTCTATTATTTATATAAATTAGTATTCCATAATTTTAGTATTGTCAATAATATATTTTATAATTATATAATCTCCTTTTATACTTAGTTAATATATTGTACATGTTTCTTGTCAGGGGAATCGCCGCTTGGCGGCATGGCATTTGGGCTAGGCAGTGACGTAGTTGCACGTGTGGGGAAGTCGCAGCGTAGTTGCTGGCATGGAGAGTCGGTGTGCGGCCACCGAGGAGTCATAGCGCGAGCACCTTGTAAGGCGTTGGAACAGCTGTTAGACGGACTGGGTGGGCAGTGCTTGGTAGTGATCGTGGCTGGGGTTGTTGGAGAAGTAGTAATTTTGCAAACCCTCGCCGATGGTGAGCATGTTTGTGAGAAAAAAAAAATACAAGTCAGTAAAGAGTCCATAAGCCTGCCGATTAAACAGATAATTTTTTGCTGTATTTAAATAAACTGGTGCGTTCGTTACGTGGCTGACTTATTTTTGGTGGGATCCGATTTTGTGTATGGTTGTGCTGTGAGTGTTCCCTACTGAATCTGTCGACAACGTTAAGAATTGTGAGTGTTCTGTAACGGAGTTCGCCATGTCCGCTTTTTCTAGCGGAAACAAACTGTGGGGACAGCATGTCAGTTGATTGGGCTGACCGAGACGTCATCGTACAGCGCGTGGCAGGGCGGTGGTGTGCAGCACAGTCAGGAGAATGGGGGCTCCCGTCTGCAAGCTGAGGCAGTGTTTCGTCATCCTGGAGCTGTGGCTGATTTTACTGCTAAGGTATGAAGTCGATGTATTTATGGTTATGGCCACAAACAGAGGGCGGCATTGTAGAAAAGAACGTACTTTCACTGTGCGCCTTACGCCGCATAAACAAGCCACAGCTCCTGCGATTTTGTTGGAATATGACTGTAATGTAACATTATAGTTTATTAATACAAACATTATGGTTTATCAATATTTTGAAAGTACGTTTTGTTGCTGCAGTAAATGGACATTTTAATGTACTTTCTAATAAAACTGTTAAATTATATTTTAGACCTATATGTGGGAAGAACTTTTAAGCAACATTTTAATGGAAATTATGGTAGAAGGATCGAATGGTTTAGAGTTTGTAATCCCTTTTGTAAATTACACATTATTTGCATAGTAGCAATAAAATGGCCAGAAATTAAATTGGTATATTGTATTTTTCAATAATGGAAAACCTTACGATATTTTAATTTTGAAATGGGCACTGCTGGGACGGTAAATTATTTTATCGAATATTGTGCTATATGTTTATATGCATCGAGTCAGAAAGCAGAAAAACTTGAATGAGGCCCTGCTACCTCGAGTGAATTGGAAGTGTGTTTTATCAATAAATAATAGTGAGGCAGTATTGGCAAACCCGAAACCTTGGAACTAGAGGGCGTTTCAATACGTCCGCCATTTTGGATGGTGTAATACACGTAAGGGAGTCCGACCACCTCTGCCTCCGAGTGCCTGTCCGATTAGCTCGCCTGCTCTTCCCCAGGAAGGATCACCACGCCGCTGCATGTAGACAGTGAAATGTTAGGTACTCGCTCAGGAAGTGTGTACGGTAAACACTCTGTATACGGTAAACTATATCTTTTTTTTTTAAATCACCATCTGTAAAAGCAAATTTGTACTTTTAATATTTCCATCAGTTTTTTGTTCCTTATGTCGATATGGTAGCTATGCTTTTCTCGCGCAGCTGTTTAACAATCTACGTGTAATGCCCTGTTTAAGTTTACTACCCTTTTTCACTATTTCCATCACTTTTCTTGTTCTCTGTACTGTGTATATGTCAGCTACACTTTTCTGGCATAACTGTTTAATAAACTACGTGTACCACCCTGTTAGAAGTACGCTCCCTTTATTTTCACCATCTCCATTACCTATGCGTATGTGACGGCCATGCTTTTCTTGTGTATCCTTTAACTAACTATGTGTACCCACCCTGTTGAAACAAAATATACACTTAGAAAAAAGGGTAAATAATAACAATTAGAACTAGGTTTAATAAATATTTACTATAACTCCCTCACGCACTGAATACAAATTATATACAAAAAATTCTGTTAACACTTCGTTCTCACACAGTTTGTTTTCCTTTTCTTCTCGCTGTAATACTTCCTTGTTACACATAAAAAAAATTTTTTTTTAATTCATACCAAAAATTTCTTCTAACCGCGTATGGTGCATCGCACTAACACTACAGTGGACGTGGCAAGTAGCAGAATACACTCGCACAATGGAGTGGACAACAGGCGACGACGTGGCTCTCCCACGCAGCCAGACATGTGGCGAGCCAGTAAACTGGACTCGCACCGTGATGGACTCGTTCATAGAGTTTCTTTTGAAGCTGGTACACAACATTTAGCTGGCCCTGCAGACTCGACCCCGTGTCTTGCGCAGACAGATGGTGTGGAGTAGCAGACAGGTGTATAGCTGATGTGGATGGCAGACTGTACTTGATGGATGGCAGGAGATGACGTTGCCGAGCAGGCTAACTTACAATCGAATTTTGTAATGGCCCCAAGGTAAAGTCGACATATTAGACTATGTAGTGCTTATCATCGTCGCTTGACAAGGCAGCTTTGGTAACATGTTCGGTGTAGATATCGTGGGAATGAGAATGGAAATGGTATTGGGTCACCATAACCCATACATTTTGCACAAGGCAATCCAAATAATCCTCATACAGGAGTGACTGCAACGTTGTGTTTAATTAAATTGTGCCATCTAATACTATGAACGGCTGCTAAAAATTTTTTCGTGTTTTATAAATTTTATAAACTAGCCTTTGATTAAAAAATTAAGAAAATTTCATATATAAAACTTTTACTTGTGCTTGGCGGCGCACTGCGAATAGTTTGGCCCGTTTTTTGGCGTACATCGTGATATAGGCTGTTTACGGTAAAGTGGGCACTTTTAAGGGCAACCCCCAACAGCCTTTAAACACTAATAAATATATCTTATTAGAGCACCAGGCATTAAATTTTGGGGGTGGTGAAATGTATACACTGTGTTTATTCGTCACAAAGTAATGTTTATATTAAAAAGCAGCAGGAAGATGGAAATAGGATGAAAGGAAAAATTGAGAAGGGCCTTACAAAGTGCTCTCTTAACAGTGAATAGCCTATAAAAACGTTTATCTCCACATAACCAACTGCACGTTTTCCGATGTGTGCCGAAAATTTCTGTAGCAGTTTGTAAACACGAATCGGCCAGCTGGGCCAAGCCCGAGGCCCATGCATCTAGGAAGCTGCCAGCACTTTGGCACTTACAGTACAGCAACACAAGTAAAGGCTGTTCCGGTAAACTGAGAACTTTTGAAAGCCCTGCTTAAGATCTACTTGTATTGACGATGTGTATTCTTCCGACTTACGTAAAATTAACATTACTATGGGCCTCATCACTTTATTTATGCATCGGTGAAGTGAAACAGTGAAATTATTAGAAAAGTGAATATTTTACAAATATGCTCATTTTTACGCTTCGGCGCACAAAGAAAACAGAAAACGAAAGAAATAATTTAAGTTATCACAAATGGTTACCTAACACTTTTTATTTGACGATAAGATATGAGTAGTAGGGGAGAGAGGGTTCTGGATTAGTTTCAGAGTTGACGACTGGGGCGCTGCTATCGCTAGGAGCTCTAGCATAGCTTGGTGTCGTCATCGACTGCTAGGAGTGCTAGGGGAGATGCTGTCACTAGGAGCGTTAGTGTTGCTTGTTGTCATCATCGACTACTAGGAGTGCTGGTGTCACTTGATGTCATCACTTGTGTTCCTGGTAAGGTTAAGTAATGTGATATTTTTGGATTATCTGGTTCGAATTTTGGACAGGGCACTTAATATATATTTTTTTATTTAACAAAAATTTATTTTTGAGTTGCTTTTATGGTGGGAGTACTTACTGTAATGTTATTTTGGGAAAATTCTACAAAGTTTTGGAGTTGGGATTTTCGGGATCGATTCCTGGGTGGAATACTTGTGTTATTTTTGGATTTTTGGTTTATTGAATTCGATTCCCAGGTGGAGTATTTGTTATTTTCGAAAATTCTCGAAAGTTTTTGGGCTTGGGATTTCTGGGTTCAATTCCCATTATGTTATTTTTGGGAAATTTTGGAAATACCAGGTTCAATTCCCGGGCAACTCACTCAATATATTTTTTAAAAATTCCGGGGAATTCATTCTTATGCAATCACTTAAGCTTGCCGAATGACATCTTACCTGGTCGGTGGCTCCCGCTCGATGACATGTTACGTGTTCGATGTCGCCTTAGTGAATGTTTGACGAGAAGGGTGAGGGAATGCAGTTGTATGACATAATTTGGTAATGACTTATTCGTGTACTGATTAATGATGTAAATATCCAAGTATGCACATATGCACTTGCATAACCAGTGACTTTAATACTTCGAATTATTTATTTTTGGAGTACTGGGTTCGACTCCTGGCGAATGTATTTATTTATTTTTATACTACAGAAATCAAATCTCAAACAGGGAAATTAATACTATTTTATTTCTCAATTTAATGAAACATTATTTTTAGGCTTATGTTCCTGGTAAGGGAAACTAATGTAATGTTATTTTTAAATTACTAGGTACGATTCCTGGGGTATGCATTTGTTATTTCTGGAAAATATTAAAAGTTTTTGAACTAGGGAGATTTTGAATTCGACTACCGAGCTGGCCACTTAATTTAGTGTTATTCTTAGATGAGCAAGTTCGAATCTCGATCCGGGGAATTAATGTTATTTTATTTTTGAAATTTAATAAAAATGTTATTTGACATATTGCTGCATAGAACAATCAATGTAATGCTATTTTTTGTTTACCGAATTCGAATCTCGGACAGGGCTCTTAAATTTATTATACTTTTGAATTTAACAAAAATTTATTTTTGACTTATGTTGCTGCTGTAGATACTTAATGTAATGTTTTTTTTTTGACTACCGGGTTCGAATCTCTAACAAGTACTTAATATTTTATTGTTTAATTTGACAAAAAAAAAATTTCGGCATGTGTTCCTGGTGGAAGTACTTAATGTTATTTTTAGACTACAGAGTTCAATTCCCAAGCAACACAATTAATTTTTTTTTATTCCAGGAAATGCATTCTTACGCAATCACGCTCGCCGAATGACAATTTACCTGGTCGGTGTCTCCTGCTCGACTGACACGTTACATGTTCGGTGTCGCCTTAGTGACAGCAGATCAAGATAGGTGGGGGAATGTAGTTGAATGATATAATAGGTTAATGATGTAATCATGTAATGACATTACAATAACCAAGCAATGAATATACGAAAATACTTGCATGAACATATATTTACCATCGAATACAAGTATAACTACCAGGATCGAATACAAGTATAACTACCAGGTTCGAGTACTGGAAAAATGCACTTAATGTATTTTTGGAAATACCGAGTTTGTTTACTATTCAAGATACATTTTATTTGCGTGCTTGCACAATGAGACTATTTACACCATCATCATATGAAAACCAGCACTAGAATAATATCGTTCACATACATCGAAGGATATTTGTTTCTCATATGCGTTCGATTGCCATCATTTGTTTCTCTCACATTCATTCAATCAATTAAAAGCACGCAATCCAATTTCTCAGTTTCGATCTATTCATTGTTTTCTCATTGGCTAGTTACGTTCATATGCCATAATGCAGTACAAGAGTATTACAAATTAGAAAATATATATTTGATTATATTTATTAATAGCGAACTCGCACATGTCTAATCATGCATAACGAACTAGTTACTGAATATTTACTAAATATGCACATATACAGGTATACACTTGCAAATCGATAACCATATTTATGCAATCACCAACTCATTACACAACTAACAAGTTTACAATCACCAACTCATTGCACAATTAACACTATGCATGTACACATTTGAATAATTACCAACTAACCCATTACACATCTACACACATACACACATGAATAATTAGCAAGTGTGCATAAGATAACAAGAGAGAACATGTCCACTCAACACGACACACAGCACACGAGTTCGCATGTATGAAAACATGTGTTTTCTCACCTGCATTCAAATACCGACAATGTTGTTCCCATTAGCTAATTACCACACAAATGTTGTCCCATCGGATGTTTATTTCATCAATGATTCTTATATGCTATTTACTAACTTGCATTCGACATCCATCTTGGTCTGACTTTGCATGTAAAAGGACAAGATTTAGTTTAAAAATAATACTGTTCGAGCTTGGAAGTCGTCGACATCGCTTCGCAGACAGTTTGTGATGCAAGCTACCTACGTCATTAACTGGGAACTACAGCAAGCAAGACTTGAACCCGATTACTGAAACCACGCAACAGAGGCATATCCACAGAAAGGAGAACGTCTCGCACCTTTCACGAGAAGCAGCAAGGGGAGTCATACGACAGAGAACAACAAGACTAGCCCTAGAATGTATGCTGAAAGCGAAATTGAGTCTTTCACCTGCCACTGAACAGCCCAGACACCTTGGACCCTGGATACGAAGCCGACAAATAATTTTCGGAAGAAGTGTTCATGTTGCCGAATCGAACTAACACCGAGTCGACGACATACGTAATGTACAAACCCAACACTTGCTACAAATACGTTTGTGAAGATTTACATTATGTGCATTATAGTATTACTTCTGAAAATTAATGTGACGATACTTACACCTCGATATACTTTGTAACATCCAGTGAGAACGCACATTTCCATTTACAGTGGAATGAATTTTCACCATACGAAACCTCCAGCATAGTATCCAACTTCGTGTGCCAAGATATTAATTGAATAATTCATCTCTATGCTCCGAAGCTACCAACAGCTTATATTATATGTATGTATGTTTATACGTATGTAAAAAAACAGATATTTCTTAAAATAAACTATGCCATAAGTATATTCAAAACCAGCATACACTCAAAAGTGCTATGCAAATAAAGGTTAACTAGCGAGCAAAACTGAAATCTTTCATGCGAATATAAATATTAGAGACTGATAAACACAAAGTCATTACCATACATTTCAGGTCAGCCGATACCAAACACACACAAACATTGTTACATAACCATACCAAATCTGTATGTGTCTATTTATTTGTTTACACCTATTCTAGGAGGACTGTTTTGAAAGGCCGTCAAGTTCTCGAATGTATCCGAAGAATGTCATAACAAATAATGAATAGTTAGTGGCACTATTTACACGTAATGAAATTACTACACACACAAATAGTAAGTACGCAGCGATTCTAGAACCATACTGAATAGTTAGGGTTTCTTATTAATCGCATATCAAATAAATTAACCAGGCAACTAATGTAATGAATAACCAAATGCAAATACTATGTGCATAATGAGCTGAAACCAAATACTCACCAACCGATGAAACACAACGAACAATAATGGAATACAACTATTGGTTTGAGAATGCTCGCCTTGTTTTATATCCTGTCAAGGTCACTTATTAATAGTATTTATGTATTGAATAACTAAAATGACTAATTTCACTATGTACACATCTTACCATGACAAAAGCTAACTACCGACTGTCATATGTGTGATATTATGCATAACTTATATGCATACCATATTATAATGCACTACACAAGTCACTTAAACAATAACCTATATGTTTCCAAATATATAATATAAATACATCTTCATCAAATTGTAGAAGTTCGGAACTCAATACTTCATTGAGAGTCTTTTTGGACCATTTTTGCCGTATGACACACAGTTCGTAAGATACGTGCTTTGAACAGATGTCATGTAAATGTGATTTTTTTCCTTCTTTTTATATTAAAGTATATGATTATTAAGGAAAGTAAGGTAAACGGGCAGCCGTCCAGAGCCTATATCTCACGAACTATCCATCAGACGGCAAAAATGACTATGGCCATTTTTGTAGGAAATATACAGATGATTTTTTGCCATAATATATTTCGAGAAAAAAAATTGAACCATAAGCGATTAGCTTATTACGAATTTTTTCCACTATAACACGAAAATTGGTGTTAAGTGACTGGATTGCATATGGTTAACGCACAATTTTTTACATATTAAATCTTTATCCCAACCAACATTTTAAATTTTATTTGTTTACAGATGACAACACCTCTCCCTGCATCGATGTCAAAAAGCAGACATGGACCTCTCATCCTATCGACCAGCATGTTCCTCCGCAATAATTTAAGTTTCCCAGGAATAATCAAGAGTGTTGTTGCCAGCATGACTGGTTCACCAAGTTCCGATGGCTTCACCACATTCAAGATAAAGATCACGTTCTCTGCTTCACATGTCTGCAGGCACGAAACTGGGAGAAAGCAGCTACAAACCGAGGTAACGAGAGCGTATTCATTGAATCAGGATTTTGCACTTGGAAAAAAGCTATTGAGAAGTTCACCACACATGAATGCAGCCATTATCATCACGAATCAGTGGAATAAGTTTGCCAGATTACGAAACAGCCAATCCGTAGCAGTTCTCCTGGATAACAGCCTAAGAAACGAATAAAAGGCTGCACGACTTGCTTTTCAAAAAGTTATTAATTCTATTAGTTACCTTGCTCGATCTGGCAAGGCATTGCGTGGTTCGGAAAATAGTGGTGGTAATCTTCAGCAGCTTTTGCAGGAACGAGCTTAAGGCTGTAGAACTTGCAGACTGGCTGAAGCAAAGAGACAATTGGGTCAGTGGTGATATTCTAAATGAAATTTATGAGATAAAATATCTGAAAAAGTGCAGAGTAGCCTTGTACAAGACATTCAGGGTAGTCCGTATTTCGCTGTTATGGGTGACACCACAACGGACGTAGCTGGCGATGAACAGTTCTCGATTAATTTTCGCTTCGTAAACAAGGAGACACTTGAAATACAAGAATAGTTCATGGGATTGTACAATACGCCGGATGGGACAGCAGAAACCTTCCACAAGACTATAACATATGTTATTATTCGTCTTAATGTAAGCAAAGAAGCTCTAAGAGGACACTGTTTGACGGTACGCGTGTAATGTCTGGCCATTTAAATGGCGTGCAGAATCTCATCGCAGATGAGCAACCGCAGTCTTTATTCGTACACTGCTCTAACCACTCACTAGACCTTGTGCTTCAAGAAGTTGCAAAGAGATACAGCATAATTTCAGATGATTTGAAACTCGTTAAAGAAGTTTCAAACACAATTCTTGAATCTTCTAAGAGGAAGAATATTTACGCGGGTCTGGTTGTCAGGCTTTACTCGCAAAGTGAATACCTTCCAGTCCCAGCCAAACACCTCCTCTCTCTATGTCCGACACGCAGGTGTGTGCGTGCTGAAGCTCTCCGTAGATTTTCCGAAAATTATGCACGTGTGATGGAAACTCTGATTTTGATTTTAGCGGACAAAGCTTGCAAAATCTCATACGAACGAAAATAAACTCTGAGGGGCTACCTGAGAAAAATGAGACAAGTCCAAACTCTGTTGGCGATCAATATAGCTCTATCTGTGTGCGACTCTGCCAAGCAGCTTGCCAAGTCCCTGCAGAGTCAAGGATACACAGAAAGTGGCGCTAAGCAAGCAGCGCAAGTGCTTTGGGACCTGTATGATGGAATGGGCGAGGCTGATTTTGAACGCATTTGGAAAGAAACTGAGAAAACAGGACATGAAGAGAACCTGGAGCTAGAAATGCCTCGCATCCCACGATTCAGAACCCCTGCCAGATTCAGGCATTTGGAAGAAATGGAAGGCCAAGCACCAGATGTTGAGATCGACGAGAAAACTCGTCTTCGCCAGCAGTTTATTTTCGTTTTAGCCTGGCTAAAGAATGAGCTGTAGCGCCGCTTCAACCAGACAGGTTTGGAACAACTTGTCAAGCTAGAAGCCATTCTGCTGAGACAACCAGGGGATGATTTGTCTACAGATCAACTGGAAAACTTTCTAGGAGTACATAAGGATGACTGACGTAGAAATGATAGCTGCACAACTAAAGATTCTTTCGAGTGTCCTCTGTCCACCTGTGAAAAACGTGGAGCTCGCAGATTCATTACGTATTCAGCCTAAAATATGCCGCAAAATGCTGAATGAAGTAGAGCGTCTCGTAATTCTCCTCTTGACAGTGCCAGTAACATCTGCATCTTGTGAAAGGTCATTCAGCGCTCTTAAGCAGGTCAACTATGTCGCAGAAGGTACTTTCACAGCTTCTTCTTCATGTACATGCATAAGAGACATGGAAGATATCAACTAAGGAAGTCTTAGACGAATTTGTTTTAAGAACACAAGAAAGAAGGAAAATTTTCGGCTGTCAGAACAGTTCCTAATTTTTTTTTTTAACCCTGAAATGTTTTAAAAACTTTCGTATGTGAACTGAATATATATTTTTTACTTTTTAATTTTATTTTCAACCAACAAATGAGAAAGCCAAATATATTAAAACCTTAAAATTTTTCTATTAATTATTTTTTTTAGATAAATTGCTTCTCTCTCTCTCTCTCTCTCTCTCTCTCTCTCTCTCTCTCTCGCTCTCTCCAATATTCGTTTATGTCAGTTTTGAAGTTGCTTTTGCAGTGTGGCGCTTCTGCCATACCATGATATTGACTATAAAAAGAAAATTTTGGTAACACACGGTTTTTTTCAACACTGGGTAAACACCCCCCCCCCCCCCCCCCCCCCCCCCCCCCCCCGCCCCCCAATTTTATTAACTAAACCTTAGTAACACTCCAGACTGTTACAATGGGAAAATTAGTTTTGAAAACTAAGTTTGTAAAACATGTTGGCCACTTTAGTGGCACAGCTGTCAGCGTAAGCATCGCCAGGCCAGTTTGATCCGTACCTTTAATAGCTTTATTTGATACTAATGGGGGAAACGGTAATAATTACCAGAGTTAGTTAGAAGTTTTTAGTAAAAAATGCGAAATTTAACTAGTGATGCCGAAATGGGAATGCAGTTAGCTCCGTACCATTCCAATAAACCATTATTCCATATACCTAATATTTACGCCCTGGAATTAAAATGTTTCAGAAATGTGGTACGAATTTTCTGAATAATGGTAATATCTGTATAAATATGGAAGCGTACTGAATTAATTAAATTTTATCGGGTTTTTGGGGTATTCCTAGAATGCCTAGCCTTTTTACTTACAGTTGAAATTATTCGCTACATTTAAGACTGCGATTCGTTGCAGATAGCGTTTGGTATTAAAAATACCTTGTGTTCCTCTCTTTTTGTCTCTTCATTTCACGATTACTCGTTTTATAAAATATCCACTGCGTTTTGTGAATAGCCTACTAACACTGACACATTCATGAACACAGGCACATTTCTCATTGTCAAGAAGGCATGTTTCGAATTTTTTTTTTTTTTTTACAATACTCGACAAAATAAAGCCTACTTTTGTTCACAGGGAATGCAAGTAAAGACACCAAATTACACTCAAGGAAAATAGAAGGAAGTAAAGCATTAAAAAAATCATGTAAATTAATTTAGCACGTGTCATTTAATCGGTATTTGTCTTTTCGTGCATTCATCTCCACAATGCTCCAGTTTTTACATTTAAACGTACATATACATTACCTAAAATATTAATACATTTCACGATTTTCGAAGTGTTCTTGAATTCACAGAAACATTTCCACTACTCTGACTACAGATACTTTTTTTTCCATTGCCGAAAGACTCATGTGAAATAAGATTCACCATGTTTTCGTTATTTACAAACATCTTAGCCGACGTCATATGAAATATGTGTCAAGAAACTAAATGACCACATATAGTAATGAAATTGCTTCATAAATGTGTATTTTTTCGAAAATACTTTTACTGTAGCAGTTTCTGCTTAACGAGAACATCACGGTTCGCTTACTGCCTGAATCTCCGTTTGAATCTCAAGCGGTGGTGGGTCGCAAATACTTGGTGGGAAAGCGTGGCAGTCACCCCCGATGTGTGGAGGTTTCCTTGGCATCTTCCCGTTTCCTTTCTCGATTACGTTCCACGTTGCTCCACCCCAGACTTACCTCACCTTTTCCTTTCTTGATGTTGGTCACGCAGGGCAGCAGGCGCCACTCTTACATCTTCTGATCCACACTCAGGAGATATACATTAACACATTTCTCAATTTCATTTGAGGACTACCATTAACAGCCCAAGCAAATCGAATTCAATAGTAAATTGTGTTGATATGGCAGTAACGTCACTTATGACTAGAACCACGAATATTTCGCGAATTCATTGGGAGGCGAGGTAGACTCCAAACACTTGTTCTTTTCTCTTAGTGTTGTGATTGGACGACAGTTATTGAGACACGCCCCGTTTAACTGTGAGCCAGTAATAAGCATAAAGCAGTAGAGTGAGTAATTAACTTTCCTGTACAGAAGCCTCGCTTGATCACAGCAAACAATAAGCAAACGATAATGTCACGAGTGTATAGAGTGCTGTGCTGCCAGCTCAATCCGCGAAATACTCGGGGCTCTACTTATGACACGCCAACTTTACATGCAATTTGTCCTATGTTCAGAGCTTGTGGTAGGCGACTTATACAAGTTGTTCGGAAATTAAACGCCCAAACTGCGGGACGTGATTCCTTATGAAAAATAATCGAAAATAAACATACTGAACACCATATACCTAAACAGAATATTAAAGGAGCTGTGAACCTTTGGAAATTGGGTTTTGAAAACGTATTTTCGCTGAATGCCTTGTACTTTCTGCCAGCGGTAGGGACAGTGGCGATTTACCCACAGTACGTCCCACACGGTTGAATGGGACACGCCCATTTGGCGCGCTATGGAGTCTGTACTAGTGGAGGGCATGTCGTCGATGTGCTGACGTATCACTTCTTCAAGCCGAACAGTGTGCACAGACCGAGGACGGACAGTATTACGCTTGTTCCTGCAACATCTTTCTGCTGCGGACTTTGTAGGCATTCGGCAAAAATACGTTTTTAAAACCCAATTTTCATAAACTCATATATTCTTTAATATTCCGTTTAGGTATATGGTTCTCTGTATATTTTCAACTTTCTTTTTTATAAAAAATCACCTCCCGCAGGTTAATTTCCGAACGTTCTGTACAGTATTACATTGACTACAAACCCAGGCAAATTGTCGCTGGTTCTGGGTACAGTATTTTTATAAACTCTTGTAACATTCTTCCGCCTTCCCACTGCGTGTCCTCCCGCCATAAACTTAGCAAAGAAAGGCGAAGGATGCATTTATAAGTTACATATTTTATTCCAAGTAGTCGTATTCCATCAAAGGTATTTGGATCAAAGACGGGAGATACAAAGGTGCTGTACTACAAATCAACTTAATTTTGAGAATTATTTTTTACACTCCATTAAGAGTCCTATGCACTGAAACGTTTCCTGAGAAATCTTTTTTTGGGCGTAAATACGTATCCCGGTAAATAAAAGTTCTGAAAATATGACTGTCAGAAAAGATAAAAAGCAATTATCTATGGCCATATTATTTTACCTTTTTCATGTTAAGTGTATTCTTGAGAAAAAAAATCGTAAAAATGGTCAAATATTGCATTTTTAAAACTTGCCTGTGCAGTTTCCTTAAGCGGCAAGAGAAAATTACAAAGATATGGACGTAGTTTAAGCTGTGGGCTTTCATCGCCTGTAATAGAACCCCTTTGTTACAGATCTAATTTGCACAGTACAGCGTTACAACGGAAACACTGCACGCCATGCGCGTAAGAGCGATGAGGCGCTAGGCGTGCCGCCTGTAACTGTCACCCGTATCGCTCCCTCGCTTCTTGACCTTGGACGCGCAGCTACATAGTCCCCTTGATAACCAGTTAACTATTTTTGAGTTAGTATATCAAACGAAATAAAATGAACCGCTGACCGCCGGCATCTAAACCCTTTCTATGTTATTTCACGCACCCGGCTAGATATTTCCCAGCAAAAATATAACACTTGTCAAGAGTCAATTACACTCTAAATTCGAATCAGTGGAAAACCACTTATTCGCAGTGAAGTTCAACTACTCGAATCAGTAAAAATGTCTCCACTTAGAATCAGCGGAAAACCACTGTTTCAGTGAAAAAATTTCACTGGTTAAATTAGTGACGTGAAGCAATTTCACTTAAGAATAAGTGATGGCCGAATGCAGAGTAAATTAAATATTGCTTTTATTGAATTTAACCAAATAATTATGCGAAAAAGACAGTTACGGCAATTAAATATTAATATTACGCAATTTACAGCAATTAAAAAAAGTAAAAATATTTTGTTGGGAATGAACTCGCACATCCTTTCCACTTCCTTCCACCTTACCATGTGAGCTACAAAGTCCAGCTGAAAAACGAGAGGAAAATATATGTGTTATAAGTAGAGCCCTGAGTATTTCGCGGATGGAGGTGGCAGCAAGCTAGGCTGGACAGTCCTTTATACACTCGAGACATTATCGTTTGCTTATTGGTAGCTGTGTTCAAGTGAGGCCTCTGTACAGCACTGTCAAACACTCACTCACACTACTGCATCCTGATTTTTACTGGCTCGCTGTCAAACGGGGCGTGTCCAAACAACTTTTGTCCTATCACAACAGTAGGAGTGTTTGGAGTCTCTCTCGCCACCGAACGAATTCGCGAAATACTCGTGGCTCTAGTTATAATACTTGTCGAACTCTTGAAGATTCCAATTCTCTACTCTTACTTTTCAATTTTGATTTAATTGGTACCGTTAGGATTGTTAAAACAAATAGTCTATATGAGTGCAGTAGTAGAGGCGGGTGGGTCCTACCCCACCTTGGTCATCGGCAGGCGTAGTGCCATAAGATTAACCTGGGAAGGGTCTCAAACAGGAGGATACTAAACAGGTGCTAACGTCATTTAAGCCCCAAGACCTTTCTGACAAGGTCAATTATGCCTTAATTCCTTTTATAAGCATACTAACTCATAATACTCATCTACCAAAACTACAAACATTAAATTCATAACATACACATACACACCAACAAGACTACAAGGTAAAAGACACCTAAAGCAATTTATGTTAGTATGTTATATCACATTACAATATGTTACGTTAATATGTTATATTACTTTGCAATACAATGCATTAGTATGTTATATTACATTACAATATGTTGCGATACATTATGCTAATAGATTAGATTGGTATGTTATATGTCACTAATGTTACACTGATATGTTACAGTACATTACTAACATTGCATTAGTATGTTACAATACATTACATTGTCTATTTATGTAGAAATGAAGGTTATAAAAAAATGTACATCTGCCCGTAATTGTAAATATGGAAGAAAACTTAATTTAACACAAACATGGCAGTCTTTTACCATCAAATATACATTGTATAATAAGCATCCTTCTTCATGTGGATAAACTTGTGTTATTTTGTAGCTGTTGGAGGATCTAAATGGACTTAAATTTGAAAATGTATATCCGTGTGTGTGTTTTGGAGTAGATTAGTTCAGTTTGGGTTAATTTTGGGTTAATTTGGGTTAATTTGGGTTAATTTGGGTTAATTTGGGTTAATTTGGGTAATTTGTCAATTTGGGTCAATTTGGGTCAATTTGGGTCAATTTGGGTCAATTTGGGTCAATTTGGGTCAATTTGGGTCAATTTGGGTCAATTTGGGTCATTAGGAGCAAGTCTTGGGTGTAGTGGGTTTGCCAATTGGGATATTTTAGGTTCTTTGTGTGGGAGTTTGTGTTATTCTGTGTGTTGGAATAGATCTATGTATGTTTTGTTGTATTGCGATAGCTTGTTAGACATGGTCTTTGGATAATAAGGAACGACTTTTGAGGAATAATAAGGAATGAATTTTTTAACTAACAGATGATTTTAGAAGAATAAGGAATGCATTTTTAACTAAGGAATCATTTTTTAGGAATAATGAATGATTTTTGAGGAAAAAGAAATTATTTTTGATGACTGAGGAGTGAGGAATGAAGATTGAAATGTATAGTAGTAATTTCTTACATGTTTGTGTTTAATGTGTCATTTCTAAAGTGTATGAATTTTTGAAAAAAATTTTTGCAACGGTATGCTTTAATTACATGTATATGTTATTCAGTTTGTGGTTGTGTAGCCTTACTAGATAAAGCACTCCCTTGCATCTTTTTCACAAGACAACTGTTCTACTACCAGAGTTGACGTGTGACTGCTTGAGACCTGTGTGGGTGTGTATATGTGGTTCTTCGTTGTCGATGAGCTGTGATAGAATGGTGTAGAGAGATGATGAATACTGTATGGGAGTTGAATATAAAGTGAGATAGTTAATGGAAAGGTATATTGTTTTGGTGTTTGTTGTGTAGTGTGTTGCAAGTTGTGATGTATATAAGTTATACATAATATCAAACATGGTAGTCGGATAGTAGTTTTGTTTATAGTAATATGAACACTTAGTGTGAATATTATCATGTTAGATATTCAATATGTAAATACTAGTACTAAAAATTGAGTTTGGCTTGCAATTAAGCACTGAGTATGTTCATAAACCTATAGTTATATTCCTTTATAGTTTTTTAAATTTTTTTTAATTGGTCGATGGGTGTTTGGTTTCATCTCATTATATATATTCTACTTGTAGTTGGATATTCATTATATTAATACTTTGATTTAATTACTTGATACACAATTAAAAGAAATATCTACTTACCCAGTATGGTTCTTGAATCGCTATGTATATACTACTTATATCAAAATATTCTCACTAAATATGTATTTTTGTTATGCGAATATACATATTTCACTCATGATGACATAACGTGTGTGCTCAACTCTCCCAATGTAATGCTAACCTATCATGAGCGATACAATGTTTTATAGTTTCTCAATATGTTAACCTGTATAGATAACAATTAAACATGATGTTCTTCGGAAGGTTGCGAGAATTTGTCAGCCCTTCAGAAACAGTCTTCCTAGAATAATTAAAAGTTTAAAAATTTGTTTGGTTATAATATGGTGTTAGGTAATGCATCGACTTGCATTATGCAAAATTGATGTTTGTTGGTAACTGAGTACTTAGCATTTGTGTTATTACACTGTATTAAATTAGTATTCCTTGAGACAGATAACAAGAACGGTAATTTGAAAGGAATATTTCATATTTAATGTCGCACACAGTAATTCATATATGCGTATTTACCTCGTTGGGAAATGAAACAAAGAATATGTAAGTATAACTGTTCATGCCTGTGTTTAGGTTGAAGTTTTTACTAAATCAGTATGTATGCTTCAATTTTTACATTTTTCGAAGTAGATAAATATAATTACATTTACACAATATTTAAGCTTTTTGTGCGATGAAAAAAGGTTTACTTGATACTTGATATGCATATAATACCTAAGTACCCTAGAAGGATCGAATCAAGTGTTAAAAAGAGCATATCTTAAACATTCTTTCATTAAGGGTTTTTAATGAAATAAACAAGTTTTGATTGCGATATGTAGTATGGGATAACACAATTTGAGCGAGATAAGTGTTTCATTTGGATCTTAATTCGGTTTTAAATGATGATGTATAGTAAAGTAGAAAAATGGAATCTTGGTAAGGGTTATTTTCTTTTTGTATATAATTATACTTAAGATTAAAATGTGTGATAAGGTGTATTGTACGACAGATGGTGGAGATTTGTTCATTTGTGTAGTATGATATGTTGATATAATTTACAGGTGTATAGTTTTGCTTGTAAAGTTTGATGTTATGGGGTTCTGCAGTTACCTGGTTTGGTATGTGTAAATGAGTTGTGTGTGTGGTTGCGTGTGTGTTTTGAAGTAGATTTTGGTAATTTTGGGAATGATTTGGGTTGTTTTGGGTTAATTTGGTTCATTATGAGCAAGTGTTGGGTGGAGTGGGTTTGCCACTTGGAATATCCTAGGTTCTTTGTGTGTTTGTTTGTTTGTTCATAAATATGTCTGTTTAACAGTAATTGCTTGTATGTGTAATAACATTTTTTTTGGGAGTGGGTCTACAGTTTGCTATTTGGGATAAATTTTTGTGATAGGCATGTATCCCCACTGGTTAATAGTTTAACAAATATGTATGTATGTTGTGTATAAAGCAGATATGTATGTTGAGTACAAAGCAAATGTTAGATTATATTCACTTTAAAAAGTTTGGGAAACCTTTGACATCTGGGAATCTGTTATATTTGACACTCTCGTGGAAATATCATGTGGTATAAGACAGAGAAAGCTCTGTCACTCTCTAACCATAGTTTTGTTATAAGATGAGTGTTGATAAATTGACTAATATTACATGATTCTGATAGAAGTTGAATGGTGTGTTCATTGATTCCACAAACAGGATAGGGAATGTTCGATTCATATTTTCTTAATTAGGAATCATACTTAACTAATGCACATAAATAGAGGTGATGTAATGTATGATTGCGAAATTCATTTCCCATACAATGCTAACATCATGAAATGTCTAAAAGGTTAATGTGAATAGGTGTTAATGTCATTCTATATACATGTAAGCTGGAAAAAAGAATTAAGTATACCTAACATATATTATATATTTAAACCTGTAACTTAGACACAACACTATATGTTAACATTTGTTTGAAGGTGTGACGACATTTAAACCATATACCCACAGAAGAGTTTCTGGTGTATGATTGTTTAAGACAGAGTGTTAAAAAAATATTTACAAATTTTAAAGTGAGATATTTTTCATATATCATTTTATCTCTTTGTATGATAGTTACTTCATGAGCAAGTATAAAGATATGTCGGTGTTTAGAGTAATATTATAGGATCATGGAGAGATGTTTACATTTTGGGGGTTGAAGATCGAATGAGCTCCGAGCAGTATTGGCATTGTGATTGATAAACTGTGTTTGTCATTGTTTCATTCAATGGTTCACCAGTAGACTGGGTCTCTAAAGATTGGTTGCTTTATTTCCCTCATATATTACTACATTTACAAAAGGTATAAAAGCTCGTTGTCTTAAGGTATTTAGCTCAGAGTATTTCGATGAGGGAAAGTTGTGTTCTCATGAACGATACTGCCATAGTAAACCTACTCTCCATCTACATAGATGTTTGAAATATAAATGTTTGTTTGGTACTAGTGATAAACTAGATCTACATGTTATGAGCTGCTGTGGTTTTACTCCTGCAATGGGTGAACCATCCCATGGATTGCACTGTCAGCACTGCAATAAAAACTTTAAGCATATTCGCAGTATGTGGTGCCATGAATGAAGTAATTGTGTAGTGAATTCTGAGTGTGTTAGGTATTGCTGTACAATCTGTGGACATATATTTACAAGACAATGTGCATTAACAAGGCACGTATCAGTATGTAAAGGTAATACATCAACAGGAATACAACATATGTAGTTTCTGTGAAGAAACTCGTGTTTCTTTGTTTTGTTTGTTCATCGTCATGAAAAGAGAGCATGTTCCGAGAATCCTACTTTGAAAGTATAGCGATGTGAAATATGTCTATGTTTGTTTAAGAAATAGAGTGCAAAAAAGAAGCATGAGAAATAATGTAAAATTTACTTGCAATCAAGTGAATTGAATACATCACTGGCAACTACTTCGGAAGAGAGTACACAAGCTCGTTTCTAGTGTAAAACTTGTGAGGAGTAATTTACTTCACAACACAATATGAGCAGACATCAAAACAAAAATAATAATTGTTTAGGAAACATACTTGGAAAGAAATATTCATGTAGTAAATGCCATCTGGTTTCTAGAAATCAGTGCCACTTTTGTCTGAAGTTATTTACATTCCGTAATAATATGTATCGTCACATGAGGAGCAATTGTTTAAAAAATCCTGAATGCATTGGTGTGTATATGATGTGTGCATGAATATTGACCAGGAAGTCTGTATTAGACAAGCATATAGTAAAATGTAAACACAATGTAATGCAGTAATGTTATTTTTGATTTTTCATGGAAACTGTATATATTTGTAGGTAATGTAGGTCTTATGATATGGTTTTAAGGTTGTAATAGTTATGTTTGGATTGTTTACACTAATGTTTTGATGAGTGGAGAATGTGATTGAGTGTATTTATGTATGTAATTTGTACTATTGTGTGAAATAAAATTAGAAGTGTGTGAAATGCCATTGTTTTTATTTATTTGCTCATTTTATTAACTGACTGGGAGAAATGTTTTAAGTATAAACTGAGTTAAAGGTGAATTGAAGATGTTATCAAATAAAGAAATTTTTTTGATGGTTGTAGAGAGTGTTATGATACATATAAAATAATTGTAAGCTAAGATTGATATATCTATTGAGATGCAGTTCTCTGGCAATTTAAGCAGTATTTAGAAGAGATATATACGTGACTTCATGAAGAAAGTATTTTTTTCAGTAAATAAAGAAAAGAAAGGAAAACTTGTGTTAGTTAATTATTTAAGTTAAGAAGTGTTTTTTCCTCCAACTTATTACTAAATGTTTTGAATATAGAAATAATTGCATGACTTCAGTAAATTCTCAAATGTTATCCACCTTCCAGGAGCATTCGCTCTGACACTGGATAGGGTGTGAGAGTCCGTATTATTATTATTATTTTATGAAGTATGTGTCTCTGATGTGAAATTAAGTACTGGGTTTATTTCTATATGCGAAAATTATTCGAATATCCTAACATTAGATGGAAAAAATATCGGCGTTTTAATTGTAAATCTTTTAGTAATATCTGTTGGCGAGTATAAGGCGAATGAAATGACTACCACGACGTGATGGAGAAGGTATGAGAATTAAAGGTAATGTTAGCTTAGCTGGTTTGAATGTTTTGGAAACTAAGTGTGTGTTGGTCTGATGTTAGTATTATAAGCTGAAATACTCCCCTTAAATGATTATGTGTTTTGGTTCATTTGAGATGTATGGTAAGTTGATATATTTGTAAAGTTATTTTTTTCAGTTGGCTGGTAAGTGTAGTTGAGTTGCATGATTGCATGTGTGTGTGTGTGTGTTTGTGTTTAGGTGGTTGTGATACTGGCATAAGATGTAGTGCTGCTTGTGGTGCTGCCTTGGGATGTGGAGCATGTGAAATCTTTGCACAAGTGTGAACTCGCCTCACAAGCGAAGGTGTTCCCTTAGCAATGTTCGCAAGGTGTGATTACTTGTTATGCATTTTGTAATAGAATGTAAGTTATGAGTCTCGAACCAATATGAAAATTCTATTTTACATAGTTATCCATTGTTTATTACACCAATACATTTACCTTTATGGGTTTCCCTCATCGTTCACTGTTTAAATTACAAACTAATAAAATGTAAGTAACCTGAATGGGAATAGATTTCAGTAGCAATCTGCTCATCAGTCGTTATATACAGAGTTTAATGACTATAGCTTCTGTAGATGGGAAAATATGAGTTACTGTGCTTATAAAATGAGTTTAGGGTCATCTGACCTTGTAGTTTTCTTTTTGCTGGGTTTGATGTGCATGTTGTGAATTTTATGATTATAGCATTGGTATATGGGAAACTATGAGCTACTGCGTTTATAAAAGGGCTTTAGGTGTGTGACCTCGTAGTCTTTTTGTTGTTGGACTTGATGTGTATGTTATGAATTTGATGTTCGTAGCATTGGTAGATGAGTATTATGAGTTAGTATGCTTATAAAAGGGATTAAGGCATAATTGATCTTGTCAGAAAGGGGTTAGGGATTAAATGACCTTAGCATTGTGTTGGATGTCGGATACAATGCCTACATTATGAATTTTATCACTATTATTCAATGGTTCGGAAATTATAAGTATGATCATAAAAGTGCTTAAATGCATAATTCACTTTGTCAGAGAGATCTTAGGGCTTAAACGACCTTAGTATCTTTACGAGTTTCGGGTACGATGCCTAGATTATGAATTTGATCACTATATCTTCAATGTTTCGGAAATGATGACCACATTTTACAAAAGAGCTTAAATGCATAACTGACCTTGTCAGAAAGGTCTTAGAGCTTAAATGACGTTAGCACCATGATGGATATCGAGTACGATTCATATGTTATGAATTTGATTACTATATCTTCAACGGTTTGGAAATGACAACTTACAAAAAGGCTTGATTCAAATTAAACCTTTGGTAGAAAGGGTTTATAGCCTAAATTGCATTACCATTATGTTGTATGTCGGGTACGGTGTCTATGTTATGAATTTGATTAGCATTGTTTCAATAGTTCGGTAATTATGACTATATTTACAAAAGGGCTTAAACTCATAATTGATTTTCTGCCCCAACCAACGACCACTCACAACACAGGATTGGCATCGCGATTGGCAACGCAATTGATAACGCCTCCTAAGGAAACACCACAAATAGCGCCTGTTTAGTATCCTCCTGTTTGAGACCCTTCCCAGGTTAATCTCATGGTACTATACCTGTCGATGACCAAGGTGAGGTAAGACCCGCCCGCCTCTACTACTGAGTGCACTCTCTTCACCACATTATATGCAGTTTAAACCTTCAAATTGAGCGCTGTGATCAATAGGCCCTACGTGGAAACGAAATGAAAGGCAGCATGTTCTCGTGAAATGGTGTTTTGAAAGACGAAACACATTTTAGTAGGTATTTTGTATTAGTTATATTAGTTTATTCGTTGTTATTTCACTTGGTACACGGTGTTTAACGACCATTTTTAAACGTTCTTTGACGACAATTTTTCATGCCGTTTAATTGATCCATCAGTCAAAAAACAAGTCACTGAAAAACAGTGAATAAAATGACCGATGATTCAGTGCATAATGTCACTGAATCAATAAGGGACGGAAATCTGGCTTTTTTCACTGATTTATCAGTTAAACTCACTGAAGTGTGTTGAATCAGCTAGATATTGTTGACTGACTGAAACAGTGAAATTTTCACCGATTCAAATTTAGAGTGTACTCTTGAAAACTAATTTGTTGTTTCTCATCTGGCGTGGTGAATATCGATTGTAAATTACTGAGCAGTAAATACGCTGCACAATCCATCCACGATTAAATAAAGAATTGTGCAAGCCCTGTTTCGTTTCTTGTTTTCCTACTTTTTGTACATGCTTCCACGAAAAGTAAAACTTAACTTTCCTTAACATGATTATTTCTGTCCAAATATTAATCCAGTTGACTGCGAAACTATTAGAAACATTACTCCAATTTTAACTCCCATGTATTAAAAAAAATTAACCAGTACGAGCAGCCACTAATTATTAAAGTTACACTTTTAATAAGACGTTAAAGCAGGGATTACGGTGAGTTCACGTTTCACGTAGCACGTAACGAGCAACACGTTCACGTAAACCGGCTACACCTTGACTAATGTGTTCCAAGGAGACCTATTACGATCATTTCACGTAACGTTTAGGCTAGGTGATGGAAAAGCTTGTCAATGTCTAGTTTTTACGTGATACGTGACTTCACAACGTGATCTCGCATGGCCAATCACAATAGGGACGTTGTTCTGTTGTCTTTGCTTTTCATGGGTTTGTTTTTATTTTCGAGATGTCGTCTGCTCGCGTTTTTAATTCATATATCGTACATATAACTTTTTCTAGGGAATGAGAACGAGAGTGTAATCGAAATTAGGCTAAAATTATTTGTTTTTCAATCCGTAAAGATTTTGGGAGCTTGACGTCGCCGCAGTTTATTAATTGTATTTGTCAGATGTATCAAATTATTTGTGTGAAATAAATACACAAAATTTACTCTTAAGTTCGAAATTCTTAATAGGCTTATTTTACTAAAAAAGATTTTAATTTTTTCTGCAGATGAAAGTTTATTATATAAAATTTATTCCACGTAAATGAAAAACGTGTCTACATCTCCAAGACACATTTCGTTCTTGAGGTTACAACGATGTCCTAACGGATTTCAAAGTTTGTATAAATCGCGAACGTCATACTTTCGCAACTTATTTACGCCACATCAATATTAAAATACAAATATGCCTGTGGGTTTTATCAAGAATTTTGAGAATTTTCAATCGAAAAAGCAACAAAACTTAACCCCTACATTTATATTCAGTACACAAAGGTTACATGCTTACGTGAAGCATCATAATACACCACCCTAAAAGATCACGTTTTACGTACACGTGAAAGTATGTTCCGCGATGCGTGTTACGTATAACATGCAGTCCTTGTAATTCCGGTCTAAAACACTTAAGTAATTTTCATAGTTCGCTGCTAGCACTGTAGAGTCACCGATCAGGGTTTACGTCGAAATTGTGAACATACGTGCAGATATGTTCTAAGAAGCGGAAGGTATAATTAATGAGAATATCTTCCAATGGAGCACTGCACCCGAATGTACAACATGCAAAACACACTATCAATATCGTTAGAAAAGTACGAATGATGCCGGAATCACATAGCCCGGACAAGTACGACACGACAGCCCCGAGACGACACAAACTAAACAGTCAATTAAATACAAGATAGATCCGACGCAAGCCCGACAAATTCTGTCGTCCGACCAGCAATTTGGGATTAGAAATTATTTCTATTTTAGTCGTGTCGTGCGGCACGACGCACAGAGTGTACAACCTTGCAAAATAAAATTGTATACCAAGCTTTCCCTGCAGTGGCAAATACGCAGCTTAAAAGAAGAAAAAATTGAAAATTATTGTATTTAACTCTTAAAAATTATAATTATAATTTTGCCTTTGTACGCATTAGCGATAATACTTTGTCACCATCAAGTATTCCAAATTTCCCATCTGCCCACCACCTTTGAAACTAGCGAAGTTAATCAGCGCCTTCTAAATGGTTCCGAAAAATTCTACTCTTCGCGTCGCGTCAAACTGTCAGGCTGTAAATTCGAGCAGTCCCATTGAAAACATAAATGTGTCGTGGTTGCGGTTTTTGTCGTGCCATGCTGTGTTTTTCGGGGGCTATGTGATTCCTCGCATTAAAAAAGAATACATTTCATAGCTTCTGCATTACGACACGTGAAAATCACAATTTTAGTGTTTTTGAAATGTTCAAATATAATAGACGATAATATTTACAGAGAATTTAACAAGTGTGACTGAAAGGTCATGCATGGCTCGTTTTGAGGTGTTATTAAACAAATTTATTTTACAGATAAATCATTAACTGCTACAGACAAAAATTCTGCAAATATTTCCCTATATTGGGCAATTTTTAAAAATTACGTGAACATTACATACTGTTATTTTTAATATTTCCTGATGTAACTCAGTGTATCTTTTTTCGCTATAAATTCTCATTTTCTGCAAGTAAGTTAGTTTTTATGATTTGTACATCACGAAAACATTAAAATAGTGATTTTCCATGCCAGTACGCAGTCTAAATTGTTTAAGGCCGGGGAAATAATAATTGCGAATATAAAATAATTATTGTTTCCCTTAAAGGATCTACAGAAGCACATCTCCGGTGCAGCTGCCCGCCAGACGGGGCGGCATGTGGAATCACATGGGTACAGCTGGCGAGGGCATCATCAGGGCCAGGATCTCTTCTCCAGGGGTAACTGCGCCTGTTAGCCAACCCTTTCCTTCTCACCCGAACTCCCCATCTTCCTATTCGCCCATCCCCAGCCTCGGGCACGTTTCTTCTCCCGGGACGTATCACATTTAACCCCCCCCACCTTCCTTACCGTGCTCTACAGACCCTCACGGCTCCTCTCACTATCTCGCCTAATTACTATCATGTCCGAAGCTCTTGAGCAGAATGTAGAGGGGGGGGGATAAAAGAGGGTTGGGGGAGGGGGGAAACACCAAGAGAAGTAACACGATGGATGGAAGGAGAGAGCATTTAGAGAACGGCGGGCAGAAAGGAAAAGTTGATTCTCGCAACTAGCAGAAAGAAGTAGAAGACGTGGTTATGACAGCTGGCCGCCAAGACGGCACCGTAAAGCAATTTGTGGAAAAACCATATCACCACGCAGACTTCTGTCGATGATAGATGGTTTTATGATTTAACGTTGTATCTTATCTTATTTTTATGGCTGTATAAGTATTTTAAAAGTACTTGAATTGAGACTTTTTCCTTGAAATACTGCGATATGGCAAAAGAATTCGTGTTAGGAGTGAGGAGGATTGCGCGGCTCTTAACAACGCGGTCTTAAGGGGATTGGTGCACGAATACCGTGTAGTTACATCATTTTTGCCACAACTTGTTTCACAGATGATATTTCGAAATTTTTGGCTCGACAAGACGTAAATAACAGTTTTGAAAACCTTCTAACATTGTAACGAATTCTCTGCGTTCGTTATTCTCGGAGCACTGATTGAAGGTAAGAAAAGAAAATTATTTATTTTCTTAAATTCAATCAGTGCTCAGAGAATAATGAAATCAGCGAATATATAACAACGTAAAAAGTCGTAAGGAATTATTATTTTCGTCTTGCCGAGCGGAAATTCCGATAAACACTTTGGAAAATGACTTGTATCGAAAATTGGTTAAACATACTGCTTCCATGCATCATTCCTCTCCAATGAGGGAGAATGGAGGTGGATATGGAGCAACTCTGTAATGCAAAGGCGGGGGAAACAGGACATCCCCGGGAAAATCCGTCAGCCAGCGGCATCGCCCGGCACGATTCCTACGTGCGAAAATCCGGGAGCGACCCCGCCGGAAAATCGAACCCAGTTCGCCTTGGTGCGAAGTGAGTAGGCCTACTTTAGCCTCTACGCCGACCGTTGCCCCCATTCATATTTGAAACGTCTTCGCTACAGAATTACGTAATAGGTCTTGCGTTCTTACGAGAGGCCAATTTGTCAACCAACTAAAAACCGAACAAGTATTTAACAAGGAATCTATTTTTCCCTCAACACATATTTTACAACACTCTTTTGCTTGTGTTGGTGCAACGCAAATAAGTATAAAGTTCATTTTTAATTAAATTATTTTGATAATAGTTCTAAAAAACTACCAAATTAATCGTTTAAAATGTTATTCTGTTTTAAATCCTAAGTTATAGTATACAACCTTTCAAACAACGTAGGGTTGAGAAGAAAAAGTTCGAGAATTTCAGCGATTGTTTTTGTTTGTTTATTGGAAATACTACGGCGGTTACATGATACTGATGGCATAATAAAACACACAGTGCTTCAGCTCCCAGCTACACACTATGGACTTTTTAATTATCTACCAAGAATAGACCCCCGCATTTTTTGTGAAATAGTTGTTTGCTGCGCGACTACACGTATTTCTGTAAATAAATATTATGCAAATACGACTTTTTGTCAGAAAAGATAAATAAAAATATTACCTATGCACCTTTTTTTTTTTTTTTTTTACTTTTGTCATATTGGGTGTATTCTTGGAGAAAAAAATACGTGAAAATGATTTAATATCGTACCCGACATGTATTTGGGAAATCGAGAGTTCGGTATTGACTGACGGCACTGGGGCTAATTTTTCCAAATAATTATCCGTCCTTATAGGTAAATGCCAGCGTTGCTATTTCCTACCACCATTCCCAATTCTTTCATATTACTTTAAATGCCTGGTCAGCCTGTCACGTAAAACGATACAGATATTAATACACGTAAATGAAAATGAGGGAAATAAACCTGGAGTTTCCCCTGAAAAATTTTACATCGATGTAATGTACGTCGCAATGACTCTAAGTTATTATATCTATTCAGGACAAAAATCAATAACTTGATGGAAAATACACTGTTCGCATACTAGACAAAAACTTAAAAAATAAGTAACCTAACTGTCTTTTAATGTAGTTTACACGTAGGCTTCTGCTGTAACAGGCAAATGAAGAGCGTAGGGATAAAGCTGGGTTTCCACATAGGGTACTGTGCTCCTAGTATGTCATGAGTACAGCGCCGAGTATTTCGCGGATTGAGTTGGAAGCAAGCTAGACTGGACAGTCCTCTATACACTCTAAACACTATCGTTAGAACCACGATTATTTCGCGGATTGAGTTGGTAGCAAGCTAGGCTGGGCAGTCCTCTATACACTCGAGATATTATAGTTTGCTTATTGGTTGCCGTGATCAAGTGAGGCCTCTGTACAGGACTCTTAAACACTCACTCACACTGCTGCTTCCTGCTTATTACTGGCTCGCAGTTAAACGGGGCGTGTCCAAACAACTGTCGTCCAATCACAACAGTAGGACAAAAGAACAAGTGTTTGGTGTCTACGTCGCCTAAAATTAATTCGCGAAATACTCGTGGCTCAAGACATGAGTAATGGAGACGCCGGAGATCACGTACGATATGAATTACATAGAGAAACTGCTGTGTCATTTCCGCATGACATACTAAGCGTCGACTGTGCGCCTGTCGTGATGCCTGCGATCGGCCAGGAGGGCGATCCACGACAGTCCCCCGGGGTAAGGTAGGAGCAAGTGCGCCGGGATCAGGGTAGGCTATGTGGAAGCGACCAGCAGGGCGCCGCTTTACGGTCTGCCGGCGATCGTTGTCTGTTCGGCTATTTACGGCTTTCCCCGCCTCGGATGTTATCGCCCGTAAGTCGCATCACGTCACGTCGTTCGACGGCATCGTTCGGTATTGTTTGTTTGTATGTTTTATTGCATCCGTAAGATATTCTTTCAATACACAGCTGTACAAAGATATTGAACAAGTCAATTTACAGTATAGAAGGTTTATACACTGGATATAGTGAACACACACATATGTCAGATTGCACGTACGCACATCATATCTTCCTTCGTAATGTGACTTATCTTCCTCCAACACGCTGTGGGACGTCATCGTTTTACTGAAAAAAAAAAGCGAACGAGAAAAACCGGAACAAGAGATGTGTACAATGAAATGTTATACAGTAATTTCTTAATATTTGTAGTTAAGATATTCATCTACGTTATAAAATGCACATTCAATAAAAACTTCTTTCCGCTGTTTTTTAAAGAATTTTTGGTTAGAGCAGCAAATTTCTTTAAGGTGTTGTGGTAATTTATTGAAAAGTATGTATGAAGAATTGGTAATTATTGTACAATAGCATCCGAAATTGTATGATTTGTCACACAGAGATTACGATAACACGTTAGTGAGGGATAATTGGAAGGCGATAGGTGATAAACTCCAACGACCAAGTGCAATAGTTATTATCTGAACATGTGTTTATTGTTGTGGTAATAATATCTCTTTAATGAGTATTCGTCATAAGTATGTAATGTTACAATCATTCAGGTAGGTTGTTTTATACAGTCAGAACAATAATGTCCACACATCGATAGTACCTATAATATTATTTGAGGTAGCATATGGTCGTAGCTAAATACGTTTTGCATTGACTTACTCTACATTTGAAAGAAATCGCAGTGAACGCGAAAACGTGGAACATTTTGTATTCATAATAGGAAATACTTATTGGTATTTGTTACTAAAAACTGTAATACTATGCCATTGATTATTCTACATTACTATAAGAGTCCCAAAAAGAAATACTTTTAGGAACGAAATTACAGAAGTAAAATTTCAAACTGTGTCCAGCATATCTAAAACGACATCTGTCCAGATATGTAGTGTGCGTGCATCTTTATTGGTGTATTTCGAAATGAAATATTCTTGTAGCTTTACAAAAATAGTTACTTTGCAAAGTCCCTTTTTGTGAATATACGGCATTTGTATACGTACATTATTAACCAAGAATGTTTGTATTGTTAAAAATATTAATTAAACAGCTGATAACGATCTCCTATTCTGGGAATTCCCCATTAAGAGGGTCGCTGAAGGCTTGGGAACACCTGACAATGGCAAAGACAAAAACAATTAAATATTTAATATTACTTCAGTTTCCAAATTCAAAACCGGTACAAACATTGAATTACTGATCCAAAAGTTCGATATTACAAAAATGTTTCTTTGCAAGAAAATGTTTTCCCCTTTAGCACTTTATCCAATGCAGAAATTTTACTCGCTTATTTATTGAAACTGGTAAAAACTAAAACATAATTGAGTAGTTGTAAATTACAGTCAATTACACTTTATTTTTATTACACAAAAACTTAATTAGTTGTTTATAAGTGTAAACAAATTCTGTAAATTATTGCTAGCAATTATTTAAACTTTTACATACTTTTTAAATATACTATACGTTGTGTTAAGTCAGTGGTAGTTGCAGTCTCCATTGCTTTTCGTGTTTATTGTATTTGGTATTTTAACGAGTTTTCATACTTGCAGGTGAATAATGCAGAAACTAGTGCGCACTGCTGAGATCCTGTCTCGTGAGAGTGCGAGTGAGGCGTAAAACCACCACTGGCCAGGCAGCAAAGAAAATCAAGAAATATGACGCTGGAAGATAAGATGCAAATTTCAATTCCCTTTCTACGAAAGCGCGAGTCAGTGTCGAACGTAAGCTGCCCTGCAGTTAATGAGGAAGAGGTGGTGGAATATGAAGAGGAGAAAGAAGAAATATCATTGACTGCCCACTTTCCATCACCACGTTGTAACCGAAAAACTCCGTCCCCAGCAAACGTCCGTACAGTCCACATCTTCAAACAACCAGAAGGCGAGGAACCGAGGCGGTTACTGATCTGCTGCTGCTGGCGCTAGGCCTACTGGTAACTTGGGAGCTGCTTCAATCGACTTCATCTCTTCGAGACGTCAGCCGAATGAACCACCACCAGTTCCGGACATGAAACGGAAGTTGATAAATTTTTTTGAGGACATTGCTGATACAATGTCATCATTCAAAGATACTGATATAGTAGTAATAAAAAACATTTTCAACACTGAACAATAGGGAAATTTAAATGTTGAAAAAACAAAGTGAAAGAGAGTTAGTTAGCCAATCCGTTTGCCATAGTGTTTCGACGCCTGTCAACTTTGTAAACTTTGTTGATCAACAAAGTTCCGGAGTTCATATGCAGTTACCAGTGCAAAATCTTGACACTTTCTGGCCAAATCATTCTGCCGTTCATGTCTACAACTAACCACAAAAAATTAAGAAACATCGTTATTTTAAGTGTGGGAGGAAAATCTGCGACTGCGAGCATCGATGCAGTGAAGAGTACGACCGGCAGGTTGGACTATCTGACTGGATGCGTGAGTGAAAGACATAAATAATGGAAATAGACATACTGAACGTGTGTTAATGTTAATGATGAGAGTGAGTTAATTGACTATAACTAAACAGAGACATAGAGAACGACATTAATTAGAGTTGAGATAAACATTAAATATTGCGCTCGTTGAGGAATAAAAAGAGAAGTGAAGATATATATATATACACATAAATGCTGGATTTAAAATCAAATCTAGTCATTTTATTTTTATTAAGACCTGCATTCCTGTTGAACTTTGATACGCCCCTCATGCGTCTAGTAACATTATAGTATCAAATGTTATTCATGTCATTCAGTGTAATAACCTAGAAATCAAGTTTTAAATTTACCAATATGCATAAAAAAATTTTGACACAAAAATTGTAGTTGGACAAATGAAAATATACTGCAGCGAATTAATTTATATCATAGAAATTAATTTACAAAAATTCCCGAAATAGAATATATTTATCTGTGGTGATGTTTTTAGGAAGGAAACTGCTGTTGTGAACAGAATGTAATTAAAAGTTTAAACTTTAAAGCGTAAAACATTTAGTAACCACTGGTTTTAGCCACGAATATTAAACTGATATATCATCGGATTTATTCCAGCGCCTATGCTGATTATAGAAAAAATAACCTAAATCCTTTTTTTGCATAGGTATTTATTTTAAGTAGTAATTTTTTTGAATAAAGATTGTTTTTGTTTGTAAAATTATTGAATTATTGTGTTTAGTTAAATATTTTCTGTGAAAATTATACAACTTTTGTCCGACAACTTGTTGACACAATTGCCGCAAAACTTTAGAAAAATTAGAAGTGTTTTTGGCATTACGCTAAGAGGGGCTCGACTTGCTGGGGCGATGAAGTGGATATTTCCGGAAGCGCTTAGTTACGGCCTTGAAGTGCAGGAGACGCGCTGCTTCACTCGCAGCGAACGCGGCCTGTCATTAGCTACGGTAATTCCCGCTCCTCTCCTCCACAACCCCTTCCACAAGAAGTTGTCCTCAAAAGCCAGCCCACTTAAAACGAAAGGGTACCAAGCAGCGGGGGCGGGAGGAACACGACGTAACGAGGGGCTTTAACGTGTCTCCTGCTGCGATCCGTCACTTCTCGGCTCTTGTCGTGATGCTGATCCCCTCTATTCCGCTCTTCCGTCGACGTCGCAAGGGGCCGCGGGAGACGAGGGTGCGCACATGTTAATTCCAGCTGGGTGACCCTGGACGGTGGGAGGGGGGGTAAACGCTTCTGTCCGACAGCCAACTCGCTGACGAGGCGCCGGGTGGCACCTCAAGCACAGCCATGCTGAAAGAACTTAGAAGGGACTAATTATCCTACTACATCATCTGTTCTATATCACTAACACTATCTGTGTTACAGAGAGATGGGTGAAATATGTCGGGTGGGTGGCTCAATTGTCTCTAACCACCAAGGCCGCATAGCGCGACCCTGGTTACAACTCTGATTTCATATCACCCTGCACCAAACCCACAAAAGTCTGTCTTCGCAACTAACAAATTATCCTACTTTCTCCCGTCTTCATCCAGTAAAGTATTATATATTTTATCCTCGCGACTGTCTCACAGGTTTTTCCAGCGTCCTCTGTGCTTTGCGTTGGTTTGCTGTGCCCTTCTATCTAGACCCTTTCTATTTCGGGGTGTATCCATGGCTACAGTATTGCAGCCATGGCAACAGACAACCCTACTATAGCCGCGATGCATGCACCCTAAGGCGTACATGGCCTACCCTGAGATACATCCCATGCTCCTACCGACTTAGCTAAAGGCTGTTCACAATAAAGTGAGCACTTTTGAAATGAACCTTAGAAAAAAGTCACTGCTACTACCTGCATATATTTTAACGCGCGCACTGAGTAACATGCGCCCAGTAAAGTTGGTAGCGATGGAGGGGAAAGTAGATTCATATCTTAACGTCAAACAAAAAGTGTTAGGTAACCATTTGTGATAAATTATTTCTACTGGTCTTTTCTTTTTTTTTAAATGCTTCGAAGTGTAACAATTAACAAAACTCTAAAATACTTACTTGTCTAATAATTTTACAGTTTCACTTGACCGACGCATGAAGAAAGCTATGAGGTCCATGGCAATGATAATTTTACATAAGGCGGAAGAACACACAACGTGCATACAAATATATCTTATGCAGAGCTTTCAAAAGTGCTAATTTTACCGTGAACAGCCTATACTAACATGCATGCCGGCGGGCCCACATAACAGTGAAGGGGCTCACACTGGCCTGATCGGATTTGGGGGCCCTGTTAGAAAAAAAATTCCGAAGTCAATTGTTATCCACATTTTATACATCTGTGGTGAAATTACTATTGCAATGTCTGTGTAAATTTACTTGCCATTGAGAAAAGAAATACACGAATTTTACCTTCATTTTTTGCTACATTGTGAATGTAATTACACACCATTATATGTAAATATGTAAACTTAGTAGTACAGTGAAGTGCTATTTTATTATTTTTGAGATAAATGTACTTGGACGCAGAGTTTAAAAAAATTGACATTTGTAGGTATAAAAATACACTGACTTTTGGGAAATACTGCAGACACGTATATTTGTGTAAAATTACACAATTTTTTACAGTGCAGTTACAACAGACTGCCATAAAAATTTTCCGACATTTGGCGCAAATCATAAGGGAGTTAACGTCCCTGTGAAAGTGAAGCGCCTAGCAGAGTTTTCCACGTTTATTTTATAGGAGGAACGACCTCGGAATATTTGTTGATGTAATTATGAATCACTTGTATATATTTAAAGGACGGTAGTAAAGGAAGAGAGAAAAATATTATGTTCACCTTAAGCCAATGGAGACCATACGTTAATTTGTATTAAAACCGGAAACTAATGTATTAATAAGGCGAAATCTCTAAAAGTCCCATTACTGGAATTGAAATGTCTTATCTCCATCTGCAACTCATTAACTCCGCAGAGGTTGTGGAAATAAAAGATAAAGTAACCTAGGCTTAGTCTACACATACCTATCAAGTATAAAACAACGTCGACTCGAGACTGTAGATTGTAGTGAGTGAGACTTGTATACATTTGGAATCCTTCAACGGTAGATAAGAACACTGTAAATAATAATGGGAAAATTACCTGACAAGTGTAAGATAATACTCGCAAACTTGAGAGTAAAACAGTTTTCCTTGCAGGTAAGGTAAATGGAGTAAAATTCACGTACACGGTAGTAGAAAATCCCATACATTGATGGGAAAATTACCTTACGATACGTACATCTCTTCAGCAGTCTCAACAGCTAAGTGGGGGTACGGGCGGAAGAAAGGTAATTTTACCTTGCATGTAGAGGTAATTAGCTTCCCTTACGTGTAAGGGAATTTTACCTCAAGGTTTTTTTAAAGTGGTCTTGACGTCTCGTCGGCAGCGAGTTTATTAGGCCCAGAGACGGGGCAATTTGCTAAGAGAAACAGAAAAGGGGGAAGAATTGACAATCGCCTACAGTAAGGAATCATCCCAGCATTCACCGGAAGTGATTTCACGAGACCTTAGAAAAATATAAATCAGAATGGCCAGGCCGTGATTCGAACCCAAGACCTCCCGCGTGCAAATCCGAATATTTGCCACTGCGCCATTTCGCGCGGTTTATCCATTCAAATAATGTTACATGTCTGACAAGGTTTACAGGCGGTAAACATTTTAATCAACTATTTTGAATAAGGTTGTTGTTCTGTCATGTTTCTCGATAAATTAATTAATTCGTGTGGGGGTTGGACCCAGGCCGAGGTAACATCCTCCGAGTGACCATCCGGCACCAGTATGTGCTCGTCATTCCTGAACGTGACATGAAATGATACCCTGGGATGGAGCGGCGCTGGAATGCAAGGGCGGGGGAAACGGGAGTACCCCGAGAAAGCCCGCCGGCAAGCGGCATCGTCCAGCACGATTCCCGCATGCGAAAATTCGGGGGCGAACTTGCCGGGGATCAAACCCGGATCGCCTTGGTGGGAGGCTAGCGCGCTAGCCACTGCGCCACCGCTACCATACGTGTTTCTTGATAAAACCCATCCATCCAAACTTTTGAGCCTGAGTATATAACTTTTTTTTTCTCTGCATTAACCTACTTGATTTTCGCCATTCTAAGACGGCAGCACTTTGTAACGATATTAAAGATATGCACTGACAACATGGTGATCACCATTTGTAGGACTATTTACTTTACTTTTAAGGAATATTTAGCCATTCAGAAAACGATGTTATAAGAAACTGTATCATCAGCAATACGTTAGGCTATACCAAAAGAATTAAAAAATATATACATAATAGATTTTACGTTGGATTAAGAGTGGGATGGACCCGCGCGTCCAAGGTGAAGAAGAGAGGGAGCGATACGGGCGACACTAACACGCACACCTAGTGCCTCATCGCTCCTACCCACAAAGCGTGAAGTGTTTCCGTCGTAACGCTGTACTGTGTAAATTACATCTGTAATACAGGGGTTTTATTACACGCCATAAATACACGCATACAGATTAAACTATGCCCGTATAGGTGTACTTCTCTCTTGCCTCTTAATGAAACTGAATAGACAAGCTTTAAAAATGCGATATTTAACCATTTTCACGAATTTTTTTCTCCGAGAATACACTTAATATGGCAAAAGTAAAAATAAATAAATAAATAAAATAGGGGCATATATACTGTTTTTTTTTATGGAAAAAATTTGTATTTGAAGAACATTTATTTAATGAGATACGCGTATTCGCGCAAACAACTTTTTCCCCACAAAAACGCGCGTGTCCATCCCACTCTCAACAAGTATGGACACATTGCGCTCCGTTTAATTTATACGTTTATTCTTGCTAGTGCTCAGGATTAGATTTCTGTACAGAACTTGTTGCTATTGCATTATTTTAATTGCAGTAGTACAGGTCACGTAACTTTTCATTTCCGAGGAGAGAACGTTGACCCAAAATGACACACAAAAAATTAAAGAAGAGAAAACTTGTTTTACCTCGTGATATATTTCCAACGCCAACAAAAGCAGCCCGATAAAGAAGCAAGTTTCTTGAAGCAGCAAACTCACCTGCAACAAACATAAGTTTTAATTAATACAAGTTGGCGTACAATGATAACAACAGCATATTATCTAAGTGTGTTTGGCAAAAAAAAAAGCATATTAGTACGATTTAAAAAAAATGACTCCTTCGGTATTCTATCCATTGAAAGGCTTTACAAAAGAATTTTAAAATATATTAGGTACAGTGGTTTTTAAAACTGTAACACATGATAGTAAACTCATGTCAGAATTGAATGGTGTAATAGAAATATTGTGTGAAGATGGTATTACGATAATATCTTGTATTTAACTGTGAGATTTACTCTATCAACACTGAGTTATTGTCCCTGAATTTGTGAATGCTCGGCTCATCGGGACAGGATTATTTGCAGTCAATTTACTACACAGTTTTTAAACATTAAGTATTACAATATATAGATTTCTCAGGAACACAGGCTTCAGAAGTCCCACATCGACTGAAATGATAGGCATAGATACTGGGAAGGAACACTTTAAAATATCACAAACTACAGAAATTAGATCTGCACAGAGCCCGGAAGTGGCGGCTTGGTGTGGCCCAGAAGTAAATCCAGTCATAAGGTCCCAGCTCACAGCGGCAACGTTTAGAGATACGGAACGCTGCCGCGGAGTTTCACCATTCGCATGTTAAATGCTGAGCGAGTAGGTTATAGTAGTAGGTGCGAGCTGATCCTGGACTTTTCTGTTTTCGATTTTTTTTGTGTTCTTACCTTGTTTTGAGGCATGTGTCTGTGTTGTAGTAATAGTTTAATTCCTTTTTTCATATTGTATTAATTTTTACGATTATTAACAGTATTGATTATGTGTTTTTGCAGATTTCATCCTGACATGAATCGGAGGCGAATTTGTTCTAGTTGTTACCCGAGGAAGGTTTATAGTAATATCGTATCTTTTACTAAGTATGTCTATAAAAATGGTAGGTCTTGGACAGTTAATATCCCTGATATAGAAGAGAGTTATATTTTGTCTTTTTTGTACAGCTTTGGTCTTCAAGTAATAACTGCTAAAGCTGGTAGTGGTTTGTTGAAAATGTGTTTCTTCAGAAGGTCTCATGTCGAGAAGGAGCCTGCACCAAAGGATATTAGTAAGATTGATCCATACAGGATAATCTGTTGGAAGACTTTTCCAGTTCATGAGGGCAAGGCAGACAATACTGCTGTAATTAGTGTTTTTGGTAATGCGTCTATGTATTCACGTAAGAAGATGAAGATGGAACTTGGTATTCGGGTTTGAATACGAAAATGATCTGTAATTACAGAAACAGTGAAAAGCTTCAAAACCAGATAGTGTATTTATTAAAGTTTGTGCCCTTTGGTATCAGTAGCGGCTCTCGTGACTGTATTTCTGCTGACTGAATTTAGTTTATTTATCGTAAAGTTTTTTACTAGCTCTGAAATAAAAAAATTAAAATTATTGTTTTCCAAAAATAGCATCGGAAAAGCTTGTAAATCTAAATGACGCGGATCACGTAGGTAAATTATATTAATAACACATTTAATTAATTCCAAGATGGCCATTTAAAAAAAGATGTTCAAATTAATATAACAAATTCATGTCGTCTCTGCGGTCGGAAATTTTAATAAACTTATCTGAAGAGAAATTCTAGAGTAGCATGTGGAAGATTTCGTAGCTGGTAGGCTCATTCAGGATTCTCCTCAATGCCAAGTTTTCTTCAGAATCTTGCCTATATAAACTCTCAGGCCTAAGATAAATCACATACAGTCCTTCATGTACCACTACACAACGCGGTAGAACAAGCTTGAAACTAAACAATTACCGGCGTTTGTACCCCGTACAGACTCTTCTTAACGCGAAATGCGCGTCTTCGCACACATGGGGCAGTCTGTACGAAATCTCGCACACGGTAGCATTTTTTCTAACATTTAACTAAAAATCTAAAAGGCCAAATCCACAAGGTCGGCGTCCTGCCAGGCGGAAAACAATATGGCCAAAAAATCCTAAACTTACATACTCAAAAAGTATTTTTGAAAATATGCGCCAATTCCGAGAGAGCTATGCCACACATTAAAAGTCATGCCATGCGTTACCATGACAACCAGCAACAAACTGCGCTTGGGCCCATGACCTCTTTTCACAAACTACTTTTCAATGTTTACGAAATATTCCCAAATACGGTCACAATAATAAATAAAATTTCTGATTGAAAAGCATTTTTAAAATTAAAAAACATAATAAATGAATTAATTAATGCCGTAGTTGTATAACATACAATAAAACAGTTGTGACAATCATTGAAAATAAGCATGTTAATAATGACTGGTAGGAATAAGGCCATTTCTTGAAGTCGTTACAATGGAAAACTTACAAACACTGCGGTATAGTGCAAATAGTCTATAAATATATTTAGGGATGGATAACATGCACAAGTTTATAGCGGTAGGCAAACGAATAAATAATTGGCTGAAATAAAGAAAATATAATTCTCTGTGAACATAAATATAAAGGAGGCTGTATTGCTAGGTTTTTATAGGCTGTTCATAGTAAAATGAACAGTTTGCTAGCCCTTTTTTAAGATCTGCTTGTATGCACGTTATGAATTCTTCCACCTTGTGTAAAATTAACATTGTCATGGGCCTCATCACATTACTTTATACATACGTCAGTCAAGTAAAACTGCGAAATTTTTAGGAAAGTAAATATTATACAAATCTGCTCATTTCCACACTTAGGTGCATAAAAAAAAACAGAAGCGAAATAAATCATTTAAGTTGTCACACATGGTTACCTAACACTTAATTATACGTTAGGATATGGAACTATATTCCATCCATCGTTACCAACTTTACTGGGCAAATGTCACTCAGTGCTCCCATTAATATATGCAGGTAGGGGCAATGACTTTTTTAAAGGTTCATTTCAAAAGTGCTCACTTTTTCGTGAACAGCATTTAATCGTTTGATAGGGATAATAGCTCCTGCATGATAATGGAGATCGTGGGACGCATGGGGGTATATCACGCCGAAGCAGCAGCTCCCCAAGTCTTCCAGGAATCAAGTGCAGCGCGTCAATAATCACGCCCATCTGGAGCTACTCTGCGCTTGTGAAGCAGTGAAGCGAGGACTTGCCAAAGTAAACGGCGGCACGCACAACATCTGTGTGAAAGGCAAGGAATTGGAGGCCTAACCTTATTGCATATGTAAATACGTTTCACTGAGAATTATATTTTGTTACTTCAATAAATTATTTATTCGTTTCCCTACTGTCATAAACCTACGAGTGTTAACCATCTCTCTAATTTATAGGCTAGTTGCACTATGCTGAAATGAACTGTAGCACTTATGTTTATACGCGTAAATTTGTCATTAAATTATGATTTGAACTGATTATCTCTTGTTACTATTTTAAAATCAATTGCACATAATACATATTTAAATTCTTTAGTAAAGGCTTTTAATGATATATAATGATATTTTTATTAATTAATATCTTCAAAACACCCGTTTTATACACTACTGCCGAAAATACTCTCTACAGATGCACCTACAACCATATGCTGTTCACGGTAAAGTGAGCACTTTTAGAATCAACCTTTGGAAAATGTCACTTCCCCTATCTGCTTTTTTTTTTTTTTACTGGAATGCGGCCAGTAACGTTGATAACGTCCGAGGGAAAGTAGTTGTATATCTTAACATCGAATTTAAAGTGTTAGGTACACATTTGTCACTATTGAGAAAACTTCTTTGCGTTCTGTATTTTTAATACATATAAGCGTAAAAATTAGCAAAGCTATTAAATGCTTTCTTTTATAATAATTTTCATAACTTTACTAACTGACGCATGAATAATGTGCAAAGACCTATAGCAATTTCAATTTTACATAAGGCGGAGGAATACACAAGTAGATATTAAGCAGGGCTTTCAAAAGTGCTCCTTTTACCGTGAACAGCCTATATCTGTGGGGGTATAACGCACTGGTGGGTTATGTAATTTTACAATAAAAACGTATTTCTAAAATCCTTCAAGCCTTCTCTCGCCGTTAAGTAGATGATGGATAATAATGTATGCCCGCCTTATTTTCATGTAATATCGCGACACTGAAAGTCCCCCAAAACTGTTTATGTACAAAACAAGTTTGAGATGATACGCTACACCACATTTAGTGTCTTCTGGCTTGCCTCACCGACTGCGAATGCCTCTGCATGTAGAATGTGTAAGGAAATGTCTCGGTTACGGCTGTGTAAGTCTAAGGAACAGGGTTGCAAAGATTTAATATTAATTCACTTACGGAAATTACGCTCGGCAATCTTGAAGTTCAGGCTAGAAAACGTTAGAATGACTGCCAACACAACACATACTAACAACACAGCAAATATTATAATACTAATTCAATGGAGCATGGGAAGAATGACGGGATATCACAAATTTAATACGTTAAAAGTAGTATTTCGTAAGTATTTTCGTACTTGTTACTATTTACGTAGCCTAATTTTTTGATAACTGGAACATTTGAACAGAAGGAAAAAATAGAACCTATTTTCACAGTGTCTGAATTCTCATGTCTTCACATACGGCAAAATTTTTATTTTAACAGATTAGCCTTCCTCGTGTGCTCGCAAGAAACAACAAAGGAAACATTTTGTATACTCGGCATGGATTACATATAAAGAACCACGTTAAAAAGTTAAATATTAAATCAGCTTGTTATACTTCCTAACTCTGAACACGCCACCGGAAAATTCAGAGAGTAAAGAAGTCAGCTTGCACAATGCCTCACAGCTAAATCTCTCCACATGGACCGAAAAAGAGAGATTTTAGCATTAGAAATTGAGAGATTTAAAAATTGTGCTACTCTGCAGAGTTTCGAGTTTATATATATATATTATATATATATATTATATATATTATATATATTATATATATTATATATATATATTATAAATTTTACTGGACTATATATGGTGTCAGTAGGTAAAGTCCCTATACCGAGAAAAGAATGTCCACAATATAACACTACTGTTTCGCAACGATACTGCAAGAAACATTTTATTTGCCTAAGATGTAAATTATAACTTATCAAATACAAACGAATTGAAAACTAATTTCCGTCTTACGTTTCGATCACAAACGACTAACCAAAAAGAAAGATAACTTGTTCCAGCATAAACAAAAATACCTTCAAACACTTTGATTCTAGCATAATGCATTCATTGACATAAAAAATTGCGCACCAATAATGAACAGTTAGATTCAAACGAAAATTTATTGCCGTTACAAAAGAAAGAAATGATTACAAAATGTACAGAGTGTTGGCAATATCGGCATTGCCAACACTGACATGTGGCGGTAGAATAAGGAATTTACAGAAAGAAAAAACAAAGCGGAGACGATGGATGCTGACTACAGCAAGACTTCCCTTCGCCCTCCTTAGGCTGTTCACGGTAAAATGAGAACTTTTGAAAGCACTGCTTAACATCTACTTGTATACACGTTGTGTGTTCTTCCGCCTTATGTAAAGTTAACATTGCCATGGGTCTCATCACTTTATTCATGCGTCGGTCAATTGAAACCGTGAAATTATTAATAAAGTAAATATTATACAAATCTGCTCATTTTCACACTTCGATGCATAAAAAAACGGAAAGCGAAATAAATAATTTAAGTTGTCACAAATGGTTACCTAACACTTTTTATTCGACGTTAAAATATGAAACTATTTCCACTCCATCGTTACCAACTTTACTGGCCACATGCCACTCATTTCGCCAGTTAAATATATGCGGGCAGGAGCAGTGAATTTTTTTCGAATGTTGATTTCAAAAGTGCTCACTTTATCGTGAACAGTCTTTAGAATGGTGGTTCACGCAAAAGGGGCAATGTGTAAAATGGTATTCTAAGTAGCCCTTAGCTGGGCGATTGGCAGCCACAGTGGCAATACTGTGAGGACAGTACCGTAGAAAATATTCATTGCTTACGAATTTTTTATGATACCTTGGCGAAATTATCGGCTGACAGCTGCTATGGAGTAAACCTTGAAACCACGACGTTCCAGGTTTTAATACCGGCATCAACCGCAATCTTAGGCTAGTTTACTCGTTCCCTAATGTATCTACTAGGGCGCCATTAAGCAACTTAAAAAAAAAAGTACTTTTTCTATTTGGTCATCAGGATGTATAAGATTCTCAGTTGTCGTTTCTACGTGGAAGAACAAATGTCAGAATTAAGTGGGTAATGTCAAAGTCATGACGACGGGCAGTAGGATAATTTTACATACAAGAAAAAATGGGAGGGAGATGTAATTTCGTGACAGCTTTCGTGAATAAATATTGGGAGACGTTTTGTTTTGTCATAAACTACCTCAGGATGAATAATTTTGATGGTGGCTATTCATATTCTGTTGCATTTAATTTTAGTGATGGCTGCCCTCAAAATGTTAGAATAGTACACAGGCCCTAAGTTCGTTATTTCTGGATGGAATTATGTTCGTAATAACTCATTTTAAAGAATACTTTGAGCTCTACAAAAAGTACTCTTGGTATTTTTACGCTAAAACTTATAGTTTCTAATATAAAATTAAATTTTTATTATTCGACCGCAATTTTTTACTATAAGGCAAATCACGGTAACTGTATGAAAATTTAAGTGAAAAAAAGGTGTCATTGTTTTTTAATAATCTAGCACTACCTGTAGATTAACTACTCTTGTAGTTCTCTCACCTGCAGGATGTTGTATAGTTTTAATGGTGTTATAAATATATCACCATGTCAATGACAGTCACTGTAAAAAGTTAACTATTAATATTTTTGTTATTTATTGACTGAAGTTAAAACCTGAAGTATTCATTTAATGGTAATGATGTGAGCCACAAAAACCAGTTGAATTGAAAGATTTGGGCGGCTTTTAACACCACGGTATTGAGAGCCGATGAGGGTGAAATGAGGTAAGAATGGGGCAGCACCTGAATACAAGGGCGGGGAAAATGGGAGATCTCGAGAAAATCCGCAGATCAACGACATCGTCCGGTAAGATTCCCACTTGCGAAAATCAGGTGGCCCAGCCGGTGTATAACTGAGGGGTTTCAAAGTAAACGTTTTGTAACTTTGAGGCATTTTACTATATGATAAACTTTTATGTAACATTAAGTTGACTAAAATATTTTTGTATTAATTTTTGATGACCGTTGATGGTCGGTATTGTATAATGCATTCGGAAATTCTAAACAAATACAAAGAGAAAAGAAAGTGTCCTCTTTCACTAGGTAAACCCAACTTCAAATATTCCTAACACCACACAAGGGTTAGGGGTACTATCTATTTATGTTGGAAACGGTATCCAGTTGAAGGAGGTAGGGACGGATTTACTGGCTGATGTGTGGGCAAGCTACCGCCACAGTAGTTTGCATGTGTACCTGAATAAAAGTAAGTTGGTGCACTGTTAAAAATTTCAGTATAATTACGGAATGTTTTACGGAAATGTACGGTGTATATACGGAAAGGCAATCCGTAATGACGAAAAACGGAGTTAAATCCGTAAATACTAAATACGGAAAGTCTCCATATTCCCGTTGGCCTGTTCTCAGTTAAATGCAATGTGCTCCTGGTGCCCTTTTGCGATTGATAAAATGTCCGGTGGTCCAATTGCCCATTGGACATGGATGGATCATGGAAAAGGGGAAGTACCCCTGTTCTCTGTGAAATGCAATGTGCTCCTGATGCAATCTTGCAATTGATAAGGTGTTCGTGTACGAAGAACAGGTACAGTTCACCCTGTAAATGATTACCGAACAATATACCATGTACTGATATGTGAGTGTGTGGAGGAAGTGGTGAACTTTGTAGCAATGATTGTAAAAGTTTTCCAGAAATGATTATTATTGCAGTGAATATAATTATAATTTAACATAAAATTATTAAAATAGTGATTTTATATATAAACATATACACTTATTTATTCTTTATATAATCTTCGAGACTTGTTATATACAGAATAAAATTATATTTTGCTTGCACCTATTGAGTACTTCTTTTCTTAAAAAAAAATACGATGAAATTTATTTGCATACTATTTACTTACCAAATAAAGTATTTATTTTTATTTCAAATCACAGCACTTTAAATTGAAATCTACAGTTTTGAAACTGGTTAGTAAATGACATATATTAGTTTCTATTATGTAATGACTCTCATTGAAATTGTGCCATCTTCATGACACCACCAAAACTATTGCTCTATTTTGAATTTGGTGTCGCACAGTAGCAGGATAATTAAAAACCAGTCATGCTATTTCTCCACTAATTCTGCCATTACATTTAAACTTTTTCTAAAATCCCAAAATTTTGGTGAAATTTTTATTTTTATGTTATCTTAATATCCGTTAGTTTTAGCGTAAAAAGCTTTTTACAAAGCTCAAATTACAAATTAAAATCCACCTACAAACAATGGACTTTGAGAACACTTTTAACTTTGGAGACAGCCGTTTTAATTATGTAATAGAAATGAAACGAACCGGAGTGTGGAGTGCCACCAGTGAAATTATTCCTCCAAAGGTAGTTTATGATGTAACAAAACCATTCCCAACATTTCTTCACAAAGCTACCACTGATCACGTTTTTTTCTCTCGTATGCTCTCCTGCTATATGGGAATTTTTGACCTATTCAAATATATGACTGTATGTAAGAATAACGAGGCAGGAAAACGTGTCCACAGTAAGAGGGCTAGCAGAGGGCAAAGAGTACGTAATTTACTCGGAAATGTGAATTAAAAACCTTTGATGATAAATATAAATAGAGGTAGCAAATAGCTGCAAAAACTGCAGTGTGTATTGCAGTCGCGAATGCCGACTAGAGTACACAAACATAACATTTTATACCAATTCAAAATTAAAGTCGGTTAGAATGGTAATTATTAATTTTGATTATCATCCTGTTGTTGAATAATATGTACAGGTAGAAATCTGTCTTAGGTGTTAAAACAAAAGAACAGTGGACTCAATACTTACAATCAGTGGGGTAGGCAAATATTTATTTATTATAGTAAGGGTTTTTAACACATATCAAAACTACGATAAATTAAAATGAGATAATTAAATGCATTAGGATTACGGATGAGGAGAGGAGTATAATCACAGTGACCCCTCCCCTCCTTCCCCATGACAAGTATTACGGTTTAATAAACAATGCTAGTTATCTTTTAAAAGCGTTGGATGGTTTGTTATGAATGGACATCAACAGTACATCCAACTATAAAACCGGCCTCACACTTTCAAAGTAAAACCAGGACGCCAGGAATTGCGACAACTGATTGCTGCAACCACCGGGCGAGGCCTCTTGAAAAAAAAAAACCCCTCCACTAGCCAGCGATTGGGGACATGGATGAATAAACGCCAGCGTGAGGCAGGGCCCGACGTCTTTCCACATCCGACCAGCAGCCAGGGAAGATGCATGGGTGTGTCCGTCGACCGCCATCCGATCAGCTAGATACAGCCTGCTGCGTCAAGACTAAGGTGGGAACTGTCCGTAATAGATAACTATTTAACCGGGCGTGCCAGCATAGTTGTAACTTAAATGAATATCAGTTATTATAGCTCTCCCACGTGTTTTATCATCAGTGTCATGCAAACTGTAAATGCTTTGTTGTTATACGTGTTTCTCAAACCATAATAAACCCCCTCAGTTACCATAAAAGCTCTACCATTAACTGTGATTTCAATTATGCCCCTAAACCCTTTTTGTGCGGATATAACCTTATGTCATACCTGTAACAGGTTGATGCTGGATGTTCCCGCAAACTGGTCCTGTTGCAGCACCATCCTCTGTAACTTTTCCAACAAGATATTTCTCAACGTTTTCCCTCATCCCAACAACGCCAGCACGTCTAGCACCAGAGAAGGCTTCCCCCCCCCCCCCGACATCACGACCCACATGCATCGGGGTTGACCTATTTACCCTCTATCATAGCAACGGGAGACTTTTTTTAATCGCTCGGCGTCTCTTGCTTGCACAGACTCGCGGACCCAGGGGAAAAGGGGTGTGGGGTTAGTAAGAGCGGGGGGGGGGGGGAGACACTCCCGGAGATCAAAGGAAAGTGCCGAGCAAGGCTAGGTGGCCCGCCCACCCACTGAGGAGTGGGACACTCGCCATCCACTCGCCATCAATTCACGCGCAGCCCGTCAACTCCCAAGACCGCGCTGTTAAAGGTTTTCTGTGAAATCGTTGTTTCCGCCTAAATGCGTAACTCGGTAAATAAATGTTCTGGAAATACGAAGTTTTGCCAGAAAGGATTTTAAAAAAAAACTATTGTCTATATCGCTATATTTTTACTTTTATCACATTAAGTGTATTAATGGCGAAAAAAATCTTGAAAGTGGTCAAATATCGCAGTTTTAAAGCTTACCTATGAAGTTTCTTTAAGCGGTAAGAGAAAAGTACGATTTTAAGCAGGTAGTTTAATCTGTGTACTTTCATCGCGTGTAATAAAACCCCACAGTTACAGATCTAGTGAACACAGTAAAGCGTTAGGACAGAAACACTGCACGCCTTGCGCGTAGGAGCGCTGAGGCGCTAGGCGTGCGTGTTAGTGTCGCCCGTATCGCTTCCTTGCTTCTTGAGCTTGAACGCGCAGGTACATAGGACCCTTAAGGCCAATGGTGCACGGAAGCATCATATTTACCCGATTTTCGTTACAATTTGTTTTTGAGAGGGTTTATCGAAAATTTTGGCACGGCAAGACGTAGATATTAATTTTTAACAACTTATAGCATTGTTAAATATTCACTACCTTTATTATTCTGTGAGCACAGACGAAAGATTAGAAATAAGATATTTCTTATCCTCCCTCAGTGCTCCGATAGTAGTAATGGTAGTGAATATCCATCAATGCAAGAAGGTGTCAAAATTATTGACTATGTCTTGTCAAACCAAAAATTCTCTGGAAAACAACTTTTGGCCAAACTTAAGGTAAATACACGGCATTCGTGCACCATTGGCCTTAAGAGCCGCCAAAACCTCTTCACTCGCGCATGTCGTGCAACACCCGCGGCGTTGCGTTTCCTATTCGAAACACGATACGGTTTGCTCGTTTCTGGCGGTGCAAAACGTTCCACAGTGCGAACAAGTAGGAACTCTAGAAAGAACTAACGGCTCCCGCCTTCATGGCACTTGAATCGCGTTGCAGTGTGTTTTTAACACACTTTTCCAACTAAACCATTAAACGTGCGTGCGATATATTGAGGCACGAAAAGAGAACAGACTTCAGACAAGGGCTGTTAGGTGCTTTCAAGACGTCACGTAAATTAGAAAAACTATTTCTGAGTACTCAAAAAAAAAAAGAAAAAAAAAAGGCTTTTTCAAAGTGCTCTATCTCAAAACATAAGCGTCAGATATGTACAAAAACTACTAAAGGGTCCTCCACTGAACCTCATGGCCAGACTTTCCACCAATAAAATGATAGGGTCACCACTGAAAGTCCCATAGGTACACGCAGTGCGACGAGAACACTACACGCCAGATCAGAGCCTTGCGCTTAGACGCGATGGGGCACTTGATGTGCATGGCAGTGTCGCCCTTATCTCTCCCGCGCTCCTCGGTCTAAAACGCGGAAAAAGCTCACAGGTAGGCGGGGGCCTTAAGCGTATTTCTTGCATTAACTATTGTAACTGGAAGGCGTTTTTAATGACACAAACAAATGTTTCGGAAACAATGACATGTATTGTTGAGATGGGTGAGAAAGAAAGATAGGGAGTAAACGAGGGGGAAGACGAGCGTTTCATTATTGAATTAAGTTAAGAGATTTGGACGGCCCTTAACATCGAGGTCTTAAAGTCGATTCATTATCGAAGTTCACTGCACATAGCTTCAAGAAGAAAAAAAATTAATTATTGTGGGTGGTATGATCCGAGGTCGCTCGACCTAGGTGGCCGTAAAAGCGCTATCAGAGCAGTGTTCCACTTTTCGTCGTCATACGGAAAAGAATATAAAACTAGATGAGTTGATGGCAGACAAGTCACCCGAAGCGCCGCTACTGGTCTTGGTAAAAAAAGAAAAAAAGAAAAAGAAAAAATTACGAGCAGATTATTTTTACTGTTTTTTTTTTTTTTTTTTTTGCAGAGCAGATGTGATGGTACAGGGGAGGACGTAAAGAGGACAGAGATATCCGCAAATCTCGGCAAGGCTGTAACAAAAGAAAGACGGGTTCATTTCTGAAACAAACGGCGCTGGCTCAATTAAATTTTTTTTTGCATCATTTCTAGTTCACGACGGAGAGTAATTAAAAGAGATTACGCCTGAAATGCATTGTCACGTCAGCCTGTAGCGAGTTCGGAAGGGAGATACAGGTTAGAATTTTGCGTGCCCCAAAAGGCTCGTGCGCTCTTCGCAAAGCTATAAGGTTGACTGCGCCAAGTATTTCATCGCTATTAGTCATTGAAATTCTTCTGAAATGTGATACATGACAAGAAATTTCGTTTAATCTTGGTAGTTCGTGCAGTATTAAAACAAGATATATTGGTACAATTTCAGAGGTAATTTGAATTTAAATTCATTTAAATGTTAAGCTGTAGCCTTCTTTATAATTGGCCTTTGTATTCTGCAAATACTCTACGAAATTATTCGCATTTGCTCTATGAGTGTATACGTAGAGTGAGAAAGCAGGAATGATAAAGTTATTTCCCATACATGCATACTAGCGTTCCTACATTTGCTCAGGAAACAGTCAAACGCATAGGAGTCTTCCCAACTTTTTTATAGTAGCGATGCTAAACATTCCATATTTGTAGCCACATGTGTGGTATTATTTCCATACGATACATGGAAATTCAGTTTAGGGTGTTTACCAGAATTTTTTTTCACATTGCATTCTAAAAAGTTTCTTTGACGTCGCCAGTTAGATCTAAGAACCCAGCAGGCCTCGGAGGGGATTTACGAATGGACATGTGGCGGACGCTACCGTGGTGTGGATGTTTCCTCGGAGCGCTCCCATCCCTCCCCCTTATTCATTCCGTTGCTGCTATTCCCCCGACACTTCTTTCCTCATTTTTCTAGTTAGGGTCTAGTCAGGAGGATAGGAACGTCCTTCGCGAGAGCCAGCTGCTTTCACTTGGGGTCAGCTTGCCTCGTGACAAAATAGTGCCCGTGTTGTTTACTGTACAAATCTACAAAAAAAAAAAAAAGACCGACTAACAGCATGGGCAGAATAAGGATGGCGATCGCTTTGAACGAAGGTAGGAGGAAATACGGGACTTTCTCCGAGGAGAACAACGCAGAGTCCAAGAGAGTAGGCGAGGTTGCAAATATTCTCTATGCCGACCAAAATATAAACAAACGATTCGGGCCTATGTTCAACGAGATATTTAATGATTATCCACACACTCGCGTACGGTGCAAACTGAAATACGAAATGTATATACATTCTGAATTAAAAATCGGTGTTTTTGATCGGTTATAATATCGTTACAAAAATTGAACCACAACTTGGCTGCCGGAGACTTACTGCAAATGGCCAAAAATGGCGAATAAAGTGTAGAGTGATTACCCCAGATGCGCAAACCAGTCTGTGTCCCAACTCTGAACTACTGTTCTGTCAACACGACTAAACCACGTGGAGTATTTGACGTTAGAAAACAACAGCAGGCAAGTGCTTTGAGATGTCCCTATTCTTCCTCTAACGTGCGTATAGTGCAGTTTTATTCAATTAAAATTCATAAGAAATATTTCTTTCATATAAAAGTTCTGGTATATAGAACATTAAGAGATAAATAAGCACGCTCATCAGTGTTGACCATGTGATATTGACATCTGTATTGGTGTGGGGTAGGTCAGTGTTGGGTACTTGCGCAGAAGACGAGCAATCGGTGACCAGCAGCTCGGTCAAGAGGGAAACCGACCCAGCCAGCTTTCTATATACCCGCATTAGCTGCGAAACAAGACGAGCTGGTTCGCCGCTACCACGTACTTCCCTGCGCGTGTGGTAATCTACTGCCCGCCGCCATTTGTATAATGAAAATACCGCGCCTCGAGCAGCCTTAACACGGAATACAACACCAACAGTTATGAAGCGGGGGGGGGGGGGATAAAAAGTTTAACAATACGTATCACATGCTGTACTCGTCAGGCAGACCAGGGGTGGGTAAAGAGACGTTCCGGTGCGTTAAGTTAGCGCAAGCGGCCTTAATCTAAACCTACAAGTTAAAAAAGCTGCTAAACACATATTTTTTTTAAATATTACCAACGTAAAAAATCAATACTAAGCGATGCGTTCAACATCACAGAACACTGCTGGGGAGTTCAGAGTAATACCAGGCTTTCCTGGCACATCATTTCCTAGTTAGAAGGATATGTGGTCAACATATCCTAGATGTTCACAACCGATATTTGAATAGCAGTAAAAAACAATAGTTAAGAAAAAAATTTCAGATTGTCATTTTATTGATGCGAAATATTTATCTTTAAAATGTCGAAAACTCTTTATTGTGTGCACGAGATCGAATTACTTGGAAAATATCAGCGCATATAAGTAAATATTTAATTAACGATGTGCATTGTAGACCTTAATTTACTAAAAAGATAATCGTTTTACATAAAGGTACAGCTGCATGTCTCAAGTAATTGAAAAACTTACATTCCATGTTGTTTATATAATTAAAAGTCACAATCGTAGTTGTAGTTATCTTTAAAGAAACTAATTAAAACAACCTCACCTGCGGATATGAAATAATTTATACTGAAATAATCGCAGGGAAAATTTTCCCCTGTTTTGATTGTCAAAATTACGGGAATTTTGCACATATTTTTGAACTGTAGATATTGCTAAATTATTGGAAAATAACTTTGCTAAGAATTTCTTACAGAGAATTCAGAAAATACTTTTCAACGTCCTTTGTTACAATAATTTAAAAATGGTTTGGCTTATTTTTTGTGCCACGTTAAACAGAAAAATTTGGAATGTGATATGTAATTACCCACAAACTAAGGAAATTAAATATTTTATTTTTTGAGCATTAATCAATTATATGTAATGGATACAAGTTTAACACACAGCACGTTTATACCGCCAGCCGCAAGTTCATTTGCGTTATTCATAAGTAAATTTTAGTGAAAAATTCATACCAAATTGAAAAACTCAGTCTGAAACTTGCGTTTGATTTTTCTGTGCGTGCCGGAAACGCAGACAAAATATTGTCTGTGGAAGTATTGAAACGAAAATTGAATAGAATTTGTGGGAAAAAATTATGTAGTAGTATTAACAAAAATATTTGAATTCGTATTTACCAACCTATTTTAAAAGACCAGATAGTTAAAATAATAATAAAAAATGATAGTCATAATACCGGTAGTAATAATAGTAACTTTGTGAAATTAACCACCTGGAGAAATGCTTAACTTAAATTGGAACATAACTCGCCTTGCAATCTGTGCTTCAGCTAATCACTGTACAACTTTCAGTACCGCAAGTAAAGTGGAACATCAGATAGTTCATACCCCACGCCGAATCGAACATTCGACATGACATTTTGTAAGTGGAATGAAATTCCCTCCGCGTCGTTTAAACAGTACACAGATATGCAAAACACAACTTACCGAGTCTCCACTTTCGGCAGAAGTAATGAACGTACCAATTATATGGTACAAATTAAAAATAATGAATGTTTTATTGTGAACTGAACGTCTGCATATAAATAGAGCGCCAATTACAATTTCGAATAAACACAAAATCTTCATATCAGTAATTAGATTTTCTATAAAACATTTATAATTTATATGAATACGTAAAAGATTTATTTACAAAGAAATAGTGAGAAAAAGAAAAAAAATTCAATCCCGTCTTCGCTTGTTCGCACATTAAAATTACTTACGCATTGCTATTTGGTTATTTATGAGCAAATGTCTGTCCAGAAGATACGTGATAGGACGGAGAGATTACTTAAAATAAGCATATGGGAACATATTATAAGCAAGTATATCAGTTAAAGAATACAGATGCAATGGATGACTGAAACATGGGTAAGTGTGCAGAAAATTAAAAGAAGAGAAACGACGAAGAAACAGGGGATAATTTTGCCAGATTTCATACGAACATTACTCTTCGTCTATTCAAAGTGTCATCTGAGTTTGTAAATACGGAAGTAAAACTTTGTCGATACAAATGCAGCGTAGTTGCATAAGAAAGAGAACCGGATACTTAATATTACTGGATATAACCGATTTGCTGTGAAACATGAAGAATACTGAGGTTAATCTTACAGGGAAGGTGAAAATAATAACTCTAGTGGCAACTGAATCTTAACATTAAACGTGCGTGCTCCGAGCTTACACACCGTTCGACGTATTTCGTCGAGTAAACAATTACGCGGAGCTTGCGAGTTTACAGACTTTTGGCGGGATGGGAACGAGCCTCTGGCACGATCTCGAGACTAAAGGATCTGATCTATGGGATTTGCTTCCATTAGCTCGAAGTTACAGTTTTAAGGCGCAGCAAACTATCCATCCCCTTCACACGAACGCTGTAAACACGGCGAGACGAGAATGTGGTTAAAGGGATTTCCCGCCAAAGCGGTTAGGTATAGTCTATACACGCTTTCTACGCAGTTTTGGAATTAAACATTTGAAAAATCCCCATGTATGACGTGTTTGGTTGTTTCCTAATTACATCACGTATCACAAGCGTTTTTTACTTGTGTCAACATAAATGTATCTTATTTTTTGCTTAATATTAACCATTAACTATATATGATTGATAGATTATAACGTTTTACTTATAATTAATATGAATAGTAACAGGGAGAAAATAGGCAAGTTGGTAATGCGTAGTAAGAAATAGTGCTCATGGAAGATAATAGTAAACTGAGTGCACACGAATGCGGTGCGCTATCCCTTCAATGTAAATATTACAAATAAATGGTTTACAGATTTTACAAGAAAACTCTTTGTAGTTTTACAAAGGATTTTCTTGGCAACCCAGTTGCCAAGATATTTTCTTGTACAAATACAAAAAAAATGCCTGCCGTGGGTAAAGTGTGCAGCTTGATAGCGAAATTGGCATCGTGGTGTACACCAGGGACACTCCACAATTATCACCAAACTCTACACATCGCCATGGGATCCCTCCGCGCATGGCGCACGATCCATCGATCCTATCGACTGGCAGTCGACATCGTCCGTGCTGAGACGGTCCTGCGTATATGGGTGCCTTCGCATATCCACTGCTCCCAACAACATCGGGCAGTATGGTGCGAACGATCCACATCGTGGGCTATACTGCGATAACACAACCCTGCGGTTTTCGGCCCGATTGTGAGTCCTCTCTCGGAATCCGTCGATTCCATAAAGCGACATCTTTGGTGCGTCTTACCGGCATTCTGCTTTACTATTGCCCGCGGTCGCACCAACATCTTCCTCGATCTGAGATCGAATGATCCTAGTTCCGAACCAGGATCCAGTTTGATCTTGGCTCCAATGTAAAAGTATTGCACTAACGAAACTTCACGATTCTGGATCTCCGATTCGTCGATCTTGGTTCCAAAGTAAGAGATCGAGATTAAGTATGAGAACTTTTGCTATTGGTTCGTAATATATGACGTCATGGCCGTAGGCGTATTTTTCAGTGTACATAGAATTAGATGTGCGATGTTTTATCTGTTTTAAGTTAATTATTGTAGTACGAATTTTACTGAATAATATTCAAGTATGTTTAATGTTTTAATTTCCCAAGAAAACAATCGAACGTTGGCGTATTTTCATACTACATTTGTCGACGATCTCGGATCGAGATTTCGAACCGCTAATTTTGGCGGTTCGAAATGAACATCTCGATCTCCAGTCCAGCTCTGAACTCGAATAGGGCAACAGTTTTCTATGTCGATCTTATATCCGATCTCGGATCAAGTTTCGAAACACGATTGTGCAACCGGCCATAAGCACGCTATCGTCTGCTCACATCAATGCGGATTCGACTACACGCCAGTGTCTACAACCTCTGGTCAGAGCTCACAGCGCGACTGCCGGATGTGCGGTCAAATGCGAACGCACCAACATGGGCTCATGTGAATGCCAGGCCGTACTTTCGCTATTTACATAGCTTCGTGGTTGTCGAATGGCTCGTTATCTTTGTGATGAGCTATTTCCACTGTCCGGCAGTGTAATTTAATGCGAAATTGAGAAATATAAAAACATTATGCTTTTGAGCATAGCTGTGCGCAATTTCGGTATAACACTAACAACCAATATTTTCAAACAATCGATATTTTTAAAAATAAATACTACTGAAACATGGATCAGAACATTATATCAGTAAATCCGCTATAAACTAAATTCTGCACAACTAGCATGTCATAAACGTCTAATAATTATGACGTCAAGCTTTTCCCACGCAGAATATTTTACTGGTTTGCCACTGTCTTCGCAAGGTATTTAAATGTCGACGTACTGTATTTCTTTCTAAAGTTGACACAGAGAGAGGTCCTGCTAATCGATAAAGTTTAATTGCAAGTAAATGGCAACTGCTTTACTGAAATACTAAAATTCTGCTGGTCACTTAATGATCGAATGTCACTGACTGAACAGTGAGTGATACAGATTTGCGCTCTAGTTTACTTTTCCAAACAACTGTTTCCCGTGAGAATCCGCCAATCTGTTTGCCATCGAGCACAATTGCACAGCTTAGCATCGTAGATTCAACACAAGAGCGTAAAATCTTTTAAAGCATTCTCTTAGCGTAATTTGAAATTGCATATAGGTCCACTACTGTCACAGTTTATTAATTTGAGTTCACTATATGTTACCAAACGAGGTAGCTAAGTTTATGTTTTCCGGGCGAAATTTACGTCCTAAAATTTCTATATAGAGATAAGAGTTTGCTCCTTCCGAAATGATTACGCCATAAAGTGGTTGTGTGACAGTTTCAATTCCAATGGTCGCAAGCCGTACGTTTGCTAGATTGCTAGTGAGTTCAGTGCTTTGCGCATAGGAGCTATAAGTCATTGTATGAGGATTCCAGTGTCGCTTTTAGGCGGCTGTGAGTCAGTTTTAATGGACGCAAAAAACTCCAGAGGAGTATTTGGAGCAATTAACTCTTGCCTAGGAGGTCGCGACTCGAGCCCGAGAGAGTGCGTTCGAGGTGATTTATCTCTAGCGATTTTCCAGTCGTTTGCTGGCGTTTCTAAGTATAGGCTGTTCACGGTAAAATTAGCACTTTTGAAAGCCCTGCTTAAGATCTACTTGTAAACGCGTTGTGTATTCCTCCGCCCTATGTAAAATTAACATTGCAGTGTGCCTCGTCATTTTATTCATGCGTCGGTAAATTAAAAATGTGGAATTATTAATAAAGTAAATATTTTACAAATCTACTCATTTTACACTTGTATGCATTTAAAAAAAATATCGAAATTACTTAATTTTAAGTTATCAAAAATGGTGGCCTGACACTTTTTATTCAACGTTAAGTTATGGAACACTACTTTCTATCCATCGTTTCCAACTTTACTGGACGAATGCCACTCAGTACATCCATTAAAATACATGGACGCAGGGTCAGTGTCTTTTCTAAGGTTCATTTCTAAAGTGCTCACTTTATCGTGAACCACCTTTACGCATATTATCCCTCCATTGCCTTTTATTTTAAAATTACAGGGGCCGCGGTTGCCGTAGTGGCCAATGTGATTGCCTCCTACCGTGACAAATCTGGCTCAATTCCCCGCTAGCCCACTTTCGCATCTTTGCATTTGGGAATCGTGCAGGATGATGCCTCTGTTCGGAGAATTTTCTGGGAGATCTCCCGTTCCCTTAGCCCCTGCATTCAGGCCCTGCTCCATATCCACCTCGCCCCGTACTTATCGGATCTCAAGACGTCGTTGTTGAGATCCGCCCAGACCTCCCCACTCCACTTTGAGATTACAGTGGGCAGGGAAAGTGCTTCAATGGGAAACGGATGTTTTCAATGTCATGCAGTTTGTTCCTGCACCGGCACCTCACGACGACTTATAACAGTTCGTTTTATAGACTGCACGCAACGAGCCAGGAGACAATTCATATTACGGCAAGATATTATAAATTAACGCTAAAGTATGGAAGTGCAATCGCGCCAACAGAGACGAGAACTTGCGCACAGTGCCACGAGTTTAGGGTTCCAATATTATATACAAGGTTTATACTAGCTTCATGATAATTTTTAATTTGTGACGACATTCGGCATATGTTGTCAGTGATTTCTAATAAAAGCTCATTTCATCTCAGCTGATGTAGCAAGAATTACAGTGTAAAATGTACAGTTACTTAAATAGTCCGACTACTTGCAATGCTTTCACATATTTGCTTCCTGACAATATTCGCGAGGCAACTTTGACGCTGGGTTTTCTTAGCGTAAGAAGTAACAATGGCTCGTTTTACAAGACAGACGTATTAAAATTCTTCCGTTTTTCTCGTAAAGTAATTAAATTCTGATTAATTCACATTAAACCCCTGTTTCAAGGCTAAGTTACACTTCCTTATGGCGTGTTATGTTATATCTATCGAGATAACATTTCGAGTTCACCACAGTGCTGAGGTGACATACTTGGCGACTTCCGAGGCCGGAGTAGAGACTGGAAAGTTTCTGGTTCGAATCCCGACCAAACTATGGAAATTGCGCTCTTTTATATCTAAATTCATATTGAGTGTTCGCCTTTTGAGAGCGCGTGAACCATTAACGAACGCAATAGTGAATAACTGTATTACACAGTTTTATGAAAGCCACTGAAAATATGCTAAGAAAAGGAAATCGTACATAAATACTGTTCACGGTAAACTGGCCACTTTTTAAAGCCATGCTTACGATCTACTCGTACGCACATTGTGTATTCTTCATCATACGTAAAACTAACACTGCCTTGGGCCTCCGTTACCTTCGTCGGTCATGTGAAACTACAACACTATTGGGTAAGTAAAATTTAACAAATTTGCTTATTCTTACACGTATGTGAATTAAAAGAACCGGAAGAAAAATTAATAATTTCAGTATTCTTCACATATGTTTACTTAACACTTTTAACTCAACGTTATAGCAAGGAAATACTTTCCCGCCGCACCAACTTTACTAGGCGCATGTCGGTCAGTGTCAATTAGAATATACGCAGGCAGGGGCGGTGGCATTCTCCAAAGATTGATTTCAAAAGTACTCACTTTACTGTGAACAGCCCATAGCTGTTTTTATTATCTTTGTTTAAAATATTTTCCAGGGCGACGTATTTCTGTCGAGCTATTTCTGACGACGTTAATTTATATATGTTATCGCGGAGAAATATCTTAGGCAGAATTAATGCACCAATAAAAAAATAGTCGCTTAAAAGCAAACGGCCATGATCTAGGATTGCCCTTCGTTATTTTTTCTATATTGGCTACTAACATATCTAAGGAATTTACGGAACTTATTTCGAGTCGAATGATATCCCACGTCCCCCTGACCAAATTAATCTGCTGGGGCAAAGCAAAGGCGTTAATAAACAGGAAGAAAAATAAAAATACGTCAGTGGCACGTTACTTACAAGAGAAAAAGTATAGTTGTGTCACGTGACTGTTCAGTGGAATTATTAAACCACGTAAGGAATGCAGGTTTGGGACTAGGTGCTCAAAATACTGACCTCGATTCTAAAAATCGTCTTTTCGTCGTGCTCATGGTCGGTGAAGAATCTTTATCGAGAACACAAAGGAAGTGTATTTGTAACACGAAATAAAGAACTTAAAAGAACTCTTCCGCAAAAAAAAAATCCTTCATTACTGTGCAGTCCTCGTACAGCCAGGTCAGCTAGGATAAACACCGCCTTTTGTTCTACATCTGCCGTAAAAGTGTAGGAAAAAAAAAAAAGCAAAAAGAAGCGAAATCCAAGCTAAGACGAACGGTACTGGCAGAGGTATGCCTTCAGACTCTTTCTTTCATCTGACAAGTCCCGAAGAGTCTTTACAATCGCTTGGAATCCCAGGTCAGAAGTTTGTACTTTGCGCAACGGTCACACACAAACACACACGATAAGGTTGCGTTAACTGAACTGACAAGTAACAGTTACACGTGTTGTCCCCGACCTATAAAGACGTTTATACGTTATTCACGGTAAAGTGAGCACTTTTGAAAGCCCTATCATTTCGAATAATAGTCAATAAGTATATTTTTATGTCAGCCTTATACGTTAGCGTCAGAGTGCTGTGGAATATACACACTGTTTATTACTTACATGGCAATATTTATTTTAAAGCATTGTTAAAACATAAGAAATGGCTGAAAGTAAAAAGTAACTAGGGCCTCAAAAGTGTTCACTTTTCCGTGAACAGCCTATATCAGCACTTCTTGATGGCAATAAATACTTGGGCTACAAAATTTACAGGAGAGAAATTATACTAATACATAAAAGTTCACTCAAAAACTGGTCAATCGATCTCGCCAATTATTTTTGTGGTTGTACCCAAACTATTTTCAGAGACTACAAAACGATATAGTTAACACTTACATTTGAAGAATATAGTTAACACATACGTTCACTGTAATAACAGGGTTCATTTTTTTTACACGTATCACGTATTGAGGTTCGTGTAATGACAAGTATAATATATCCAAGATATTTACCTTTTTCCCTATTTTAATAATCTCCGTAGTTCCACTACTACTTCTCTGTTAGTGACCTCGCCCCCCCCCCCCTCCACAACCAGAGATCATAGATACGTGCCTGCTACCACTTACTGTATTTCAGCCCAGTGCACCAACAACACTGGTGAGATGCGGCCGGGAACTGATGCGTAGAATGGCACCTGAAGACAGTTTGCCGGGGACATTTGTTTTTTAACAGGCGGATAATCAAGTTCTTGGTTGTACCGCTGGGTACTGATCGTAGCGTTGGCGTCCTTGAAACCTAGTAATATGGGTCCCTGCATGTGGAAGAATGCAGCTATAGTCTATTCGCCGTTTCTTCACACTTTTTGAATCAAACTTTTGAAAAATCACACCAACCATGACGCGTTTGGTGGTTTCTAACATATGCCATGTATCACAAGCGTTTTATCCTCTGTTAATATAAAAGTATCACTTTTTTCGTTCAATTGAAGTTTTACCTATGTTTAATTGATCAATTATTGTATTTCATTTCTAATAAATATGAATAAATACAATGATAAAAATGTGAGTTGGTAGCGCCAAGTAAGAAATAGTTCTCATGCAAGATATAATTACAGCTCAGTACGCACGAACTCTGTGCGTTATACTTTGGTGCAATTTTCTATACTTAGTTAAGCTAAGTTTGCCCGAGGTGGAGGAATAACCTAGAAGTAGAAATTTGCAGGGCTCCAGAAAAGTGTGAAGTAAACGTGGATGGATTATAGTATAACCTTCCCGGCTAACTGCCGCGATTTAAATTTTCTTTTGCTTGAGAAACCCGGCGTTCTTCCACTGTCACTGTCATTTTTCCCTGTTCGTGGCGTAACAGTGATTCGTCTCGTGCAGCTATGCGCCGTCGCTGACGTGGCGTATCAAATACCGTGCTATCAGATTTATTCGTTGATTTTTGTAGCGTTCAGTTAGGGATATCCGTTGGCAACACACTTACGGCCTACCCACAATCGACTAACGTTACCGTAAAGTGTTACAATAAGTCATGAATAGGCTACGTGTTGAATACCGGGCGTGGCTACACCCTACGTTATACGTCGCGGCGATGCCAATCGTTAAACACATTGAGTTGAAAGGTGACCAACTGCCAAGTCTTTGCGTTTAATGTTTAACGCCAACAAATCAGAACTCAAGACGTCACAGACAAGCTTAAACAAATAGTGTGAACATTCATCAATGGATAGACTCCCCATCTTCTGAGACGCCCTTTCCCCGCTAGGGTGCAGGCTACTCAAAAATACTCCTACACCTAATCACGGGGCAAAAGCGATCTCAGCTTCAAAACTTTTGAGCACAAATTTCACGGCTAGTTCCTAAAAGGAACATTATAATTCTTATTCACAAAATATGAAGTAGCAAAGGCTTTCTTCATCAAAAAAATTATGAGAGGTTAACACTAGGCAACACGAGTCTTTTCTAGGTTACCATTTATTGAGAAAATATTTTCTTTGGGTTACACCCATTTTTCAACAAAGTTAAATGCATACTATACGTCAAACAATATCTGGTCGCAATTTTACTATTCCGTTCCATTCATTTGTTCGGCGATGCCACGATTTTTTACACAGCACAATCATTATCACAATACCTACATCATTTTAATATATATATAAACCTTGACCTTATACCACGCGTAAATGGTAACCACAGAATGTTACAACACTTGAATTAATACTTTGCTCCGGTTCTTGCAACTTACGTCGCCCCCGGAATGGGCCTCGCACGGGCGGCGACAATTTTTATGTGCACGAGAAAGTTCGCTGACGGTGACGCCTACGAACATTTACGGGCGTAAAACATCTCGTCGTCTCACACCTGGTATAATTTCGGCCCAGCCAAGATGCGACGCCTCTGAAGCAAGCCTCCGGCTGAGTAGTGACGGCGATGACCGGTGCCCATACGCACCTCTTTAAATGCAGCTATTAAATCGGCCCCCCGGACGGCAGCAGTAACACTTTGCGATTCATAGGAAACGTCAACACTTCGGGCATGCAAGATATTTTTAATTAACTGCACATGTCCGAAAGTGACAGTTTACAAAGTTTACCGTGCCGGCAACCAGTCGAACAGCCCGTGGGCATCGGCCCAATTTTAAAGTGAACATAGTTCCACTTGGCAAACAAACTCACACTAATTTTGCCCGCGCTACCCGTCAACTTTACAATCACAAAGTTTGCACACTTTCACAAGGACCGTTCCATTTGAACACCGGTAATTTTTATATTCCGTGGCAAACGGCGTAAAAAAGTTACTTTCCTTAACCCGCTCATATTCAAGTCACTTTCAGAAACGATGTTCAAATATTGCCACAATAAACTATTAAGTGGGTGCGCGCCCCGGACACCTTATCGTAATAATTTCACATCAGTCACGCGCGCACACATCCACCCAAGCTCGGGGACTCGCAGCTTAAGCCCGCCAGCGCGGAACAGCTGGGTCCTCCTCCCCACCCCTAGCGGCTTCCCCTCACACCACGCGGACGCGACGTCACCTCGAGCGATCACCGCATTCTAGGGGCGGCCTTTACAACTAAACACGTGCTAAAAAAATCTGCGTATCGATTATACATATCCTATAGTACATAAGAACGGAACCCTATAAAATATTAAAAAATATTTCCAATAAATAAATACCAATTAATAAGAGTAGGAATAGGCCGGCCTAAAATATAGGAAAATACCATACGATAAAATATGCATATTACAAATACTTATAATACATTTGCCATGATACACAGGTTGCCAACTCTGGCTAAAAGAAATACTAAAAAACGCAAAAAAAATAACCTGAGACCACCATACTCATCTCACTTCGTACATTTCTTTTCAGTTATACTATATCAAGCAACAAACAATAGAAAGCGCATTTAGAAACTAATTTAGCCTAACTATGCTGTCTGCGGAGTTAGTTTATAAAATAATCAACGCCAACAAAGTTAACTGGGTACGTATTTGTGTAGATTACCAATATAATTATAAATATTGCTCACTAAAAAAGCCATCCTCCTTTTATATTTCTACCTGTTAATGGATGACCTTTAGCTGTTAACGTTCACACCAAGCCCATTGTAGACGAGGCTTTGCCTCTTCTCCAGGTTATGGGAGACAGTCTTCTGTACAGGGCCTACGAAAAAGTGGAAACCAGTAACCAAATCACGAATGCTTCTTCAGTGGATTTCCTTGGTCGCGGTGTCAGTGCCCGCAATCAGACTGACGGTCACAACTTTGTGTGCTTGGCCGAGACGCGGCAAATCCTCGCGGAACATACCTCAGTAATGATTGTTTTCGAAACGCAATTTTCTCCATACACAGCGACAATTCATCGACGAATCTCCACTCGCTTGCCTCCCATGGTCGTTAAAACTGAAACACCGCTTGCTGATCCTGATTGGACGTGTTTGGTGTCACACCAGCTATCTCCCACTGTACCTACTTCCACTGCGTATGCGGAACACATACAGCTAGGCGCGTTCCAAAACTCAAATGTCTACACGTCAAGTGGCGCATTTCGATCGGGTTTCATTTCAACGTGAATTACATAGACAGGGTGAAGCTGAAATCGACTGACAAACTTCGAGAGGTGGTTCCTTATACAAAATCAAGTTGGAAATATGGGAACACTTTCTGCATAAAAGGAATGTTAAAGGATATATAAGCCCTTGAAAACAGTTTTTGAACTGTAGTTTTGTGAAGTATCGGAAATGTAGATAAATTATATTACAATTCTCCGAATATTGTTTAATGCTATCTGGATTTTCAACCAAAGATCTAACTCTCATTCACACTTCCCACTGTAATGAAAATAAATAAGGGTGGCCATCCTCTTATTGCACATAACTTTCTTTACCATCAGGACTTATGAATATTTAATGCTGGTTAATTGAGCAGTATGGCGTGATTGACAAAATGGCCCACTTGTTTCAACTGCCCAGGAACCACCACTGTTTTGGTGTAAAACGCACATGAAGAATCGGCTGCAGCGATAAAGTGCCTGGCACGTAGTCAATACTACCTTCATGCGTCTATGTTGCTGTATAAGATGTTCACAGTAAAATGAGCACATTTTAAATACCTGCTTCAGATCTACTTGTATGCACGTTGTGTAGTCTTCCGCCTTATGAAAAATTAAAATTGTCATGGGCTTCACCACTTTATTCATACGTCGGTCAAGTGGTCATTTTTATATTTCAAATCAGAAAAAAAACAGAAAGATAAATAAATAGTTTAAATCACCACACGCTTACTTAACACTTTTTATTCGACGGTAAGATACGAAACTACTTTCCAGCCATCTTTACCAACTTTCCTAGGCGCATGTCACTCAGTACTCCCGTTAAAATTTTTGCAGGCAGGGACAGTGACTTTTTTCTAAGGTTGATTTTAAAAGTGCTCACTTTATCGTGGGAAGCCTTAACCCACTGCACAGACTATGGTGGACATTTTTTAAAACACTTATTGTGAACAACACGTACTGTATATTGATAAGCTGACAGTACTGAAGCTGCCTGGTTGTTTCAGGCAACAGTTTGTGAGCGATTCCCTGCAGGAATGATTGGTATTGCCTACGCGCCTGGTACTATACCGCTGTAGCAGAAAGTTCTGCGAGCGTTTAACACGAAAACGGTAGGCCCTAGACAGTCGCAACAAGAGGGACATTTTCGTTTAATATATAATATTGCTCAATAACCCAATATCAAACGTTCATAAATACTGGCGGTAAAAAATGTGTATGCTGAAATGGTGGCTATTCCTATAACTTCCATTACGGGGGGCGGGGTAAATAATGCGTGTTTGTTCTTAATTGAGGATCCCGATAGATGATATCAAAAACAATATTCAGAAAATGTTCACCAAATTTCTCTGCATTTCCAATATCTCGCAAAAAAAAAATCAGTTTAAAAACTTGGTTTTAACGAACTCATATCTCCCTTAACATTCATTTTAGGTAGAAAGTGTCAACTCCGGTAATGGAACACCGTGGCTTGATCAGCTATGCGAGGGCTTATGGAGCGAGGGTTCATGGTTATGATCGCAGGTAAAGCACTGCGAGCGTGTAACGCTTTTGGCGATAAATTAATATTGATTTTGTACTGTGCTACTTCAGGTTAACAAAAAAAAAGGGGGTTTAAATACGCCTAGAATCAAATGTGTGCAACTGAATAAAAACTAAGAAAAATTATATAAAAATTATATAACATAATACCAAATTCTAACAATCCTGGTCTTAAAGCACGCAACATAGAGCACCAACAAAGATATATATTTATTTATTTTTCAATTATTTCTGACCGCTTGCTTACTTTGAGGCAGACGTTTACCATTTGATATCCGCCTGAGAGTTCAAAACTTTGTTAAACAATTTTATAGTTTGTTACATGTAGGCCTAGTTACTGAGAGAAAATTACTGCCAATTTTATTGTATAGGAGATTCCCTTGGCTCTCTTTGGTAGTCAATGGTGTTGGTGAAGTTATTATGGTAACTTTTCAACTGAATCATTTCCCACAAGCTTCAAAACAACACGCTCTCCTAGAGGGGCCGCGGTGGGATAGTGGCCAGACTACTCGCCTCCCACCCGGGCGAACCCGCCGGGTTTGAATCCCGGCGGGGTCGCTCCCGGATTGTCGCATGTGGGAATCGTGCCGGACGATGCCGCTTGTCGGCGAGCCTTCTCGGGGATCTCCCGTTTCCCCCGCCCCTTCATTTCGGCACTACTCTATACTCACCTCACTTCACCATCATCAGTTCTCAAGACCTCGATTCTAAGGCTCGGCTTGACCTCTTTTGCACAAATTTTTCGTTTTCGCGTCTTATTTTCGGGTACATTGCAATTTACTGACAACGGACGATTATAGAAAATTCACATTTTACGAGTTGTTTAATATTTTTGTGCGTAACTTTAACTGTGTGTTATCTGCTTGTTGTAAAACTCAGGCGCATATTTACAATGTTATAAGGGTGTTTACGGTAAAATGTGCACTTTTGAAAGCCCTGCTTAAGATCTAGTTGCATACACGTTGTGTATTCCTCCGATTTATGTAAAATTAACATTGCCATTGGTTTCATCGCTTTATTCATGCGTCGGTCAAGTGAAATTGTGAAATTATTAGAAAAGTAAATACATTACTAATCTGCTGATTTTTTTACACGTCGATGCATTAGAAAAACAGACAGCGAAAGAAGTAATTTTAAGTTATCTCAAACGATTACCTAACACTTTTTATTCGACGTTAAGATATGGAACTATTTTCTATCCATCGTTACCAACTTTACTGGGCGAATGTCACTCAGTGCGCCTGTTACAATATATGCACGCAGGGGCAGTGACTTTTTTCTAAGATTCAATTCTAAAGTGCTCATTTTATCGTGAACAGCCTTTACAAATAAGTTCTTGCTTTTTTGCAAGCAGAAAATAATACGCAATGATAATACGGTACGAAAGTATTAAACATATAGTAAGTTGTAAATTTTTGATAATCAAACATTTCCAATAATACACCTGAACCCGAATTTATGACACGATAACGAAGAATTTCTGCAAAAGGTGTGAAGCCGAGCCTTAAGAGTGAGATTGAGCTGCGCGTCCAAAGGTCAAGAAGCGAGGGAGCGATACGGGCGACACTAACACGCGCTTCTAGCGCCTCATCGCTCTTACCAGCAAGGCGTGCAGTGTTTCCGTCGTGACGCTGTAGTGTGCAAATTAGATCTGTAACAGTGAGGGTTTTATTACACGCCATGAAAGCCCACAGAATAAACTACGCCCGTATCTTTGTACTTGTCTCTTGCCGCTTAAGGGAACTGCATAGGCAAGCTTTAAAAATGCGATATTTGACCATTTTCAGGAATATTTTTCTCCAAGAATACACTTAATGTGACAAAAGTAAAAAAATAGTGTCATAGATAATTGTTTTTTTTTTTTTATTATTATTATCTTTTCTGACAAAAGTCGTATTCACAGAACATTTATTTAGCGAGATAAGCGTATTCGCGCAAACAATTGTTTCACAGAAAATGTTTCAGTCCATACTGCACTAAGCCCTACCCACCTCCACTACAGCATGACAGGTTCATCAGTAGAGTTAAAGTTGTACGTGCCAAGTACTCTCTTTGTTTGAAGGGGTGTCGAGCTGCTGAAAAGTAAGATGAGCCTGAGGTCTTCGAGGTGCCCAGTGGTAGTGACGAAGCCTCTCACATGGCTCCTTTTATGGTTATTGCGAGGGTGATGATATTGGACTTACGCATGCAGACGTGCGTGACAGCTGCAGTAATGCATAATTCAGAATTTTTATTACTAGTTGCCTGGTTATGTTAAAATATTGCACTTCCCTTTTACGTTTAATATAATATAACTGCGTGTGCTTGTCAACGTGACTATTGTAATACGGCGCGTGGGATTTTTTTTGTTTCGCTCCGGACGGATGACGTCACATGCAGACATCGCGACGTCGCTGTTCCGACTCCACAACGCGCGAGGCGGTTCAGCCGAGGCGCGTCAGTGCGCGTGGAACGCTATAGGCTGTTCACGATAAAATGAGCACTTTTTAAAGCCCTAATTATAGATATTAACCGCTAGTAAGTATATCTTATTGCAGCCTCATGCATTAAATTTTGATGGCGGTGAAATTTTTGCACTGTGTTTATTGGTCACGTTGCAATTGTTGTATTAAAAAGCAGCAAGACGATGGAAATTGGACGAAAGGAAAATTTTGGAAGGGCTCACTTTACTGTGAACATCCTGTAACTTCATTAACGGCACCAGCTGCGCGGTTACTGCGACACCAACTCCGGCTCCGTCGACATGAATAGGGGCTTGCGAGGAGCACGTCCGCGCGTGATTGGATGGCGTCGCTGGAGTCTTCCGGAGTCGCTCTGGAACGGCAGAAACTACGACAAGCGGGCGGCAGCCGTATCCTTGTCGCTCCAGACACAATTGCGAACTCCTCCTATCACCGCCATTGTCTCCCACGCACGAACACATACATCTCCTCTCCCCGCTAAAACCCACCCTCCCACTCACCCCTTTCCGAAGACAATCAAGAAACACATTTCTCGTCCACGCCGTTAAATTCGTTCCGCCGGAGAGGTCCTCTGAAATTTCCTGCAGTTTGATTGAATACGCGCTCTCTAAAGATGATTAAGTGATTCCCATAAAAGAACGATTAACTAAACCTTCCCCAATCAACCATTGATGGAAAATTCCATACACGATAATTCACGAGGAGTTAACACCACTCACCGGGCATAGCCCTTAACATCATTTGGAGCAAAATATGTCATATATAAGTGGGTCCTATTCCCCATATTTACATAGTAATTCGAAGAATTGGAAAAGCCTCGATTACTGCTTATGGGGATGGATGAAGAATATTGTTTACCAAAGGACTGCACAAACACGCGAGGAATTACTTGCGCGTATCATACATGCCGCTACAGAAATCAAAGACAGCCGTGTGCAGCTACATAGAGCAACACTTGTGATTCACACACGTGCATGCAAGTGTATGGAAGTAAACGGAAACATTTTTTAACATCTTTTGTGTGCTTGTTAGACGCAATTGTGATGCTCAACTGTGCACAATACGGTCTGATAATACATCACTGTATTTACTTCTGAAATTACTATGTATATATTGGGAATAGGACCCACATTATATGACATGTTTTGCTCCAAATGATGCAAGGAATAAGCCCTGTGAGTAACGGTAGCTCCTCGTGAATCAACCTGTATATTGGCCATAATAATTGTTTATATTTGAACGAAAAAAAATATATATATATATATATATATATATGTTACGTTGTCAGCTAATCATGAAAATTATTTCTATATCTTAACGCGACTGCCAAGTGTGTTCGTTTAATTATTTTAGGCATGTTACGGCCACCTTTCAAAATATCGCTTTCAAACAAAAAAAAAACACTTTTCCCCTCTTTACCCGGGCCAAATTTCTACAAAAAAATTTTTTACTAAATTTTTAATGCCCAGAAAATTGCTGATAAATTATGATTTACAGACAAAAAACGCACAATAACACTAACTATTATAAATTTTCTCCTACTTGCCATTTTGTTTCATGATTCTTTTCGTCAACCAACACAAAAATTTTTTGTTCGAAAGCGATATAGTCTAAAGTAGCTTAGGCACCCCTAAAGTATATAAAGGTTGTTCACGGTAAACTGAACACTTTTGAAAGGCCTGCTTAGTATTCACTTGCATGCATAGTGAGTATTTCTCCACCATATGTAAAGTTAATATCGCCATAGTCGTCATCACTTTATTCACGTGTCGGCCAGGAAAAATTGTGGAATAATAAGAAACATTAATTTGTTACAAATTCGCACATTATTGCACTTATTTGCACTTTAAAAACCGATAGGAAAAGAAATCATTTAATTGTTCACAGATGTTAACCTAATACTTTTAATCCAACGGTAAGACAGGGAATCTCCATCGTCAACAATTTACTGCGCATATTCCTGCCAGAGTTCCCGTAAAATTGTATGCAGGTAGAAGCACTGATATTATTAAGGTTGATTTGAAAAGTGCTCACTTTACCGAGAACAGCCTTTAACATGTAAAACTATATTTTGCTTCATTCGGCCTGTCCCGCTCTAGGCGGTGACCTTAACATGTTATTGAGTGTACTGTTATAATCGGTGGCCATGGCAAATTTATTTATTTTTTTTATACATATTTGGGTAAAAATAAGTGTTAAAAAATCAATGACATATCAACGTTTTTAACAATATTGCAACGTTACTTTACCCGTTTGGCGGAAGGATACAATATCAGTAAAAAAGGAAGGAAAAATGGGGCGCGTCTGTGTTGGGGACACGACCGTTTGTTTTTCGTGAATACATTTACGTTGACGCGCAACGTTTCTTAAGTGCTATTTGTAAGCATAGCTTACTCAGATACGTTGGACGGCTTTTTAAATAAAACGTTTTCTGCTGGAGCTCTGCACGCCTTTCGGCGGCCTACCCAGGCGGCCAACTTAAAACATTTACTCACGAGTATTAAGGTGGGTCAGGCAAAGAGTATAAAGTTGACTCGCAGAGTGACGGTTCGGAACGCCCCCTACGTAGCGTAGCGCGGACGCAGGTTTTGTCACGCAGTTAAGCAGGTTAAGGCCGGCGACTGCAGCGCTGCGCCACGTAATTTCCGGTGTTTACGACGGCTGCCAGACCACGCGGGTATCTGGCGCGGGCCAGCGCGCGCGCGCACGCACACACACAGATATATATTCAATCCCAGGGCTGGTCGGGATCGCGCCGCCGCTTGCAGTCTGCAATCACGATAATTGCGTGGCTGCAGCGCCGCCTGATGATGACGCGGCACTGCCCGGCATCCCACCCCCCCCCCCTTCTCAATTTTTTCAACCCATTCAGCCAGCGATGGACGAGCGCCGTACCTTTTAACACCTGTGTAATCAATTCACGGTAACTTCTAAAGTTTTTCTGAAGCCCTCCTAAAGTTCTAATTCCAGGATATTCCTTCATCTTATGCAAACAAAGCTTAACCGAGCTTCGAAAATTACACCAAAAAGACCGCGCACCGCGTTCGTGCGCATTCAGTGAAATAAATATTTCCCGTAATAACTATTTATTACTAGGCATTACCAACACACATATTTCCTCCCTGTTTTAATTCGTATTGAGTATAAATTAAATAATATAATTTATAGATTATATATATATATATTTAAGGTATTTAAAAATAAGGGATTTCTTGACGTGAATACGTTTTTAAATTTGCAACAATAGTGGGAGGCAATTCAGAAAATCTGGTGATAAAATCCGGGGAACAGTTTGGTATTGCAGCTCCGAATCCATCGTCTACATTCAAAATTCAATTACAACAGTCGATTACCATAGGATCAAAGAATATGTTACGTTGAGTGAGGACAGCGAAGCATCGCTCAAGGGGGGGGGGGGGGGGCGGAGCAATTTTGAGTTCGTTTCGCCACGTCTCAAAACTTCCGCGTAGTATAACTTTTGACTACAATAAGCCACGACGCTCATTTAAGTTTCAATCGACAGCTATCGTCATGATCAATCGATTGTGTGTATAAAAACATTTGTGTGGCGTCGTTATGGTGAAATTGTATGAGTTTAATATAAAAAATTAAGAAAACTTAACACAATGTCAACCAATACTCGAAAACAGCCAAGTCGAAATACAGAAATCGTATACAATTGGAAAGAACATATCAAAAGCAATCCAGTGATACCCATGAAACCCCATATGATCGAGTGAAGCGGTGCCGGGAACGTAAAAAAAAAAAAAAAAAAAAAAAAAACATCAAGGCGTTCGAACGCGTCAACGTAGACGTATTCGCGCAAAACAAACGCCCGTACCCCAACAGAGCCACACCCCATTTTTATGCTAACACAAGAATAAAACGCTTGTGATACATCGTATTTTAGAAACAACCTAATATGTCATACATGGAATGATTTTTCAAAGGTTTGATTCAAAAAGTGTGAAGAAACCGCGAATAAACTATACATAGGGTCCGACTATGACCCTGCACGACCTACTGAATCAGTCGCCCCGAAAAAAAATGTAAGTTAGTTCACAAACAGGAATATTTTATATTCGTACAAGGTGACGTTATCATTATCATAACATCGACAATACTCGAATAAATGGATTTTTGTATACAACAGCTTCGATATAGCTACTATAATGACGCATAACCCAATTTTTTTTATAAGAAGTGGTAAACGAATGTTTGTTAAAGACTTTGAAATAAATACACAGCCTAGCATAGTCAAATCACACAACTTCAAATAAATCACAAACTGAATCCAATCTAAAAAAGATATCACAAATATCAATTCTTTTTTTATGAAACTTATTAGACTCTGTATTCACCAACAATTTTCAAAATAAATTTGATATGGTTACTTTTCTACAACCAATTTAAATTTAAGAGTTCAACAGTATTTCCAAAAGCGATTTCAATGTTAAAACGCTTTAGTACATCCGGTACCTACTAACTTACATGCTGTGGGCTGCCTGATCTCGCAAGATATTCAAACCCACGACATATCAACCCGTAAGTCGGCCTGCAACCAGATGGGGGTAGAAAACTATGGGGGTAGAAAAATTTTGGTTATTATATGTTTATGAAATAGTAAAACTTCACTCTATCTACATAATATTTAAATATTCTTGAATATAAAACAATGAATACGCTCAACAAAAATTAACATCTTTCAGTTTTCAACTATGATTATGTTCGAATAGTTTGAAATAACGCAAATCATGATGCTCTCAATAATTGGCTAACTGCCAAAATCAACACTTATGTTTTATAAAAGTTTGAAGCAGAATTTTAAATCTAACTGAAAAGTAGAGAAGTTGTAAATATTATTATATAATATATTATTAAATGTAACAATAAAATGGCAATTTACTTCGTATAAAATTGTCCATTCAGCAATAATTCGCTAAACAGCCACCAAATAAAAAAACAGTGAACAGTGAACGGTGTTGTATTTTTAATTCAAACTTATATTTGTTGAATCAAACTACTAGACACAAGTTTTATAGAATCTTCATAACTGACATAAATACGTATTTAATGTCTTTTCATACGAATAATCAAAAAATATTCTAATAGGGAAATTTTACACGCAATTTTAATTGCACTAGAGCTAGATATCCTAACAATAATTTACATAGACCTAATCGAGTGTCATGCATTTTCAAGTTTATGCTATAAATTTATTGTGTTGCTGTATATGTGTCATCGCTACACACAGCTTGATTACGAGCCAGTTTAATGCATACTAAAAAACAAAGGTAAGAAAAGTATTTTTAGTATGTGCAAAAAAACCTTACTACTGTATTTAGGCGCCGAGGCAGTATCCTTAACAAGCGCCGACAGAAACAAACTCTATTTGAAACAGCTGCATACAAAAAATAAAATAGGGAGAGAGAGGAAGAGATCCTCTGAAATACTATTTAAAATTTCCACTTTTCAGACTAATTATGAAGCGAAAAGCAACTGCGCTACTCTGCTCTGTAACCAGTTCTTACAATCGCGCTAATTGCCATAAGCAATGAACCAGTTCTTTTCGTCGCAGAATGCTTGGGCGAATTCATAACTAGAATAAAAATCTGCATGCTTCAGGAGAACAAATATCATTAATGGTGCACTGCAACGAGCAAGTTTGTCCCTGCTTTAGCGTGTCTGACCCCGATTCTGCCCATTCTACAATGCACGGATGCGTATGTAAACGGACACGGAACATGAAAACTGAAAGAATCTGGATGAATCTGAGCTGTATTTCAATATACAGAATAGTAGTGATATAAAACCTATGAAACAAAAAACATACTAATTAAAAAATTAGAGACAAAAAAGCTTTACATAATACACACTTAATTTTTGATATTTAAATAATGTTTTATTTCATAACTAGTACTGTCCAATTTACATGTGTGATTATTAAAACAAACACTATAAAAGTCTCATGTATTTCTGTTGTTTACCATAATGGCCAGAACGAAAATACAACATAATGCTAGATTCCTATTGGCTAGACGGAATCTCGGACACAGAAGAGTTGGAAGTTGATTAGCTAGTTAAGTTCTCCCGCACGTATCCGTGTAGGCATAACTACAATTGTAGACCAATCATGGAGTGAGTGCATATCAAGTTGTTTGCATACGCGTTAAGCCGCGTACGCCCAGTACGAGGCGGTGTGCAACGCAAGCCTCGGCTTGAGGCATGTGTCACATCGGCATGATCAGATCGGCGTATGCTCGGGACGACCAACGCGAACTATCGCACACGGCAGTGCACAGCGTGGCAAACTTGAGAACACGGAAACACACTTTTGAGAGACATAACATGCGAAGAAAATTACCAAATTTCGTGTGTATGGCAACTGAATACATATATGCGAGATGCTATCACCATCAAAGAAAGACTAATTGTTACTTTAAGGTTCTTAGCAACTGGTTATTCATACACGAATTATACAATATGATAAAAAATGATACATTGTTGAAATTTCTTACTCAGTGTCACTGAATATACTACTCAATGGGTTCTCATCGCCACGACCAAACTCAGTATCAATTCCATACGTTTCATTATTTGACGATGAAGCTGGAAATTGTACACTTGTAGAGGTGCGAGAAGGTACTTGACAAGAAGGGGTTTTGGGCGTTGGAGTATAGCACACAGGGGAAGGAGAAGGTACACTTGAATTGACCACGATGAACAATAGAAATTATAATAGCTAGAAGTGTAGTCTCATGATGAGCGGAAAAGAACTATCCTGTATCTGCGTGAAACAAAACGTCCGAAATGGCTTGCTTTACATAAAGTGAAGTTTGCCTTTCATATTTTCGCAGGTCATTCGCTACATGGGTTCCGAATTATTCGTAAGGATAAGTGCTCACCGATTCCGTTGTCTATATTCGAATTCCATATGCGTTCTGTAGCATAGTTTCATTATTTTTATCATCAGTTCAACAGTGTTTCATCGCTGTTTTTGGTGTCGCTGTATATGCAATTTTATTCTTCAAACTCTTTAAAGTAGACTATGGTGTCTTCGTCACATCGTGTGTCGTAGAATCTGTGATTTATGAATAATCATCTTGGCTTTCACCAGAAGTGTTTTCGGTGTTCTCAAACATACAATAATTTCCTAGCTATCGCCATTACTTCCGGGTACTCTCTTCAGAAGAAGCATGGTTAGAAATTATTGAAGATTGTTAAAGACGTGGAATTTCCCGCACCCATTGGGCGCAATGGATGGGAAACACGTCATGATACTGGCACCATGGCCCAGTGGAACTGAATACCATAATTATACGAATTTTTTCAGTCCAATATTTGGGTTTTGGTAGACGCTAATTACACTTTCTTATACGTAGAGGTTGGATTGCCTGGCAGAATCTCAGATGGAGGTGTCTTCAAAAACACACAATCATATAGGGAACTATGAAATGGACAACTTAATGTGCCACAACCTCAAATACTACGACTTCCGTACGCCATAGAAGTTCCATGTATGATATTGGCAGATCAGTTGAATTAAATAGTTATATCATGAGACCGTTCAGAGTAACACCGCCAAGTTATTCAAATGAAGTAATATTTAATTATCGCATATCCAGGGCTCGCCGCGCTGTCTAAAATACGTTGCGTGCAATGTGTTTGGTGTTCCGATTTCTTCGAATACCAATACTGTTAAAACAAACTTCTTTGGTTGTAACAGAGGCATATCTACATGATTGTTTTTGTAAACTCCCTGCTTCGAAGACTGTTTATACACCTGCGGGGACATTTTATCGAGAACCAAATTGACAACTTATTCCAGGTACATGGTAGAATAACTCAGAATCCAATGCGCTGCAGCCTATCAGAAACACACTTAGACGAGTAAGTAACATAGCAAAACATATACGTCAACATTTAGCAAAACATTTTATTTAACAATGATGTCATTCCTTAGCAATCTAATTATTAAAGCATGTATAGATATATTTGGATAACACAGGCAACACAGACGGGTGACAAAGTAAGGAGCTAGTGTATTTACATCAGCCTTGATATGTGAAGTGTCGCTTGGTGTGTTCTTGTTCGTAAGAAATTGAAAACAATCGTATGTAAACTATTTTTAAGTGTATGCCGTCCACACCAAAATACGTAATAAATGCTGTAGAGACTAGTAGATAAAAATTAATTTAAATCCAAAGTACTTATTCCTTGAAATAAGAATTAAATTCATACTTATTGTATAAAAATACGTCGAAAATATTTTTATCAAACTCAAGATACCTCCTACTTCGAATTATCTATGTTCTATTCTGTAAATATATCACAGCATTTAGTAAAGTAAAATAAAATAAATACATTCCTGGTTCAGTAAGTTTACTTTTATTTTCGTGAACGTTTGTACAATGCCAAGAGGGAAATGAGATTTTTAAAAAAAATTTTGTTCTACAGGCACATTCACTTCGGTGGATATTTCACGCCAAGCATCTTCACTTTAATTTTCTTGTGATAATCTTCACTTTTTTTTCATCCAATAACAATCGATTACCTTCGTAAAGTCCAACCACTTTACTTAAATCTTGGTTGCCGTCCATGATGCGTGCGAAGTGCAGAGCGAGGCAAACACTACCCGTCCACTTGCAACGCACTGCTCGTACTGAGGCGCCTTTGAGCACGAACGTTTTACCGACAAACCCAAGGATGGCCGTGCACGCCTCGGGACGACCATACTAGGTATAGGCTGTTCACAGTGAAGCGAGCAGTTTTTAAGGCCCTCCCAACAGGCATTAACCACTAATAAATATATCTTATTGCAGCCTCGTGCATTAAGTTTTGAAGGTGGTGAAATGAATACACTGTGTTTATTGACCACATTGCAATGTTTATATTAAGAAGCAGCAGGAAGTTGGAAATCGAATGAAAGGAAAAATTTGAAAGGGCCTTTAAATGTGCTCACTTTACCGTGAACAGCCTAGACGCACAGTGCGAGGCAGTGTGTGGCGCACGGATTTACTCATCCGCATCCCTGTCATTGCATTTGCAGGACGGGGCTTTGGCAGGCACGGGGTTCAACTAAGTCGATATATTCCAAGTTATTTTCCTCCACCGCTCGAGGCAAGTTTTGTTGCAGTTCCTTGATATGAAATTTTATCAACCTCAGTACTTTATGTTAAGCACCTAATAGCTTCAACGCAAAAAATGTCAGATTTTTAATACTAATTATGCATCCTGGATCATCCTGGTCCTTCGCACGACACACGTGATTTGACGTCCCACTATTCTAAATGTTATCTCCTGTCTTTCTTTTTCCTTTGTCCCCTACACATCTTTTTCCCTTGTCCTCTACACAATTCCGTACGCAGCTTAGCTTATAATGTACTATAAAACTGTATATTTACTCCAACTGTCCTTTGAAGAACAAATTGTAGCAGTCGTCTCATTGTAATGAAATAGGAATACTGGGGTTTATTAAGAAAGATAACTGAATCAGCTTATTCGTGTACTCGGAAATAAAAAACCCCTGGGTAGCTTTGCCCACCGGAATACGGAGTAATTAAAAAAAAACGGAGGTTTGTACTCAAACTGATTGTGCGTACAAACTATGACTGTTTACCTAAAAAAGAAAAAATCACTGCAGTAAAAAGAACATTTTACTCATAACGTTTCTTGACATATTGTGGAATTAACACCCTGCGAAAGGCCCCGAAAATCTTCAAAAGTATAAAACAAAAATTGCTCAGTGTAAGTGCTGTTTTTAGATAGTGCAGCTTTCGGCCATCAGGTTTCTTGCTTGTCAAGACGAAGCGCAATGAGATAAATGTTTTTTTGAATAAAACAAAACTAAACAAAACCTTTATCTCAGTATATCTATTAAATCCAATATGTTGGTCCTGGCATTGACTTACATAATCGATATGAAATCACGATCGTATGCGCCTTGAAAAGACAAGTGCGGTAATATATAACACTCAATATTCACACCTTAACTTTTTTAAATTATAAAAATATATATAATTTAAAAATTATTATTAAAATTATTTTATTTTATTGGCTCCTCAGATTCCTCATTGTGGCTGATGTTCAGGATACCTCAGCCACGATGAGGAGGCAGTCAGCCACATTGAGGAGCGAGCACTTTTTTTCACAATTTTTTGGAAATTTAGGAGGGTTTGAGGGGAAAAAATGATAAATTTGGGGTAAGAAACAGGCTTTTTCGAAAGTTTAACGGGCCATTTTGAGGGAAAAACTAATGATTTTGCCGGTAAAATGGCCGTCCCAGGCCGCTGGCCGCCTGTGACGTCATCGCGGCAAACTCCTACCACCTATCCCGGATTCCGTCGCCACAGCTTCGGCCAAACAATACTACTATTTCCGTTGCAGAAGAAGCCTAAATAGCCTCCCATCTTGATTTGAACATAATTATCTTTTTAAAATAAATAACTCAGTAACGTCACAGAGTAGACAAGTACACGGAGGCGACATGGCGTGGCAGTATCCACTCTCAGATTGGCCGCTTGAGTATCCGCACTGGAAAACCAGGTTTTTGGTGATCAACAAAATTTTATTGGTGGCCACAAAATTCTTCTGTCAATAAAGACGTCCCAAAATATTTTACAGCACCAACAAAAGTTTTTTGCCATTCCAGTATTTAGTGGCAACTACAAAATTACGCCTGTGGCCACCAACAATTAAAAACTAAAATAAACATCGCCAGGAGCGAGACTCGAACCCTGCTCTTCTCACATGCAAGCTCAGTGTATTACCGTTGATCCTCCTTGCTCGACCATAAGAGACACTCTGGAGCATGTAGATAACACAAGTCTATTGTGTGGCACACACAAAGCCTGCACACACTTCACCACACAGAAAACAAATTTTCTGTAATCATTTACGTGTAACGTTTACTTATTTACAAGACATGAATGATATAAACGATGTTCTTAAGAGTATCTCTTACGAATTAGTTCGTAACCTGGTGCAAAGAAACGAACTTCGGATATGCAAGTCAGAGCGCACACGCAGAATTATAATGAATGTAGTTTTGCAGTTGCAGCAAATGTTTCTTACTGCGGATGATATTAATGCTGATACCGCCAACTAAATGTTTTGGTGGCAGCCAATGAATTTATGGTTAATTATGTTATTGAGCACTAAATAGCATTGGTACACCACAATCTGTTTTTTTTTTTTAATACCAGAAACAGAATTTCTCCTTGGAAAGCATATTACCGAACAGCTTTTGTAGCCACTAACAATTTTTTTTTTTTCAGTGTGGAAACAGGCCTTGTGCGTAATTGGCTACTGGATGCTGCGAAAGATCCTCTATTGGCCGGGGCGTTGTTTGCGAGAAGGCAGGTCAGCAGGCGCTGATTACAGAGAGGCGTTCCTACATGTCACTTGCCAGGGATGTTAGATCGTCAGTGCTGTGTCATGGTACGGGGCATTCAAAATAATGTCACACTGGTACAAAATTATGGTACAATTCTAACACATGCGCGTAAAATCACAATTTTTTGTTTACTTTGCCATCATTACACAACTGTTGTTTGAACGTAGCACTACTGATATCAAATACAAATGAAACTAACTCGCAGATGAATCATAGGGCTTCGGCTTTTGGCTTAACAAAGTGCTACAAACTGATCAAATTTTATTTTACTTTGGAGTCGTTAGCTGCATAATTTTACTGTAGTCAGATTATGGTGCATTTGCATACTATGGCGACCTCGTCATGGTGCATGGTACACAAGGTCTAATTATGGCACAAGTACCATGAAAATAGTACGCCTAACATAACTGCTGGCCACTGACGCCACTTTGCTGGCGTGTGCGGCTGAAGTTCGTGGAATAAGCTGCTGTTTCAACTATGCATTCTTAAGTATAGGCCGTTCGTGGTAAACAGAGCACTTTTGGAAGTCCTGCTTAAGATCTACTTGTATACACATAATTTATAATTCCGCCGTAAGTCAAACTTACATTGCCACGAGCCTGATCCCTTTAGTCATGCCGCATTCAAGTGAAACTGTAAAAATATAACACAAGTTAATATTCAACAAATTTGCTTATCCTTACACATACTTGCATTAAAAAAATAGAAAGATAAAGAGATAATTTCAAGTAATCAGAAATGTTTATCTAATATTCTTCGTTCAACGTTAAAACAAGGGACTACTTTCCCCCATCGTTAACAACATTACTGGGAGCACGGTAATCCATGTGCCCGTAAAAACATATCCAAGGTAGGGGCAATAACATATTTCGAAGGTTGATTTCAAACGTGCTCACTTTACAGTAAACTAGGGGAGTTGATATCGGGAAAAAATGGCGGTTATTTCTGAAAGTATCGTTTTACTAAACGATATATCGAATGAAAATATAGATTTTATGTACATCAGGAACTGATATTATGTGTATTAAAGGACTTAACAAATGTAAAATTACTTTGAATATTACATACTGAAGACACGAAGCATTGCAGAAAAATGTGATGTAGTATTTTTAATTCAGCTTATGTATTCAAAACAGAGCTTATTAAAAGAGCATTTTAAAATCATTTATTTCCAATATACGGAAGAAAATATTAATTTAGATTAAATATTGTCATTTCGATAAATCGATATATTTTCAACATTCTTACCGGTAACAGCCTATACTCTGTGGCAATTTGCAAAACAATATCATCGAACCTTCATCTGATATTAATGTGTGCATGCGGTAGAAAGTTGCACAAACTAAACTCAAAAAATAATAAAAGGTTTAAACTGAAATAAATGTCTTATTTTAATAACATGACAAAAAATTACCCCTCTAATAATAATATCAATAATAATTTTTAAAAATGTAATTAATATTACCGTAACAATTTTATAATTTATTATTGGGGCTGTTGGTGGTTTAAACCACGCTTCATTGCGTAAATTAATAGCATATTCATCAATCAGAAATAATGAATGAATAATAGTAGCAATAATAATAGGGGAAAATTTATTACTAATATAGTTTGCTTGTTATGTACAGTCATCGGGGGTTGCGAGAGGCAAGTGAAACTGTGGCGAACTTTGCGAGACAGGCTGTAGCGTCGGCGAGGGAACCTATACCCGACAGCGCGGCGACACCGATTGAATTTGCTCACGAAGAACAGCTGAGGAACGCCCGTGTTTGCAGAACCATGCGGGAGGAAAATTGGAGACGTGGAGCGGTGGCTAGAAGTCTGGCATGATCTTTCCCCGAGAACTCAGTCCGTCTAAGGGCTGTTCACGATCAAGTGAGCACTTTAGAAATGAACCTTACAAAAAAAAAAAACACTGCCCCGGCATGCATACATTTTAATGGGCTCACTGACTGAGTGACATTCGCCCAATAAAGTTGGTAACGATGAATGAAAAGTAGTGTCATACTTCAAAGTCGAATAAAAAGTGTTAGATAACCATTTGTGATAACTTACAATTATTTCTTTCGCTTTCTGTTTTCTTTTTTTTTTCTACGCGTCGAAGGGTAAAAATAAGCAGATCTTTAAAGTATACACTTTCTTAATAACGCCATAGTTTCATTTTACCGAAGCATAAATAAAGTGATGAGGCCCATGGCAATGTTAATTTTACATAAGGCGGAGATATATACAAAACGTATTTAAGTAGATCTTAAGCAGGGCTTTCAAAAGTGCTCATTTTACCGTGAACAGCCTATTGTACGTTTCCTTTTTTTTGCGTCGACAGTGAACAACTTATGTAGGTACGGTTTTTACCATTTAAATTTGTCGGTGTCTTATACGCCTGAGAAAAAAAGTTATTAACTTTTTTTAGAAGTAGACGCTGCGGTTTTTTTTTGTGGTCATAAAATAATTTTAGTTACTACGAAATTGTTTAGTACCGATCAAAAATAGCGATATTCGTTAAACACTAAGGAATACTTTTTTAGAAACAATAAATTATTTTGTCATCATATAATATTTGTCAGAGTGTACTACAGCGAAAATTCTTTTGGTGTGAATTTTTTCCTCCAGTGCATTAAGATCAATAACAACATGAGGAACAGGAGTTTATAATACTAACGTATTACGTACAAGTATTTTATAGTGACCACTGAATCGCACGAACTGATTTAACTTTGATGTTGAGCGAATTACTTTAACACTTTAAAATATTATTTTCTCGATTTTCACCCTACCTCAATGAACTCATTAATAAAGATTTTACGCGTATAGGTAAATACAACAAGGCCTATTTATTTAGAGAATCCCAGAAATGTACACTCCACCTTTGGAGTACGACTATAGTGATTTTGTACAGTCAGTTGAAAAAAAAAAGACATTTTTCAGAGCACTGCAAAGTAATTCATCATTCACAACGAGTTAAATTTTCCTTGGAAAAGTGTACCTGTTTGCACCCGAATGAGTACCCGTGGTATAGCACTGAATAGAATAGTACGCTTAAAAACGGTAGGCAAAACGTATTTAAACGTAACGCCTGCTAGGCAAGACAGCGCAAGCAAAGTATTTTAAGCAAAACTTACAGCCAAACGCCGCAAATAAACTTAAACCTGATTTATTGATTCACAAGTGATTCTTACTGGTGCAGTTTATTTACCAATAGAAACATTGCATAGCGTGCTAAGATGATAAAAATCAGTTTTGCAGATTTCAGTATTAACGCCAGTAAGTTATTTTTCAGAAAAAAAATACTTGTTTTGTAAAGTAAAAATGTGCAAGGTTTACAAATAGTACTTTTTCGTTTGCAAAAATTTATACTGTGTGAAACGCATGACTTCAGTCCGACTTTTAAATAGCGAAAACCAGAAATGCGGATAATAAATTGCAAGCGCGCAGCCATGCATTGATGAAATTAAATTATAACATATTGGCTGAGTGTCTGCAATGCGGAAGGCCTGCTGCCTGATTCGTTGTACACAAGGCAAAATCATGATTCAAGTACCTAGGAATTGTGTTCTTACTGCTGCCTTGGCTCGTATTTTCTGTGCGCGAAATAAATAACAAGTAGAGAGGAAGCGGTGAACTATGCAGCAATGGAACAGGCATGAAGTTTTAAAATATTACCAACGGTGAAAAGAAAGGGGTAAAAATAAATGAAAAAAGTTTACTGAAATGAAATTTATTTGCGCCAACATTTCCCGGTTTTTATTTAATTTAAATTTACTGCTTGGAGAAATATATCCTTTCCCGTTAGTAGTCAAAAAATTTTAAGTTTGAAGCATTGCACATACTTATTTTAAGCGATATTAAATACCCGAAGAAAAAAAAAAAAAAAACACTTTTCGCATTGATCTCGTTCACGAGGATCTACGAAATTCGACAGCTGACATCAAACTCTAGAACTTTAGAATAAATACACAGATCGGGAAAAAATCAGTTTTAACAATTTATTTGAATAACTATATCACCCATCCACTTCAGATAAAGTTTTCATAATGACATGCAGGCAACGCGAAACGAATGGCAGTATCGGAAAAATAACGAAAAGAAAACACATCGATATAGTTTCAGAGCTCGTTCTGCGATTGGCACTGACTTTCGACGAACAATCGTCAACCATACTCTGAAATATTGGACTCGTAACCCAGCCAAACGGTGGAAGTTCCTTCGAGTCCACTACGGCGGAACGGTTTATATTACTCTACGCGGCGTCCTCATCTCACGAGGAACTATGACCCATAAACATAAATACCATGGAACTTCGTCCATTGCTTTCAGTTTATTTCTTTCCGCTTGACTCGTATTCTCCACAGTTATGACAGAGGAAATTAAGTTAACATCACGTGGCTTATGCTGCACCGGCAATAAAATAACTTGCTTTCTAACTAAAATTCTATAACAAAATACAAAAAAAAAATGGATTTTGTTTAGAACTAAAAACAAATACCTTAGAGAAAAATGTCAATATTTTATTCTCTTACAGGCAACTTCACAATTTTCATTAAAACAGCATGTGGTTGCAACAGCAAAAGATAAAAAACACTCCAAATTACTGAAATTTCGAAGTAAACTACTGGAAATTTACTCCATAGAACTAATAAAATTCATCTGATTTGCTGCTGTGAGTGAATTTCACTGTTTAACCTGCAATTTCTATTGATTTACACCTGAAGCCAATTCTCCGGATACTGATTCCCTTTGCATTTTTATGCTTTGCAAGTTATTAATAGCTTATTAACAGAATTTTCAATATGTAGTACTTCGCCGATTAAAAATCACTGATTACGTTTTAGAGTATACATCAAAGATACTGATTTCTGCAGCTGCGACACTCAGGTGTCACCTAATATGAACTGTTATACTGTTAAATTTTATACTGTTAGATGTAAGTTGTGTATGGGTAACAGGTAATATGTTTATTGCATTATGTTATTGTGATTTAAAACTGTATTGTTACTAGACTAAAATTATGTGGTACTCACACGGACTACATATTGGCAAACTGAACTGGATTGGGGTGGAATTTTTATGCGCTGAAACAGAAAAAAACTATAGTAAGTGCGCGGTCAAGAATAAGGACTAGTACCCATAAAAACTTGGAGCGTTGAAGTTGGTTGCAATCGGTGTTAATCGTCGCCACCAATCCAAGGGAGGCGTATAGCATGGCGGAAAATACCAATGAGAAACCTACATGATATGAACTCGGGTGTAAAAAGGTGTTGAGTATAAATGTTGGGGGGAAAAAAAAAAAAAAAAAAAACCGTTAAGTACGACCGGGATAAAGATTCAACAGCTGTGGTTGAAATGGAAGAAAAGTAAAGGGACAAACAAGGCGGTTCTGTGGAGTCTATCTATACTCGCTTCGTGGTGTCCTGAGACAGCCGGGAAACGGTAACAGTGTTCAATATTTTATGTTAGCAGTAGAATGTCGGACTCGGTGTCAGGTTCGGGAGTTTGTTGGTTTGTTTGTCGATCTATAGACACCGAATTCGGTGAATTTCACAGCAAAAAAAAAAATGGTTTCTGGATGTCGGGAAGTATGAGAGACTAGGAACGTGTCACACAAGGTACTCGTACCTTTTTTCTATGTGTTGCAACTAGCGCTGGTGTGCTACTTCGCAGGTGTTTTTAAGCCTAAGGAAGAGCCGTGCCAGAAATGGGCAGTGGCCGACAAGCACAAGTGATGATCGGCACGTCAGCACCAGCCAGTTAAAGTAGGCTACATTAAAAAAAATTTCTTCTCATATTTTATACCTCTGGAATTATTTTTATCATTCCGGCAGGATTTTGTTCATAAAAGAAACTTACTTGGAGCATAAAACTTTTGAATTATAATCATTTCTTAAGTACGGGTTACATCACGAACTTTTCAGCTGAATGCCAAGAAAACGCACAAAATGCACATTTTAAAAATCTTGGAAACTGCGGCGTTATTAATAAAACACAAATCTGAGATATGTAAAGAGAAAAGAACAGTGTACAAAATATAAACATAAAGACAGCGTCATGATTTTACTTTAAAAAACAAAATATGCTAACTTTTGTATTCTAACACTTTCAGAGTTAGCGATTCCATATAAACAGTGGCATAAATCTATTTTTTTTTGTTTTGCTTTATTGCGTCAGTAAGGTCTTTTTTCAACACATAGCTGTACAAAGATATTGGACAAGTTAGATTACAGTATACAAAGTTTATACACTGTATATAGTAAACACACACACATATATGTCAGACTACACGTACAGGCATCACATCTTTTCATCATAATTTGACCAATCCTCCTCCAACATGATGTGGGGCGTCGTCGTTTTGCTGAAAAAGAAGAAAAAGGAAACGAGAAAAACCGGAGCAAGATATGCGTAGAAATACATGTTATGCAATAATTTTTTAATTTTTGTAGTTTAGATATTCATCTACACTATAAAATGTTAGTTTAGAAAAATATTCTTTCAGCTGTTTTTTTAAAGAGTTTTTGATTAGAGAAGCAAATTTCTTGAAAGTGTTGTGGTAACTTATTGAAAAGTTGGCTACAAAGGTAGGATGGCCCTATCTGGACAAGTTTTAAGTTAACTGAAGCCACGTGTGTTTTTATATTCTAGTGTTATGCTTATTAAAGGAATAATTTTTCTGAAATAAATGACTATTTTTGGACATGAATATAAGTACTGAAAACATGTACGCACATGCAAATGTTAAAATCTCTGAGCTCTTGAAAAGAGATCTACATCAGTCTGACTTTCTTTTTCCATTGATTATTCCTACAGCTCTCTTTTGCATGTGAAACACTTTTTTTCTGTCGGTGGAATCACCCCAAAAAGTTATACCATAACACATGATGGAATGAAAATATGCAAAATATATTTTTGCTGTATTTTTGTTCAAGACCTCTGCAACACTTCGCAGAGCGAAACAGGCTGAACTTAGTTTAGGTAAAATATACGCAATATGAGATTTATAGTTAAGTAAATTGTCTACTTTAAGCCAAGAAACTTAATCACTGCAGTTTCATTAATTTTGGCTCTGTTACTGCTAACATATGAATTAATGTTTTTTCTGTTCTTCATGAGGCAATTCACATGATATAATTTATCTAGTTTGAGATTTAATTTATTTGCAGTAAACCATGCATTTAGCTCTGTAAATGTTGTGTCCGTTTTTTTGTGTGAGATCATTTACTGAGTCTCCAGAGACTAAGATGCTAGTATCATCTGCAAATAAAATTGGAGTCGTTTCTGGGCTTAAGGCATATGGAAGGTCATTTATATGAACTAGGACGAGTAGGAGACCTAATATTTATTTTTCCTGGTTCAGAGTAGCAGGAAGTAGCTTTTCCTTTGATCCGCACTTCTTGTTGTGTTTGAAAGGTATGAGCTTATTAGTTTATTTGGTGTACCTGAGACTCCACAAAACTTTAATTTTTCTATAAGTATGTTCTGATTTACACAGTCAAATGCTTTAGTGAGGTCGCAAAATATTTCACTAGATGGCATATTTTTTTCAAGTGCATTAAGAATGCTATTTGTTAGTTTGAAAATTGCATCATTTGTTGATGTGTTTTTCTTAAAGCCAAACTGGAAATTTGATAAGATTTTGTGACACACAAAATGTTGCAGCAACCTCCTGTAGACTACGCCCGGATTCGCTGAGTGGTTATGCTGTGGGATACAACCAACGTTTATTTTCAGACATATTACGCCTATTTATCAAATGACGGATTTGAATGTTTTATTACTATAAACTTTACTTTGGAACTGAAAAAAAATATTCGAGGCAAACTTGGGATACGGAAAATATTTAATAACATCTTTAAAATTTCGACTTGGGAATTTCCATCTCCGTCATGTTATGAGCTACCGGCCATATATCGCCAGAACTGTTCAATTTCTCATTTTATACCAAATTTAGTTCACAGGAAATTTCTTTCCAAGAGAAACAAACAGCCATTGCTTTAAAGTTCCTTTTTAAAAAGTGCCAAACTTGGTAACCCAGGTGGAGCCTTGTATAAACATAAAACATTCAAGCTGCAAAAGCAGCAGCCATCTACGCTAAGCAACAGTTTTATTTTTAACTCGTGAGATGTGTAACCGGTATTTTAAGAACACTTGTCAACAAATTAGCATAGAGACAGTGCATAGTATGAGTTACCTTGTCAACAGACAAAGGCGTATTTTATTCGAAATAAGCTCAGGTACGGCTAATCAAATCTTAAAAACTGCCTTATGTAGTTCGTATACACATACATCCAATGGAGAAACAAGAGTACATTATTTTTTGTTACAAGCTTCGTAAAAGTTCAGAGAAAACTTAAGAAACGATGAAACAGCAAACGAAAAGGGCTCGTCAAACAAGATTTGACGAGCTCTGGGAACTATTCGGCCGTTCTTAATAACTCCCTACCCACAAGAAGCGACAACTGCATCGAAGATTTTAACCAAACGGCAAGTTACAGTGATCCAATCAGCCACATTATTTAGTGCGTCAGCTAGGCCCCGACTTTTATGCAAATAGTACCACGTGTGCGCTGAAGACGTGTGGTGTGACATTTGATTCAGTTTTTGTGTGTAAAAAAAAAAAAAAAAAAAAAAAAAACCCTACTACTACTACTACTACTTTGAAATAACTTTTTTTTTTTTTTTTTTTTTTTTTTTTCCGTTTTACAGCCTCAAACAAATAGTAACCAAGTAAAAAGTTATAGTTAATGTTTTATATCACGCGATTTCGTACAGAGAGGCATTATCCAACTGAACTTCGAAGATGATATTGGGTACGGAACCACTTGAGGCTCGGTGCTCACACACTTGAGTCGTGCTGGTGATAGGCGGGAACTATCACTGATCCGGTCTCCTCGCCAATTCAAAGACAAAATAAAACTTAGAAATGCAACCTACTTGTTATTAATTAAATTACAAAACTATTGTTTATGTACAAAAATATTCATATATTTTGAAGTTTGAACTAATTATTGAATCATAATGAATCATAAAAATATTGTCATGTTTTATATTTGAAACGTAACTAGGAATTCATTTACTGATAATCCACTAAACTTTATTGTCAAAGTTGAACAGAACTCAATAATATTTGCATGCTTTCAGTGCTGCTGAGGCAGACAACGCGATTGAAATGACAACATATGAGCAAAAATTGCAAAACCACTAGAGGTTTAGTTCAAACTTTGCTGATACTCGAAGATGGGTTTTGAATGATCAGAGGCGTTAATCAGACAAGGCATTGCTCGATGACATGACAATGTACGGCCCAAATAAATCAAACATCCCGATATAAGTAAATCTCGCACAAACAGAGATGAAAATGATGTGTGAAGTATTATCGACATTTTTGTAACTTTACAAAATCCTTGGAATGAAGGCCACAGCGGAGTATTTCAACATACCTAATACAAAATGAATCTGTTAAAGATGACCTAATGAAAGCTTATAGTAAAATTTCGAATGCCGTAAAAACATTCATAAAACAATGATTTACACAGGAATATACAAAACAGTTCCACGATCCAGTAAAAAAACTGCACAAAAATTTTTTCCTCTCTCACAAAAAAAAAACCTTTTGTAAAGAAAAGAGGCGTATCAATCATAGCTAATTCATACTTATTTGTAAGGATCGACATAATGGCCCAGCATCGTAAGAGTGGCCCATGGTTTGTCTTGGGAAACCCATTGCGACCAGTTCCTTGGGCCTTGTCTGATATGGGGTCACCTAGAAAAACAGTAAATATCTCAAATTATGTAGCATCTGTTTCGATAAAACATATTGATGCGGAAAGTCAAAATTCCCAATGATCTGACTTTCGATGAAATTTGTGAGACTATCTTCAAAAAGTTACTCCAGTGCCCAGGAAAGATAATCGACGTATATTTTGATATGTACAAGTTTAACTCGATTAAAGACTTCAAGATAATAATTCGTCTGTATTGTATGCAAACATTTAAGGGGGTCTGAACGTTGTCTTAGTCGCAGTTTCTTACAGCTAGTTCAAACAAGGCTAATCCGTCTGTATTGTATGCAAACATTTAAGGGGGTCTGAACGTTGTCTTAGTCACAGTTTCTTACAGCTAGTTCAAACAAGGCTAATCCGTTCAAAGAAAACTACAGAGCTGAGTTATGTTCATTAAAAATGAAGATAAATGTTCGAAAGTAACATCGGTTGAAGCGACAGAATGTACTGAACTTACTTGTGACCATGAAGAGGCCGACAAAAGGCTAATCCAAGCATGCTGCACATGTTGGCGAGAGTATAATTCCTGCATTTACTGTTCATGATGATGACACTGATGTGTTGGTAATTCTGCTAGGTTTTATTCAACAAATCAACTGCTAACTTTGTGCAAAAAATAGGCCGGCAAGGAAAGGCTGGAATTATTTCTCTTAAAAATGTAGTGGGCAAGTTCAGTGTTCACTTCATAAAAGCTCTAATTGGGTTTCGTAGCTTCGCAGATTGTGACGGTATTTCAGCATTATATGGCAATGGCACGGTGACGTCATCCAAACTAATGAGCACAGCAACTGGCTACGTCCAATGCTCTAAAGCCCTCGGTGAAGCATGTACTGTCAGTGACTCTTAAATACCAACCTGGAGCAGTTTAAGTGTCAAGTGTACACCGGGAAAGAAACCGATGGCATCAATAAACAGGGATACGATTTGTACTGCTCTAAAGGAGGTAACATTATGCCGTTAATACCAGATATCTTACACCCTTGTCGTTCAACATTACACCTCCATGTGAGTACGACCAGCAACCAGGCCGCTATTTGGTGGAGACCGCTGGCATGCTTTCAGATAGCTCTCACGCCATACGTATGTGGCTGATATAATGTCAACGAGCAAACTGACATCGTTTGGCTACCAGCTCTTGTGGAAGTACTGCAGATGGTATCTTACACCGAATGAAAGCCTGGCAAGCATGTCCGTGTGCCAAAGTCAACTTCCGATGCACTGACCTCTGCAGCTGCTCGTGTGAAACACAAGAAATGGCTACAGAATATGAAAAGTGCCTATATGGTGATGACTATGGTGACAACTACTACAGCCATTATTACGATTACGATGAACAATAATCTCCTTAGTGGTGTTAAAAACTAAAATATATTACACTCCTAAACTAAAAATCCATACTATTTCTGACGTGCTTCTAGCAATAACAATTACAATATTTTATAGCTACTACACGACAATAAATTACAGCATTTCCCATAGATTTAAATTTGACACATTTTAAGCACATTAGAATTGTGTGCAGTATTTCAAGCGCATATACTGGAATATTATTCAGGTTTGGCCATCGTTAGGATTTAATTACAGGCCTAACCTTAAAAATTTACAAATATCTTTACAGCTAATATTATCGATTATCGGTGTTATAGTTTTTAAATATTGTATTTTATCATGTGGGTTTTATTAATTTCGTTAAAACATTTATGTAATAAAAATTCAAAACTGAAAATAACATTACAAATTTTTCAGCAAAAAAACATGTGAAAGATACCAATTTCGATTTTCGGGTTGGCATATCCATAATCTACACAAAAAACTGAATAAAATTATATCCCACCCGTCTATATCGCACATATGGTAGTTTTTTTTTTTCACTTGCCTGATAGACTAATTCGCCTAATTCGGCAACGGATGACTACTTTTCTGTAGCTAAAACAATAATAATATTAAAAGGGCGTTTTCTTATGACATAACAAATATAGAACCTATACCTCATTTAAATAATTGTAGTAAGCCCATATCTTGCGTAAGGCTCTCGACTATTTGCGCCAAGCTTTTATATACTAAATATAAATTGATACAAACACATTAATTTGTAGTAAAGTTTATTACGGCTGTTCGACCACACCTTACAAGTTCTACAAATTGTGTAAATACTAATTTTTCTCTTTTTAGTGCATTTATAAATAAAAGCTTGGTTTTAAAAGTTTTTTACACTTATTTTATTTTTCACTTTTCAGTTTCACCAATTTATATTTATAATACATGACTCCCAGTGTCTTTGATACTGCTTAAATTACATAAAAGCTTGTAACTCCATAATCTGATCAGCTCAGTGGTACCTTCCATTGTAGTGTCATCGGAACTACACGTATGCATAATTTCAGCTCGATTGGATAACGGTAAATGGTTTAAAATCGACTTGCAATATTTGAACTAAACACACACACACATACAATTGGATTTAAAAAAACCGTAGGAAAAAACAAATTATCGTGGCAATTTTCAATTCGCCACACTATTAACCGTTGAGGAGTTCCCTCGTGAGGAGATGATCCTGGCTGCAGCACCAGGTCGCTGTCATCATATCATTGCATTGCCATCGGGTTTCTATACGTATACCAAGTTTCAGCTCGATTGAATACCTAGAAGTGGGTCGAAATTCACTTGCAAGATTTCACCCGAACGTACAAATAAACAAGGCAAGTTAAATAAAAGCTTGTAAAAAGTTTCGCACCACCGGGATTTCTAAGTTATAGGTTGCTGACGGCTCGAGAGGAAGTATGAGATAAAAATACATACACTGTCTGTACGGAATACCACGAGGCCAGACTTGACGAATGTAGTATCTTTGTAATGCGGCTACTGTCCCAGCGATTGTCCTTCGTGTGTATCTCCGTGTGACTTCCCCAATTGGCCGACAATTTGTTAGGCACGCCTGTAAGGGCTCGAGCACAATTACTATAGCCACATCATTAACACAAGACAGTGATATACATAATATTTAAACTGCTTGTTGACTTAATTCCTCGGGCAGATATTTCTTTTACTTATTTCTGGAGAATCGCAACAACGGAAGTTTTTTTAAGGTTTTTAGGTGACGTTAATAGTAAAAATTCTAGTAAAAGTAATTTCTCATTTTAAAAACGTCTAAGATCAATCCGAAATATTTATTTTTGACAAAAAACTGCTATCAACTATACAGAACTTAATTTCTTCGTTAAGAAATGTAAGAACATAAACTAATATCATCATCGTTATATCAGTTGTGGCCAGGCCACTGTGCTCGCGTTGTGTTTTGTAGTGCTTATCGCTATAACTGTGAATGTGTTAGGTATATGTCAATTGTAGCCCGGCTCTAACGTGGTCACACAGAAATACCACTTCGTACAAAGGGCACCTGACATTGAACTCGCAGACTGTTCTCAGGACAGCGACGTCTAGTTTTGCACGAAATATTAACGCAAATGTTACGTTGTGCCTATTCATGTCCCCTATATGAATATGCGAAATTTGAGTTATAATTAATAGTAGCATGCTAGACTACATCGTGCTATATATTCGAGCAGGTGCCATTTTTTATTACTTGGTTTGACATGACCGTGTTATCCTACCATTAGACCTACTTGTTTCCTGTATCACGTCTGTCTTCAAGCAATAATATGAAAGTAGCAGGTCCACATCCGTAACTACTGAAACACGTAAAAATTTTCTTGTTGGAATATTGGAACCATCATATTTTTGCAGTCGTTATCAGTGGCGTGTGGTGAGCTGTTACGAGGTAAGCTGACGTTAGCTCTGTGATGTAACCTGTTGCTTCTCTCCTGCTCGTCGTGAGTGGTCGAAATACATTCAGTTTCTCTAGGCTCTACAGTGATTATTGGTTCACCAGGGGACGGCCCGCGGAATCCGCGGGCTAGGCCACGACGGGTGTATCAGATAATGTGTTATGTATTGGAGGTAGGACTACAATAACTACTCGAGATGTTCGCTCGCAATTCTCGGCCCGATTTGTGGTACCACAAATATGTACCATAAAAGTGAATGTTGTCAAAAATATTAACTTACGGGATGTATTGGTTGGAAAAAGACACCTCGAGGCGCTCGCTCGCACATCTCTACACTCGACCCTGTGCGAATATTATGTTAACAACGAAATATAGTATAATATGGTACATTCGTACAATTAAACTTTAATAACTGCTGAACCGTTCGTCCGATCATCGTAACCTGCAAAGGCTTTTCGGAAAGCCTGCAGCGAGCTTTGGTATGTTCGCCACCAGCAGAGATAATTATGGTACTCATAAAAATGTTTCTATGAATATTTCGCGAACCGTTGGACCAAGATAAAATTTTATGAATGCGTTCACATGCCTAATGTATGCAGATTCAATTATGGTACACTTTTTGAAATTGCAGTACCAATTCCGAATACCGTACCGTGATTATGGTACGCGATAAATGAGTATATTAACTTGTGTACTATAATTATGGTACAAACGAACCCCCAACTTTTATGATAAACACGAGCCTTTGTTGTGGGGCACAAAAACCCGAAGTAGATCGGAAAGGGGGAGGAGGACGCAACCATAACTCGCCCCGTTCCCCATGGGGTACTATCAATCTCCCCCCCCCATAGGCACGCCCCCCCCCCCTTCAAAACCCGGCACCTTTTCTTTTGAGCGTTAAGTGTTAGACAAGTCGAACTTTCGTTCTTGTGGTAATAGAAGATGCTGCGTCCACCGAGAATGTACAGCAGAGAGAAAGCGCCAGCTTACCTTGCAACAGTTCACCACGAGCCCCTACATGTTATAATAGTTGCTATAAACGTACATAATGATATGTACTGACTTGAAGGTTGCCGCCCCATGCACACGTGGCAGTCGACTCCCAACAGGAAGTTGTGTTTACAGGACGCCCGCCCGCCGTGTGCCAAGCGGCATCACGGAGAGGGACTCAGTGGGTGGATGTGCGAGGGGTCTGGGTTGAGAAGTTGCAGCAGCGACGGCCAGACAGGGACCACTACAAGCAAGCGAGCCGCTTCCAATTTATAATTAGCAGCCTGGCAGGATGCGCGCGCATGTGTGCTGCGGCTGGCTGTTTCGAGAGGATACACGTGGAGCCGACGAGCTGACACGGCCCTAGACACGCTGTCTGCTTTTAAATCGCAACCATTATAAGTTTGAAACTCAATTGCTGGTTATCTTTCAACAGGCCGCGATCCTAATTATTACACTCAGCTGTTGCTTTTCTTTCAACTGGCCACGATTATAATTATTACACTCAGCTGTTGCCTGTCTTTCAACTGGCCACGATTACAATAATTACACTCAGCTATCGCTTGTCTTTCCACTGGCCACGATTACAATAATTACACTCAGCTGTTGCCTGTCTTTCAACTGGCCACGATTACAATAATAACACTCAGCTGTTACTTGTCTTTCAACTGGCCACGATTGCAATTATTACAATCAGCTATTGCTTGTCTTTCAACTGGCCACGTTTATAATTTTTACACTCAAATGTTGCTTGCTTTTCAACTGGCCACGATTGCAATTATTACACTCAGCTGTTGCTTGTCTTTCAACTGGCGACGATTGCAGTTATTACATTCAGCTGTTGCTTGTTTGTCAACTGGCCAGATTATAATTTTTAACTCAAATGTTGCTTGCTTTTCAACTGACACGATTCCAATTTTGATTCTCAGCTGCTGCTTGTCTTGCAACTGCCTCGATTTTAATTTCTACACTCAACTGCCACTTGTCGTTCAACTAACACATCCTTCAAAGTTAAATATTAAGTTATTATGGGTGTTCGCTAAGATTTCCCCCAGCCAACATTAAATAAATACCTAATTATATCCACTGGAATTGATTGGGAACCACTTAATTCCTGTAATAAATATGTGTGCTTCATCGCAAGTGTGACCAAGTAGTTATTTTTTTATCTTCATTCTGTCCACTAGTCACACTATATGAATACTCATTAGCGGGTTATTTTGTGTACATTACTTCTGTGACGCTATCTTTTCATTTACGTACATCTTACATATGTTTTCAATTATTGTCGTCTCAAACGTGCAGTCGTAATATTTTATGTGATATTTACTTACATACCTACATACGTGCATGTATGCATACATATATACATAAATACTTATCTCCATACATGTATTAATACATCTTGCTTCCCACCAAGGCGAACCGGGTTCAATCCCCGACCGGGTAGCCGGATTATCGCAAGTGGGAATCGTACCGAACGATACCGTTGGTCAGCGGGTTTTCTCGGGGATCTCCCGTTTCCCCGCTCCTTCATTCCGGCGCCACTCCAATCACCCTCATCGACTCTCAAGATCTCGCTGTTAAGAGCCGCGCAAAACTCATCACTCACACAAATTAAACTTACGTGTAAGGTAAAATTACCTCTTAAATGTACAGTAAATTTACATAACACGTAACATTACAAGCAAAGTACTATTCCCTAATCGTACGGGAAAATACCTTACAAAAGTGTGGGAAAATCTCACTCAAGTAAGCAAATACTAACTATATTGTATAACGCAATAAATTTTTAAAGTCCGGGAGTATCAGTACCGTTTATTTTACTATTACTTCTATCCTCAGACAATTCTACAATCCTCGACACTCGCCGATTGGTGAGCGCGAACTATGGTCCTCTACCTTGAGAGGCCGGTGCACTATCCATTACACCACGACGACAATATAACTGATTTAGTAATCATCAGGATAATAATAGAATCCACCACGAAAAAAAAAAAAAACAGCTGCAAAATTTTCACTTGAAGTAACTATACAAGTGTTCCCTAAAACGTTTCTTATTATTAGCTTGAACATTCCCGCCATTCTAAGAGCAGCCTGACAAATTAGTTATTCCTGGAACTAGTTATAATTTTTTTTTGTTAACAGATTGCTCATTGAAGTTTGTGTGAAATTTCTTCAGTGTATTTATTAGTACTTTGAAGTCTTTTAATAATTTCTTTGTCATGAAAATTACGCAGGTGAATATAAGAATGTATATTGAAATTTGAACACGGGAACGAAAAGCTATCGGTTTTCCTACAGTCTTTTACAATTTTTTTTTCTTTTTTGTTCTTTTTTCGCGAATTTTCGATTTGTAACTATTGGATAGTTGTATTTTACAGTTTTAATACATTTAGATTAATTTTTATTGCTTACTATTATGCCTGCGCTAGCAAGTATAAGTCATACAAGCAGCCCAACATGGCGTCTCGTTTTGTTTCTTCCTCCCGTCCATCTGTTGAGACATTGCTGAGAAGACGCACACGTCGTAAGGCAATCTTCCCGTTTATGTATGCGATTTTCCACTGCCGTGTAAGTGAATTTTATTCCAGAGTGCTGTAATTCTACCTTACATATAGCTGCAAATAAATATATGTTTCCCAAACAAGTTTACAAATATTACCTTACAATTGTCAGATAATATTCCCAATTTTTTTTTTTGTATTCCTAATGGTTGTACATGCCTTTAAATTGGCAGCTGATCCATTAACTTCTTGGAAATATTTCAGAAGGAGCATGAGGTTCTTCATTGTGTGTAATGAAACAAATATCGGCAACTACCGCAAAACATGTCGAACTTCTAACGCAATTCCCTGCGCATATTTAGAAATAATTATCAACTATGATCAAGTGCCGCACAGAATTTGACATGTAGAATTTTCTTTGAAATCTCATGCAAATGTCAGTTCATTTTGATTTGAATGAATGCACCTACAGAATTCGTAATCGACATCGAGGAAAACCTCTTCCAGTTTGAATTTCTGAGCTGTGCTTAAAGAAGAAAAGTGACTAGAGCTTAGAAACTGGGGTAATGATAATGGTATATTTTATTTTTCACGCGCTGCTCTTACTACTGGATATATTATGCCCTGTTCCGAAGCAATCCTTGGTACAAGCAAATATTTTAAGGATGTTAAAAACTTTACGGTGGGGGGAAATACATTTATGTCTACACTCGCCACATCAATTTAAATATCTGCATGTCAATTCGTCTCTAGAGAAGGGGGGACAATAAAGTCCCGTAGCGTGCAGTAACTTCGAGCATCTACTGAAAGACGTGGTATTTCCCGAAGTAAATAAGCAATGTAGTTTGAAACTTTCCGGTTTGAAGGGATGAAGGGGCATTGCGAAGAGATAATTGCATGTGAACTAGTGAGAGAGTCTCGCGTTTTCAAGTGCCTCAGAGCTAGGAGACTGTGGGCAGACGTAAAACAAGGAGGAAACACCCTGACATTCCGTATTCCCTTAGCGTCGCCGGGCCAACTTGGTTCACACTCCGCGACGGAGTGTTTTTCACTTAAGAGTTATTTGGACCTGCACGTTTTTTTGTGAAACAGTTGTTTGCGCGAATACGCATATCTCGGTAAATAAATGTTCTGCAAAGACAACTTCTTGTCAGAAAAGATAAAAAAAAAAAAAATTATCTATGCTCCTATTATTTTACTTTTGTCATTTTTAGTATATTCTTGGAAAAAAATCGTGAAGATGGTCAAATATCACATTTTCAAAGCTTGCCTGTGCAGTTTTTTTAAACGGCAAGATAAAAGTACAAAGATACGGACGTAGTTTAATCTGTGGGCTTTTAAAGCGTGCAATAAAACCCCACTGTTACAGATCTAATTTACATAGTGCAGCATTACGACGGAAATACTACACGCCTTGCGCGTAGGAGCGATGAGACACTAGGCGTGCGCGTTAGTGTCGCCCGTATTGCTCCCTCGCTTCTTGATCTTGGACGCGCAGCTCCAACTAACTCTTAAGCAGGTTTCACACGATGCACGATGATTGCCAAACTTGCGCGAGATGCCAACCTTGCACGAAAATTTCTTGCACAAGTTTGTGCAAGGCACATCTTGCACGAAATGAGGAGACAGAGCCGGTCTTATTCTTTTCGAGTAAGGCGATGCAAGTTGTGATCCGATTGATCATGTGACCTGTTGTAACATCAACCATAGAGTAAAAGAAAATCATAATCTGAAAAAGTGCGAAGAGGAATACAGGGAAATAAAACATTGCTGGAAAATAACTTTGAAACGTAAATTGGAGTTCAGACAGTTTGCTGACAATAAAATGAAAACAATTGTATTTTGGAGGTATAACTTTGAAACGAATGCCTTGTTGAAGTATGCAACTTCATATTTTGTGTTATAATATCATTGCTGTTTAGTACTAACTAGGGCTATCAACTATTTTTGATGCGATACAGTATTCATTTTACTTATCTGCGTGTAAACTCGTTTCGCACGAAATTTAGTTGACATTCTAGTAGGAAATCTTACCCAAAATGAATCTTGCATCGTGTGGAGCCTGTTTTAGCGCAGCGCTGCAATAGGGACGACGGAGTGTCGCGAGGCGGCGCCCATGCTTGCCAACTCTCCGCACGCACGGGACATTATAACCGGGGTAATTAGCAGCTCCGCCACTCCGAATGGCAACCGGAGCATTTTAATTAAAATGCTGCTCGCGGGGCAGTCGACTACAAAGTCAACTTGTCGCGAAGAGGGAAAACCTGCCAGCAAATCAGAAGGCTAATATACAGTTACCCGATGGCCTTCAGGCGCTCCCGGGTGGGGTAAAGTGAACTCGGTGTTGGGAAGAGTGGGGAGGGGGACGGTAATGATTATGTAAAGTGGAATAAGACAGCATTAATAAGGTACCCGTCATATCCCATCACAACGCTTCCCGCGAGGCGAAGAACAATTTCGTGTACAGCTTTGCGAAATTCGCATATGTGACCACTTACCTTGATCCCTAACCTGCTCTGAATCCCAAAAGAAATGAAACTTCAAGGTATATATATATATATATATATATATATATATATATATATATATATATATATATAGATTTCGACCTGCGAGTTGAAATTCTGATTAACACTATAATTATATATATATATATATATATATATATATATATATATATATATATATATATATATATATATATATATATATATATATATATATATTTCAACTCGCAGGTCGAAATCACTTCGGGCCGAGGCTAATTTAAAAATCTTTCTTGGATCGTATTTCGGATGCACAGTGTGGTAGGTATTCTCGTTTCCTCGCCGGCATCTTTATGTCGCCATTCAACCAATCTCAATAATGCTGTTTTTTTTATGGTTAGTAACAACCAGGCTGGCCACCAAGGTTTAGGCATTACTGTCAATCCATGGCAATGCGTCGGAGTAGAACACAACGTAAGAATTCACTTTTTTTAAATATATTTTAAATTTTCATTTACTAGTAATGTGTCATGAAAACGAATTGGTACATTTTTTCTTCCTTTCTTTCGAAACTGATTATTACTGCTGATGTTCCACGTACTTAACTATTGTTGTGCAGACTGCTGTATATAGCTAAATGGTCTTTTTAGCGTCAGTAACATAAACGGTACATTTTTGCAAGGAATTTCACCTCGGAACGTCTACATATTTTAACTTAACAACAAACGACACTCCGGAAGAATATTACGACTGACACCAAACACCGATTTTCACAATCAAAATCGGCCCAGCAATGTTTACGGTTGTAGTCAACACCAGTAACACAAGCTGAAAGATGTTAATTAGCAAACCTTCATCCTAACGAGGTTTGTCAGAAGCCTCTCGACTCTAAAAAATGGTCTCAGTTCGGTTGTAAGAGCCAGTGAGTAGCGCGTGCCGTTGTAGTGTGGAAGTTTTCTATACGAGCTGCCGTCGTTATCTTTTCCCGTCTTTACTCAGCTGCTGCTACTCCGCCCCTTATACAGCAGATCGGCTGACTGGGCTGGCCCGGTGTGATACTTGCGTTCCACTTGGTACAGCAGTCAGGTAACATCAGCCTCATCACATTATTACCACAGCGATCTCGCGTACTTTGTAAACTGTCCGCAGTTTGACACAGCCTATTCATGCCCCGCAAAGGGGGATAGTGTCCTGTAGGCCTGCTAAACAGTTTCTCACCTATCGCAACCAACGGCCACTTAATGAGTTCGGGATTGTCCACAGATATATACAAAATTCCGTAAACCCACAATGGTTTTCAATGTCGGAAAACTAGCATTAATTTCTTTCCTTTGTAAAGGGGAACCCAAGCTATTTATTTTTTAAACTTCTTATTTGCCTTTGTACACTTTTTTGTACTTTTACAATAAAGATACATTGTATAATTATTTTTAATTCATTGACATATACTAGAAAGAAATCTTTTGTTGAAAAATATTAAATTTCAGTTTTGTGTTGGCTTTTGGTACAGGAAAAGCCTTCATTTTCGGCACAGGCAGTAAATAAATAGAGCTACGTGGTAAAAATGTTGAATTCACACATTTTTCCGGAACGAAAGTTTACCGGATACAAATGATTTACGTTACGTATTAGGTACGTGGGTAAAGTAAAATGAACACAAAACCTTGTAATGTTGCCTAGGCAGGGATCGTCTTTAAAACTCGACGATGAGAAGTAATACAGAGAATTTACAAACTGTTAATACGCCCTTACAGTAGTTACGTTCTTAGTTAAACAGTTTTTTTGTCTTAGCATGAAAGTGCTAGATATAACGTGTTTATTTTACATCTATTAAAAATTGCCAGCCCTCTCGTATGTCCCATTCAATGCCAATCCATGAATCAACACTTAATTTATTTTTTTAATTGAGCTTCAAAGAAATTCTAACTTTAACATCATAAATATTGGATAAAAAAACATCATCCCAGCTACAGTAGCTGATATTGGCATAGGATAATGAATTAGTGGCTGTTAAATTCTTATTACATACGAAAATTTAAAATACTAGTCAACAAAACCCATTCCTTTTAATTTATACTAATTATATAAATAAGTGGGGTAAATGTAACGTGTTTATCTTGAACAGCTACTTCACAGCGTCACCTTGAATAATTCATGGATAACAGTAATTCCTAGTCATTCAGTCTTTGTCAACGTTGATTCCGAACGTAGTTGATGGATACGTAATGCACGGAAATAATGAATATCCCGCAGAGCTTTAGAAAGTATTCGGTTACACTGTACTAACTATAAATCGCAAAGTATCAGCTGGTTAGTTCCTACATTTCAATTAACTTGCACTACAGCCAATTTATTTTGTCTGTCGCTCAAATCATCACGCTTTCTCCTAGTAAGCTGGCTGACAGTGACCTCTGTCCACCGAAAAAAGTTTTCGCAGCCACAAAATGCTTTGTTGGTGTTAACTTCTGCGGCCATTAAGGATCATTAAATTTGGCAGGACGACTTTTCTGCGAGATGTTTTTTTTTTTTTCACATGCAGTCATACCGCAATGCACCCATCACCTGCTGACTACTCGAGTATGACCCACACAACACCGAGGATTCGGCAGCTCTTGAATCACCTGCACTGAATCACCTGGCCTTACACAGCCTTCCAGGAAGACCCCCCCCCCCCCTTGCATCTTTCTCCGCAACTCCGTACTTCCACTGATGCCCGGTTGCACCATCATCTTCCCCGATCCGAAATATAATGATCCTAGTTCCGAACAATGATCTAGTTTGATCTTGTTTCCAATGTAGAAGTGTTGCACCAACGAGATTTCATTTCCAATTCGTCGATCTTGGTTCAAACGTGAGAGATCGAGATAAAGTATGAGACAATTTTTTGCTATTGGTTCTTAATATATATGACGCCATGGAAGTATGCGTATTTTTCACTATACATAGAACTAGATGTGCGATGTTTTATCTGTTTTTTAAGTGAATTATTGTTGTACGAATTTTACTGAATAATATTAAAGTGCGTATGATGTTTGTTTTAATTTCCCAAGAAAACAATCGAACGTAGTTCTATCTGTTGGCGTATTTTCAAACTACATTTGTCAGCGATGGCTGCTGATGTTGGATCGAGATTTCGAACCGCCAATTTATGTCGTTCGAAATCTCGATCTCCAGTCCAGCTCTGAACTCGAATGGGGCAACAGTTTTCTGTGTCGATCTTAGATCCGATCTCAGATAGAGTTTCGAACCACGATGGTGCAACCGGGCATTAGAAGGCCCGTCCCAGTGATTCCAAGTTGGACGTTTCACCGTTTTTTAAGTGAAATTTAGAAGCGATTTACATAATTCACGCTGTAGACCATGAGTAGTGATACTCAATTTTCTTGGAAAACGAGTTCATGTCCAGTTGTACTTCAAAATGGACTTCCCTCGAGCCTCGATGAAGGATTGTGTTGATATAAAATAAACGAGACGGCTCGACTCTGCACTATTAAAAATTTCCATATATTTACGGAATGTTTTACGGAAATGTACAGTGTATATACGGAAAGGCAATCCGTAATTACGAAAAACGGAGTTAAACCGTAAATACAAAATACGGAAAGTCTCAGTTTTCCATTTGGCTTCGAGTTACGGGGACGAACATTGTCAATTCTACACGAAGCTTTCTTCGCCACTATAACAAGAAAATTATAGTTTCTGCGACAGTTAAAGTTATCTACGTGATTATGACCTATTCTTTTAAACATTACAAAATAGCGTCAGGCGTCTGTAACATTTGGTAACACTAAAAATACACTAAGTTTAATAAAAAGCGATTTTTTTGCTTTTGTCTTTTGAATACAAATATAAAAGTTATACCACTACTTCCAAGTGAGAGTTGTAGGTAATTGGTTAGATTTATGGCATGGTAATTTTTTGACTCAGGTTCAAATCTCGCTTGAGTACAAAATGTTTTAACTTTTTTAATATAATTTTTGTGCACGGTAGAACACCCACATAACGAAAATTAAAAACATTTTCATTATCTCTTTTTATTTTAAACGGAAAGTTCAGAACACTAACTTCGAAATTAACGGAGAGGTTCCGTGAAATTTACGGAAGGTCCATTTCTGAAAATCGATGTTTCCGTAATCTTAAGGAGAGTTTACGGACACTTCTGGATAAATTTTTACCAGCACTTTTCCGTAAAACGAAGAATTTTTTTTTTAACAGGGTAGGAAATGTTTTCAGGGAAGCAAGGAGGTCTAATAAATATGAGGGATCCATAAATAAATAAATAAATAAATACAACAAGTAATGTATTACTCCCAGCACACCCCGTTGGGTTCAGTAGAGATTTGAGTGGCTCTTAATAATGCCGCCTTGAGAGCCGATGAGAATGAAATGGGGTGATAATGAAGCGGCGCCGGAATGCAAGGGCGGGGGAAATGGGAGATCCCCGTAAAAAAAAACCCGCCGACCAGCGGCATCGTCCAGCACGATTCCCACTTGCGAAAATGCGGGGGTGGTCCGGCCGGGGATGGAACCCGGTTCGCCACCCCACTGAGGTTCCATCCAAGGAGGTGGTGGTGGTGAAGCCAGGCCCTGCTTCGGCCGCGAAACACTGTACTTCGAAACACTCTATCTCAGACGCACATTCGCGATCGGTTAGTTTCAATAGGTACGTGTTTTAGGCGCCTGCCCGCGAATAACAGACTTTCAGTACCGGAGTCGCCTAACTCTCACTGACCCAACATATTCCTATAAAGGTACGCAACCAATAACTATAGCAAAACTCGGGTGTGAAATCTAACAAGCTCGGAAATAATTTCGCAAAAGTCAGGTGTCCGTTTCCATGAACAAAGGTGCGGTAGTGTTTTGGTAAACGGGGTGAGAAGAGCGGAAGGGAAGACTGATAAGCTATGCACACTTACAGTCCATTCGCGGTTTCTTCGCACTTTTTGAACCAAACTTTTGCAAAACCACCCCAAGTATGACGTGCTAAGTTATTCCCTAAATAGATCATGCTTCACAAGCTTTTTATACTTGTTCTAATACAAAAATGCCTTATTTTTGGTTAACTTAAACTTTTACTTATTTTTACAGATAAATTTTATTATTATTGTATATTTAGTTAATATGGCTATAACACAGAGAAAATAGTGTATATTGGTAATACCTTGTAAGAAACAGTTATAACGCAAAATATTATTATACTAAGTGTGCACGAATACGGTGCGTTGTCCCTTTGGTGTAATTTTCTACACTCGGTTAAGCTTTGTTTGTATGGGGCGGAGGAATATCCTGGAAGTAGAACGTTAGAAGTGCTTCAGAAAGGTTGGCAGTAACCATGAATGAACTATAAGAAATATTTTTTAAAGGACCCGGGGAAAACTTCCGTATCGATGAATAAGGATTAATTTTCAACAGAATACATGAATTTGTAAGAAATAGCGTGAGTGAATAACAAACTGTGAAGCCAAACCATTGACATTAGAAAGTCAAAAAAGGGTCACTGAAAATCAATTAGAAAGCTGCCAGTGACTGGCAAATCAGTCGAGTGAACTGGTAACCAATGCCTTCAAGGAATACATTCACCGGAATATTCAGCAGAAATCACAATTCAGTTACAAAAATTTGCCTCCGTAGAACTACGTTTAGTTAACATTGGCTTCTTCTGTGATTTGGACCGTCTTCCAATATTTATGATTTCGTGTACCTGCTACTATAGGCTGTTCACTGTAAAATTAGCACTTTTGAAAGCCCTGCTTAAGATCTACTTGTATGCACATAGTGTATTCTTCCGCCCTTTGTGAAATTAATATAGCCATGGGCCTTGTCACTTTATTCATGTGCCACTGTGATATTATTACAAAAGAAAATGTTTTGCAAATCTGCTCATTTTTACACTTCCATACATTGAAAAAACAAAGTAAAAGAAACAATTCAAGTTATCACGAATGGTTACCAGGCACCTTTTATTCGACGTTAAGATATGGAACTACTTTCCATCCATCGTTACCAACTTTACTGGACGCATGTCACTCAGTTCGCCCGTTAAAATATGTGCAGGTAGGGATAGTGACTATTTTCTAAAGTTGATTTCAAAAGTGCTCACTTAATCGAGAACAAAGGCCTATAGGCAACGCATGCAAAAAACCTCACGAGATTATTCTGAAAAAAGGAAAAAAAATTGTCATTTGAGGATCAAGGTAATTTAATTACGGCAGTAGCTTACTGATTTGTGGTGAGCCACTTGCTGCGCTCATAATCGTATTGCCGTAAGCCTAATACTGTCTAGCTAAGTAATTAAAAACATGAACACGTATCTGCGAGGAAAAAAATGGCACACAATTCCACGCGTGTATTAATAAACTTAAGCGGTCGTGTAATTACTGATGCAGTAAACGGGATAGCGCTTTTTTTTTCTGTTACCGAATAATTTTTTTCCCCTCTTTCTCTTTTAGAACTGTGATGCGGTATGATGTTTATGAGCTTTCGCAATTGGTTTTAATAAAATTACGGAGGAAAAATGAAACAGCCGTGACAGTAGCAGATAAAAGTGTTTCCAAAATTTTTCCTGATAGAAATACGCTAGAGCGATATGCATGGCAAATCCAACTCGGAATGTTTAATGTTTATAATGTGTACGCTTGTGGTAAATAGAAGTTCACGCCCTGGTTAATGATAATTTGGACAAGAGTTGGGGTGGCGAGTTCTCGTGACGAAGGATGGTAGCAGAGCGTGGTTCTCCCAGACGTATTCTCGCTGAAATCAACCATCCATTACGATATATATATATATATATATATATATATATATATATATAATATATATATATATTATATAATGTGCTGTAGGAAAATTGTAATGGATGGTCCATTTCACATTTCAGCGAGAATATGCCTGAGAGAACCAAGCTCTGCTACCATCCTTCTCCAGGATTATATATATATATATATATATATATATATATATATTCGAATCAGTGAAAAATCATGGATTAGCAGTAAAATCCAACTACTCGAATCAGTGAAAATGGCTGGAGTGATTTCGGAAAACAAAAACAGCACGAGGACTCGAACGCGTGTCCTCCCGAATGCGAGCCCAGTGTTTTATCAGTGCGCCTGCTCGCTCGGTTCAAAGATGACTATAAGACTGTGACATTGTCGCTCGCTTTTATACTGTAGGTGACAGTCTCAGCATGTTTACAGTCAGCAGTTCAGTTTATTTGGTCTGTAAGTTGCATCATCAAAGTAGCGATTTCCTAGTACAGTTTTACAAGCGCAAAGAAAAGATAAAACACGTAACTTCAAAAAATAAAATTATATTCTTGAAGCCCTGCTTCAAGTCTGACACGCGTGTCAATTAGTAAACTCAAGCAATTTTATGTGAGTACTCCTGTCCTGCCAAAGACTGTCCTGCCTGAACGATTTATTTTTCGTCCCGCCAGCTGGTGAAATGTGTGATGCCTACAATGTTCTGGAGTACGATTAAATGCTGCTATCATGGAGTTGGTGTGTTTACAGAATTACATGACGTTAATGAACTTGGTTAGCAAGTCTGCTTTGTTATTAGCCACGTCTGTATTTGTTAGCCCAGATAAATTACTATTTGGAGAGACAATATTTTTACAGAAAAAGGTACTTTGTTTTTCCTCGCACCCCCCCCCCCCCCCCCCGGGTGGCACACGTCTCAACGCTTCCAAACGCTGAGCTATACTAAAGAGAGGAGCGCGGCATGCGGAGCTCCTGGAGCGGCCGAGCGCTGTCTGGTGGCTACTACTGGCAACGAGTTCAGCCTCGCACACTCTGGCACCTTCCATGCGGCTCTCGGCTATTCCCGCCGTCTCCTTAACCTTCCCGAGCTGCGTTTTCGAGTATAAATGTTCGTCTCCAGCCCGAGAAAGTGTGTAGTGTTCCTCTCCGAGTTGCGCGGGTTGGCCGACGATAGATCATGTCTACACCACTTCGTACCTCGGGGCTTCAGCATGCTAGACGCGTTTTCGCGCAATATGAGTACTACTCAAGTTAAGTATTGCAATGAACGTAGTTGTTATGCTGGGGGTAGAGTTTCCCTTGTCGTAGTGTTTTTTTTTTTTTTTTTTTTTGCGATTTTTGCGTATATGGATTTTTGTAGGGAAGTGTTTTTTTCGCTGTTTTGCTTGTGTGAATTTACAATATGGTATTTTATGGGAATGTTTGTAACAGGTGGATTCTTCTTTTTTTTTGGCGTGCTGTAAGAATGGTCTCCTGGACTACGAATTGCCAAAATAATTTTACTGCCAAGGAGATTAGTGGATATTTTATGGCGTGCCTTTATGCTCATGGTTAAGTGTAATGAGGGTTTTTGGCTCCTTCCCAATAGTATTCTTGAAATTAGTATTCCATGTTGTACTTTTTAGTGAATCATCAGGCGTACTTTACTTTTAAATTTGTAATGGTGCTTGCTTCATTCAGGGAGTCACTTTACCTTTTTTAATGGGATTTCACAAGTGTTAATTCAGGTTCGGTGATTCCTCAGGAAATATTAATATTTTTGTTTTTTTCTGTTTGTTCAAGTGCATGTGTGTTCTCTCCTTCCCCTAGTTCACCGATTGGTAGAAAGCAACAGAAATTTACAGATATAATTTATATTTTTCAAATCAAGTTGCAAAGTTGCTGTTGTTGGTGAAAATGTATAGATGGGCTTCAATATATTTGTATTGATTTTGGAATTTTTGTGTCCGTGTTTCTTGATTTTTTTTAATGGTGTGCGTCCTTCTTCTTGCCTTCCTTTAGCCCAGCTACGCCCTAAAGGGGCGTAACGTACTGTCCAAAACACTAATTTTAAGGGACTATAACAATATGAAGTGAAAGACAACTACAGTATTCTTTATTTGAATTTTATCTAAATTTATTTTCTCAGCAAAGTTCTCTGTGTGTAATCGCTTACGTACTTCGCACAGTACAAAAAGGATGCTGGGGGGGGGGGGGTTAATTATTATATCGGCTCATCACGGTAATGTAAGCACATTTGAAGTCCTAGTTACTTTTCCCATTTTGTATCCTATAACCACCATTTTAAAATAAATATTGCTATGTAAGTAATAAACACTGTGTGTATATTCCACCGCACTCTGAATTTAACGTCTGAGGCTAAAATAAAATATATTCATGGGATATTATTCAAATGAGAGGGCTTTCAAAAATGCTCACTTTACCGTGCATTGCCTATACCTAGTCCCATAGGTACACACAGCACGAAGAGAACACTGCATGCCGGTTCAGAAGCTTGCGGATAGGAGCGATGAGACTCTAGGTAAGCGTCAGTGGAATGGACAGATTTGGACGGCTCTTAGCATTGAGGTCTTGATAGCCGACGTGGGTGAAATGAAGTGAGTATGGAGCAGCGCCGGAATGCATGGGCGGGGGAAACGGGATGTCCCAGTGAAAACCCGCATACCAGCGCCATCGTCCGGCACGATTCCCACATGCGACCCGGCCGTGATGCCAACCCGGGTTACCCTAGGTGGGAGGCGAGTAGTCTGACCACTAAACCACCGCGGCCCCCGACGCGTGTCAGTGTTGCACTTACTGCATCCGCGCTTCTGTGCGTCAAATGCGTGAAACAGCTTGTTGCGGCAGCATGAAGAGGGCCTTAAATAATTGTGATTTACGTCGCGGTATGAAACCGACCTTAGACTTCAAACAAATCCAGGACGCCAGGGATTGCGTCAAAAGAATGCAACACGACAACACCTCCACCACTGAAGCTGGAAGGAGGCGAGTTGCCTAATGTAAAACAAGGGATTGATATAGGCCGGCGCGAAGCGAGAGTCGGGGCCTTTCACATGACAGCGGCCGAAGACGTCGGAAGGAGCTTCCACTTCGGGACGTCGGGCAGCGAGGAGCTCGCAGCCTTGGGTGTGGCGCGCGTCGTGATCCGAACGAGCAAGATACAGCCTCCGGCCTCAAGATTCAGGTGGGGACGGTCCTTATTAGCTTGAGTCAAGAAGGCGTAATTGCCAGCCGATTAAACATAAAGTTAATATCATTCAGTAGTGCCCCGCATCAATTAAAGTCATAGAATTAATTGGAATATTGTATGAAGGTTATTGTGTAACAACATGGATTAAATCATTGTCTTATACGATTGCCTGACAGTTAATATTAGTGTAGAAGCTACACCGCCATAACTATATGTATGGTGTATTTTGGAGCACAATAGCAACCATAACAAGCTGGAGGTAGGCGGGGTCGGGTCCCGGCACCCAGTCTGCGACGACCCGCGATAAAAGTTAAATAAAAGCCTGAGTACAACTCCGACTCGCGAGTCGATTGGGCTGGAGCCGAGCTCCACGTGCGACTTCGGGGCGAGGCAGGAACCGAGATGGGATATCTCCCATTTAAGAGAGTGAAAGACGGCGCTCCTTAGCTCAGGAAGGGGGAAGGCGGGGCACAGTGAGGAGAGTCAGGGTCTTTGGGGGATTTGGAGAGATTTCAGACGTCCGTATCCCTGCAGGTCGATCAAGCAGTAAAGAATCATCCCCTGGCCTAGAGTAACGCTTATTCTTTTGCTGCAATTCACCTACTTCGACCTGCAGTTCTCGACAGAATATTTCAATGTTTTCCAATCTCGAGGGACTAAAATGTTTATAGGTTGTGTATAGTGAGAACTTTTGAAATCAACCTTAGGAAAAATTCACTGCCCCTACCTGTATATATTTTAACGGGCGCCCTGACTGACATGCTCCCAGTAAAGTTGGTAACGATGGATGGGAAGTACTTCCGTATCTTAACGTCGAATAAAAAATGTTACGTAACCATTTCTAATTATTTAAATTATTTCTTTCACTTTCTGTTTTTTTAATGCATCTAAGTGTAAAAATGAGCAGTTTTGTAAAATATTTACTTTCCTAATAATTTCACATATGTACTTCACCGACGTATGAATAACGCGATAAGGTCCATGACAATGTTAATTTTACATAAGGCGGAACAATACACAACGTGCATACAAGTAATTCTAAAGCAGGAATCTCAAAAGCGCTCATTTTACCGTGAATGACCTATACTATTTAAGCTTTTGCGGAACAAGTGACATTTAAACCATCATCCAGTGGGAGGGGAAAATATATTCTGTCCGAATTCCTCGTCCTAATAAATTCGCCTGATATATGTGTTAGAAATGAACGTGATTAATTCCATTTCGTAGGTTTTTCCGTCCTCTAGTTCGTGAAGCGTGCAATATAACATCGAATTATTTAATCAACTCCGATAAAATTAAATAAGTTCTAGGATTTCTTATGTTAATTTCTCCTTCAAGATGATGCTTAAAAAGGCCACAGTGAAAAAACCGAAATCAAAATCAATACGTTTTTATTCATTGCATTCTATTACAACAGCATGGGTCATTGAAATGTCAATATCATTGATATCTGTAAAAACTTTCTGCCAAATATATATATAAACAGACTTGATTCAAAAAAATATTGTTAACGTCTTCCATGGCAAGATATTTGTCGGGAACACTGTAGGAAGTAGCGTAGTTTTAATTTTATGAATAAATACAACATTTCTGGCTCAACTTACGGATTTGCAGGCAAATCACATACATTAAGTGTTACTGTAACCGAATCTATATTGGAACAGTCGAAAGACGAACTGCTTCTCAAACAACAAACACAAAAATTATCTACAGGATATAGGCACTCGTGTATACTGGAACTTAACAAACATTATGAAATTTGGAAGGAAAATCACATATTTTTAACTGGTACCAATAAATATCAATATGAAACACAGCATTTAATACTAAAAAGGAATTAAAATATAAAGGACCAACCAAAGCAATAGAAAATTTATCTTTCACACATACGCATGTAAATGTATACAATAACCTGCTGAACTTGTGATATGTTTTTAACCCACAGGGAGTCACAGTTTTTCTCTGTGATAAAATTTTACAGTGTCGAGAGGGGCAGGAGGTTCGGGAGGTGTAACATTCCTAGGGTTGTCAAAAATTTGTACTTATTAAAATTATTAATAAAACTTTAATTGTTATAAAATGTATAATTAACGTACACAATAATGCATTTTATTTAGAGTGTACTGTGCAGTAATTTTCTCTTAGCATGTCCTAATTATTACGCGCGCCAGTACATCTAATATCGGTGTTATAATCTCCCCGCCTTCATTTCAACCAGTATGAGTGTCCCCCCCCTCCCCCTTTAAAAACTCTGACTACACCAATGTACACACAAATATCTGAGGGTTCATTACACAAAATGAAGTTCATGTAATTATGTTATTGAGAAATACGAGCTTTCAGTCATACATTTACAACTTTCCCAGAGAACATTTCTTCAACATCTTCATTAATATTTTGTATCTGAAACTAGGTATATACTGCATTTAAATTTCTGTCAGCATTATAACCATCATTATTATACCAGCAATTTAAAAAAAAAACAGACTTGACCTACTTGTAGGCTACTCTAAAGCCTCCATTTGTGCCATGGGTTTCTGTATAGATATAGGCTGTTCACGGTAAACTGATAACTTTTGAAATCCCTGCTTAAGATCTACTTGTATGCACGTTGTGTATTCCTCCGCCTTATGTAACATTAACACTGGCATGTGCCTCATCACTTTATTTATGCGACGGTCAAGGAAAACTGTGAAATTATTAGAAAAATAAATATATTAAACATCTGCCAATTTTTGTTTTTAGATGCATTAAAACAAAACAGAAAGCGAAAGAAATAATTTAAGTTATCACAAATAGTTACCTAAATCTTTCATTTGACGTGAAGACATAGAATTACTTTCCCTCCATCATTACCAACTAGATTAGGCGCATTTCACTCAGTGCAAGTAGAAACAGTAACTTTTTTCTAGGGTCGATTTCAAAAGTGCTCACTTTATCGTGATCAGCCTTTACCTGAGTGTGCTGTGCGTTACTCGTGTACCAGTTGCGCGGCCATGGCAGGGCAAGCACCAGAAACATACGTTCCCCCACTATCACCGCGCCTGGCGACGACTACGCCTTCTCGCAGCCCGTTTCCTCCAGGACATCTGCTCCCACCCTATTCCCCCCCCCCCCATAATCCTTTACTGCCGCACACCCCCTACATCCTGCAGCCCCCGGACCATCTGTCACGTGGACGCTCGTACCGGGGGAGGATTATTTTTACGCCCATCCCCAGCAGGTTATGCGTCCCGATAAGGCCGGGCGCAGATCACTGCTCTCAGCTCGCATCCCCCCCCCCCCCCCGACTAATCACAAACCCGCCTGCCTACCACGAATATGAAAATTTTTGTCCCAGGCCGACTTCTGGTGCTTCCAACCGCTCCTTTCCTTCTTGAGTTAATATAGGTCGCCTTAAAGAAGTGTCGCCTGGCCTGGTACTGCTACTTCCACTTAAATAAACACATTATATAAAAAAACAATGTAATAAAATATATAAATCTGCGTAGAAACTGAAGATGGAGGCCTCGCCTCCATCTTCACCTATGAGGTGGTGTGTTTTTTTGTGGAGAGGTTATTCCTCCATACTGATTCTTTTTAGGTGAAGAAGTTATATATATGCCTATCTGTCGACCGACCCTCGGTATGCATAGATTCATGATGTGACTCGCGACATAGGGGCAAAGTAATATGTTTAATCGAATATGTCTATTACATCGAAAGATGTTTGCTCATTCCTGTTGAGAATTAAACCTAATATGATAAACCAACTTGTCGATGAGGGGGGAAATACGGTGGTGTAAAATACAATAAGTGGTTGGAATATAGCTATACAAAACCATAGCCCCACGATATCGAATACTGTACTACATCATTTAATGTCTTGAATGTAGCTGTGTGTATAATGTAGACGCAATAGAAAGCACTGTAGACGACAGTATACACAAGTTATGCCAAGAGGAAGAAGAAATTGATTCCAAGTGTTCGGGTTAGACCCTGGCTTCAGTAAATAATCTAGAGCTGAGAACAAGTGGGCTCAATTCACTTGACAAATAGCCACTTACTGATTTCCTTCTACCTGACTACAGATAATTACATCATTAAAAACTGGCAAACCATTACACGAATGCGAAGCCTGGGTTGTGTGAGGGGTTAGTTGCAGAGCATGAGGGGTCAGTTGCAGAGCGTGAGGGGTCATTTGCGGAGCAGGAAGGGTCATTTGTGGAGCAACAGGGGACATTTTCGGAACAGAAGGGGTCATTTTCAGGACAGGAGGGGTCATTTAAGGGGTCTCTAGGGGTCATTTCCAGAGCATGAGGGGTTATTTACAGAGCAGGAGGGGACATTTGCGGAGCAGGAAGTCACTTATGGTGATTTGGGGGTCTGTTAGGGTCATTTGGGTGTCATTTAGGAGTCATTAGGGTCATTTTGGGGTTATTTCGGAGTCATTTGTGGAGCAATAAAGGTCATTTGCGGAGCAGGAGGGGTCGTTTGCGGACCATGAATTCAAGTTGAGCAAAGAACTTGTCTGGAGGTGTGACCGCTTGGTAACGCGATCAAGGAAATTGATAAAAATGTCTGGTTATGTGGATGATCAAAAATGCTTAAATCTCACTACTGAAATACGTTAGTATGTTTATATATGGAGCAGTAGCTAGACAAAATAGATACACAAGTTGCTATTGTAGAAAGAACATTTTTTTTCATGAATATGATGCAAGTCAATGATTGTATGAAGTCTATTATAGAACTTATCTCTATGGATGTACCGTCTCCCACTTCAGTGCTTTTCCAGTGCTTAAGAAAGAGTTCAGACGAAGGAAGTGTACACGAACCAGGAAAAGAAAACTGCCAATTCCAGCTTTACACAGACTCTCGAGAAAATCATCTGCAAAATGTGTCTGAGAAGCTAGAGCATCGTTGGAATTTGTGTATAGTGTGTGCAGGTCGCTGTTTCGAAAAGGAAACCCACGACAAACTTCCTACTGTTTCGTACACCGAATTATGTCAGTCAACGAACTAAAACAATGAATGTAATTCTTACTATAAATTGGTAGCGAACTACGAACTGCAGTTAAATTGGTATATTAATGAAACATATATTTTTTGTCTTATACACGGAACAATAATCGGCATAACTTAAGCATACATATGTTTACAGTCTCACGCGAATGGCATAGAGATACTAGTGATAACGTCTTCCATAGTGATTATTTTACACGTTCCAGAAGGACAAAAAAAAACACTGCGCAGAAATAAATAGTTAAAGCAGAGATTTCAAGTGTTCAGTTAGCAGCGAACTGAAAATGTTAACCGGATGAAGTCCTGACCATACTTCCAGCACCGTCAATGCAATTCAAATTTTTAATACTGAATGTAAAATTAATTCACCTGCGACCATGAGTTCGTGATTACGTTCACAATACATATTCACTTACATCGCACTACGAGTGTTTAAAGCCTTGCTCTAAAGTAGAATTTTACATTCTACTAACCTCGCATGTTATTTTCTGTTTAATGCACGGCCGTTTGCCTTTGTTGCCCATATAGGTAGAATAAAAATTGTTCATACATAATCTCGTTTTTAATTAGTTGCAGCTAAATTATAACATCATCGAAGAACGAATTACCTGCTTAATCAAGATGGTAAAAAAAAATTAAGAATATTGTAAATATTTCACTTAAGTTGGCAGTGGCGTAAAGCTCAAAAACATTTTTTATCTGCCACTTACTTAATTCACAGAGAAAAAAACACGTATTCAGACATGCGTACCATTTCAACTGAGTCCAATAGGTGTAATACTAATTAACATTTTCTATTTAACACACCCGTCTGGCATACGATGATGCTCGTGGGTTCCTTTTTCACAAACTGGAGCTTAAGTAACTTACTGTAGGTATAATTAACCGAAATATGGTAACACAACGCTAATGTTGTTGCTCCGGAAATCAAAAAAATTATTATTCGTGAGCAGTTTTGACGGCTGAAATTAATTTGCGGCCAGGGTTCTTTCCCCCTGGACACGACTAATGCTATGCGGGCTAATGACTCTCGAACACGTGTGGACGGATGTCATCAGTCACACAGAGGGTGCGCGAATGTCGGCGACAGATCGTCCCACATTTCGTGCCTTATAAAATGCATGTACTTTTAACGTACAGGAACTTGTTAAAAAAAAAAAAAACGAGGTGGAAATGCGATTTCATGCCAGGTTATCTCTCCAGTGTGGTTTTTGTTCACTCGGAACAACTGCAAACAAGCGGAAAACATTAAACTATACAGGTGGCTTGCAGTTAATTGAATACTTGGCATGGAAAACTTGAAAATAAATCACTAGCCACAAATGCATAAACTGGAAACCAGTTCTTTTGTGACATACAATCAGACTATGAAGATCGCATTAAAGTAACATATTCATTGATATAAATTTAAGGCGTCATTTTTTTAATACGTAAAAACTAGGCAACGTTCATTTCTGCAAGTGGTGGGAGAATACACAACGAGAAGAAAGAAGAAACTAACAGGAATTACGGGTTCCACCAGCTTAGTGCTTGAACTATAAACTGCAAGTTTGAAATTCTGTTTTTTTTTTTTTTTTTGACAAAACGATTAAATGTGCCTCCAGTTGTTTACCTACGAGAACAATGACATCCCCGACGAAGACGGAATGGTACTTCAAAGTTACCACGCGTACTGTAAATATTATTTTGGTGACCTCCAATATAGTTTAAAACAGCTTATTCAGCTTTTGCCGCATCTTAAAACATAGGCCTACTAGCAGGACACGAGTCAAACTACGACAGGAGCCTGTATTGAACTTTACTACAGACTTTTCATTGATACAATGTTAGGGTCACCGCTGAACGTTCCATAGGTACACGCAGCACTACGAAAACAGTGCACGTTAGTTCAGCGCTCTGCGTGTAACGGCGATGGCGCCTCTGTAGCGCGTGCTAGTCTAACCCTTATAGCTCCCGCGCTTCTCAGCCGAAACAGGAGAAAAACTATGCAGGCAGGCATGACCCTTAAGTAAGTGTTAATTTACGGCGATCCAGCTGTACAAGAACAAACAAAATAAGTATACCGGCAACATATAAAAAATTACACTATCTTCTGATCTGATCATGTGGATTATCCAATACGGATGAACGTTTAACTATGAGCTTGGTTCCGATGAAGAGACACGTGCGTTCGAAATATGTGTTGAGGTTAAGGCATTACTTTCATTTCCGCAAAGTTCCCAGTCCAAATTCCGAGTAGTTCATGGAGGAAACAGCCCAATCTTTTCTTATTATCATCGGAATGGAATCATGATAAAAGAACCCCAATCAAATATTTAATGAAAAAAACAATATTGTAAACGTGATAATTTATAGACTCCTCACAGAAAAAAGTTTCTGCCAATAGCATCGTCTAGCAACTAGCGTAGAACAGTGATTGTCGTAAGGTACAGACAACAGGAGTAAACATGCAGAGGTCAGAAGAGCCTACGCCAATACATGAAGGTTTTACATTGCCAAGGCCCAAGAAAACGTTTACTCTGTTGTAAATAGCATAGGAAATTATAGATACAATTAATTAGCCTGCTTCCATTTTCACTTGAATATTCAAGCAATATTGACATGGGTCTCGAAGAAGAATCAAAATAAAAAATTGTGTTTAAAAAAATAAATTCAGCAAAAATAATTTTCCATGTTACGATAAAAAAAACAGCTTTAGTTTTCAGGCAGCCCTAGCAGACAAAATAATGGACTTAATAAGCTGTGAATTAGTGTCATTAATGATCACAGTAAGTGCTGCCAGTAAACCAAGTTTAATTGAAGTAATTTTTGTAGTTCAGTGAACATGGCATACTAACCTAAAATATTTATAAGGCCGTAGTTTATAAAATGAGTGTCTTATTTACTAAAAATCATTAAAGTCTGAACTCAGTTCTGGCATTGTGTGCTCATTAAAATATCAATTTTTGTTATAATCTATAATCGGAATAATATAATTCCTGAGATAAAACAAACCTCTCAAAATTTTGAACAGCATGTTCGAAAGCCACAAAAGTCTTGTTCTTGTTAGTCACGCGCATGTATTTCTTGTTCCCGTTAAAACTATCTATCATGACATTTTGTAGAATTCGGTGCAGTGTTCTAAAGTTCTTTTTTTTTTTTTAATGGAAGATGGGGTAGAGAAACTGAATTACATACAGAGAGACAGGGATGTGATTTCGTAAACCTGTATTTACTTTGGAAAATAGGCACTTAAATGTTGAGAGCCCCATGTACTGAAACTTTTTTCTGTGAAATCGTCGTTTGCGCGTAAATTTGTATCTCGGTAAATAAAAGTTCTGGAAATATGACTTTTGTCAAAAAAAGATAAAAATAAAAAAATTATCTATGGCTTTTTTTTTTTTTTTTTTTTTTTACCTTTGTCATATAAAGTGTATTCTTGGGGGAAAAAAATCGTGAAAAAGGTCAAATATCGCAAATTTAAAGCTTGCCTGTGCAGTTTCCTTAAGCGGCAAGAGAAAAGTACAAAGATACGGGCGTAGTTTAATCTGTGGGCTTTCATGGCGTGTAATAAAACCCCTATGTTACATATCTAATTTGCACAGTACAGCGTTACAACGGAAACACTGCACGCCTTGCGCGTGAGGCGATAAGGCGCTAGGCGTGCCTGGCCCGTATCGTACGTGAAGGATACACTACGACGAGGGGAAATAAAAGCGAGTAAGCTTTCGTGGTGGCGTGAACAAAGCACTGACGAATGAAATGGAATAAGACTCCAGGATGGAACGATAACTAAAGGGAAGTTGGGGGGGGGGGGCAAACTGGAGTAATCGCACCGGACAAAGGCAATCTCCACCATGTTTCCCACATGCGAAACTCAATGGTGCCTTCGCCATAAGCTGGGACCTGTTTTCCATGGTGTAAGACCAGTGCTTTACCCACGGAGCCACCGCGGTCCCGTTTACTTACTTCCGATAACAGACGTCTGAATTAATGCTGAATTTCGTTGTTACAGTGATATACGCCTGCGATCAGTGCCAAGCAATCATTGCAGGGAGAAGGGAAGGGGAGTATCTAACAGCAACATTGAATAATAATAGGCCTCATAACATTTTTTTTGGGGGGGAAGGGGGGGGGGAGAGAGAGATACTTCCTCTGAAGTCACCGTCCCAAGCTCTATAACTCGGAATATTTAAAATCCTCGCGTGGTGAACAAGTGTCTGAAACCCGGTAGCCGAACAAGTTTCACTTTGTTTTTCTGTCCGCTGTGATGTGAAGTTTTGCGGGCTAAGTGACACGGCTTTAATATAAACCCGCACATATTTTGTTGGGAAAGTACGCAATCACTCAAATGTTAACAAAATTCAAACTTTCCACGCAATTACTGTCTATAATAAAGCGATGACTCGCCATAGTTCATAAATATGAAGTGGCGTGCGGTAAACTGTTGCAAGGTAAGACGGTGCTTACTCACTGTTGTACTTTCTCGGTGCAAGCAGCAGGATTAAGTAACCACCGTGCAGCCTAGGAAAACTGAATACATTCCGATCAATCACAAACAGCAACAGGGGACCCATTACACGCTTCCTATGGCGTCAGATTCCGACTAACGCCAGCTTACATAGCAACATCTCACCACACGCCACTGTAAACATCGCATTCCATCCACGGGAACTGAATAAAGGCATAATGCCAAGCGGGCTACTGCACCGTTTCGATACCCGAGGGCGCGTTACGATATTCTAACAAGAACTTACCCGGGTGTATGACAACGTAATACAGAAATAACAATAGAGCAGCACCCTGATAATCTGAACTAATTGGGGCCGAGTATGGTTCGGATTACGGCCGGTTCGGACAAAGCAGGTGTAATAAAGGCGCGAAATATACTGCAGCTTCATTGAGTTGACTGGGCGAGACCACCGATAACAACGACCTGCTGGCGGAACTATTGCAGGGTGTAACAACTTCTATCTGCTAAGACGCTTAAGGCGTTTTCCTTACTATTCACGGCACGTGTTTGCGATTTTCGATTATCGAGATAACAGAGACAGTCATACGGCGTCTATTGAAAATTATACACATCCTGCTGCTGAATCACTATCTTCACCAGTGAAATGCTATTCACTGGAAATTCGACCAACCGATGGCATCTTGACTACTGTCGAATACATGTAATGATCTGAATCCCGCAGTTTTGGAGTTCGCTTATACTTCCATTTATCTGGGTACATTTTTACGATATCGTTTTTAGAGTGCTGTAACACGGGCTCATTTATTCACGCTGCGGACAAACCTGTCGTATGAGTATGATGGAACTGACGTAGGCGACGACTAAACAAGTACTTTCGCGCACTGGGGGCCTGCCGCTAGGGCACGTTTATTCAGTTCATGTTAATAAATAAGCGCATAGGCCTGCGCAGCTAACATTACGGCCTCCTGCACACGGCATCTTGCAATATAAACTTGAAACCGTGAAAATTGTGAGAACTGAGAAACTGATCATCAGTGCCAGATAACTAGGGATGTTGTGATACTACCGATATGATACTGGTATTGATACTTTCCTTTCGATACCAGGTATTTTGGAATCGATACTGTTATTTTGATGCTTTACCAATATCATGTCAGTAAACGATTCGATACCGATACTTTTTTTGTTGAATTTCTTCTAGCCGTTAATTTTTAACCCTTTCAATTAAAGTGCCCCAAAATATAAATATTAGCTTTCCTCCATATAATAATAATTATAAAAGTAGTACACATCAGTATTTTACTTATCCTCCAATTAGAACTATGCCCAATACTAATAAGTGCTGGGCTCTGTATTTTTATCAAAGCAAACAACAGATATAAAAAAAAATTCTGTACAGATCTCGAAATGAGAGAACGATATAAACATTGGATTATTACAAATATAATGAATAATGTATAAACATAAAAATATTTTATGAAAAATAAAAGACTAATTAATGAAATGATAAAAAAAATGGTACTGATGTGATATCAGTATCGAAACTTTTATTGTTCTACTGGTATCGAAATGAGTATCGATACTATTCTTTCAATTCCTCTTTCGAACCCAGTATCGATACTGTCATGGTATTGCAACATTCCTACAATTAATATAGTGGTTGAATTTCACTGAGATATTTGTGATTTCCCACTGAATGTCAAGAATGTCACTGCTATAAATCACTTGTTTCCAGTTAATTTGCTTTGTTCGCCGGTCAGCGGTAGCTTATGAACTGACTTTCAGTGAACGTTGTTTCACGAATTGATATCGCTGATTAGGACTTAGAGCGTGCCTTTTTCCAAATATTGAGTTTCGCTTAACTTAACAGTCAGTCAAGTGAGATCTGCATTTTATTTCGATAGATGGCTTCCAGTCAGGAAACTTTCTACCGGGCTGATAGGGTGACTTCTCAATCAGCTTAGCTCGGTTAATTTTGATTACTAGACCCTCACACTTCAGTTAGAATGGTTTTGGTCGGGTAAGTTTCGATCACGTGACTGTTCTGTCACATAATATTTTCTAAAGGAAGAAAAACAGTCACGTGATTTTCTTTACAACTACAGGATATGATGTTTTTAACAATCTTGGGCCCTTTTGCATTGGTAATTTTATTTTAAAGGAAAAAAACAGTCACGTGATTTTCTTTACAACTACAGGATATGCTGTTTGTAATAATCTTGGGCCCTTTTGCATTGGTAATTTTATTTGAATGAGATTTTTTGCTTGTTTTGACAAGATTGTTGCCCTATTTGGCATTCAGTCTAGGCAGTACAGACAGTTTTATTACTATCCAACTGTAATTCAAATATCTATTCCGTAGAAAGTAAAACACCTACCTAACGAAAATTAAAGATTTCCCCCGGTATTTTTTTTTTTTTTTTTAACTAAAAGCAAAGAAAACTAATTAGAAAATTTACCGAGAGGTTCCATCAATTCGCGAATACTTCCTGTAACATTTACAAAAGTCAGTTTCCAAAAAAGATCGTGCCGGTAATTTTACGGTAGGTTTATGAAGACACATGGAGAAATTTTAACCAACCCTTTTCCGTAAAATGAAGGAAAACATTTTTTTACGGTGCAATTATTTTCAACTGAATCTGGATGGAGCCATTTTCTACCGATTTCTGCCTTTGGGATTAGTTGTTAATCAGTGATTTTTAAATGTTTCGGGTTTTAAGTGTACTCTTGAGGTTCTGAAATGATTTCGTCGGGTACTGCGTAAGTACCGTTAGCCTATGACTATACGTGTGCAATTCCAAAGCAGTTCATGATGCATTTTCACATATAAGCACGTGGTAGAATTTAGGATATAACGTATTAAAAATTATGTTTTATCTTAAATTTAGTGATAAGATAGACTTATGCCACCGCGTGTGAACTGTCTCTGTACACGTCTGTGTTCTCCCCTCCCTCACACATATATTTCTAACAATCGAAAGGCGACGTTGTCAATCCACCTGTACACGTTTATGTTCCTCTGACATGTAGTATTTCTGATAAATATGATCATTAATCAATTCTTCGTGTTGAGTAGTCGGCATTGGTAGTCCAAACACACGATGTAAACAGAGCAACGCAGCAGCACGTGCGCCGAGCGTTCACGAACATTTCCGACGAACAAAAACATCATCGCAGCCATTAATGTAAGCGATGATGTTTTTTCTCTGGGGTTTCTAATAAACATACCCTCCTACGCCCCCCCCCCCCCCCCCCGAGGATTTTTTTCTCGTACAGCTCCTTCTGCGCGGATGGTCTGAGTACAACCGGAATGCGGGCTGTAGCTCGGCTCTGTTCGTTACGCAACCTTGCGCGACATGAAAGCCACACACGTTAACTCGATAAAAAAAAAGAGGGTAGCAGACTGCTTATATATTATTTTCAAAAACAGTCGTGAAATGTCAAATTCTAAACAAGCTGGATAACACTTCAAGGTAGCGACTAAATGTGGGTACAGCTGGCTATTAAAAGCAACGAAAGATTATCAGCTATTTGAAGTTAAACTTCGCCCACAAACACGCCGGAACCAATCGCAATCAGGGGGCGAAGTATCAGGAGGAGTGGGGCGAGAAGTGTGAACGGGGCGCCGAACTGGTGGAGCATTGCAGTCGGCGGGCTACACCGAGAAAAATGTTTTGTTAAATCAAACAAGATTTTGTTTGATGCGACCAAATTATTTGTTTGTGTAAGGGCAATGGAATATTTTATTGCTGAAACCAAATTATTTTGTTGTTCTCATTTCGTTCCCCCAAACTGTAAGATTTGGTCGGTGCAACTAGAGATTTGTTTGGCTACACGTACATTTAACAGTATAAAAAAAATTTACAAGTTCGGCCGAGTTTCGAAACTATATCATTTGCGTCCGAGCGCTACGTCTTAGTAATCTCAGCTAATGTAACGACTGTTGACGTTGGAAAGCTTTTAAATAGATATACTGCAAATATCGGAGAACGTGTGCAAACAAATGTTTAAAGTTTTACCCCCTTTACTTGTCAGTTTCTTGTTGCATTGTTTTATTAATGTGTTTATACCATTATTATTAAGCATCAATGGATGTACTAACAAACACGATTACGATCCTGTTACAAAAAATACAAATAAACTCGCGAGCTGTATTTTTCGAACGAAGGCAGTCAAATAAGTTGCCAAACAAGTATATAGCCTACAGTTAATTCAGCAAAATATTTAGCTGACAGTCTAATTTTTTAATTTTTCTAATTTTTTTCTTGGTCCAACACAGAGATTTTGTCTATTCAAAACCATATCTTGTTAGGCGAAGAAAAATAATTTTGTTGCTTTTCAAATTATGTTTGCTCAACAAAATATTTTGTTAGGGCAATTAAATATATATTTGTCCCTATACAAACAAATATTTTGTTCGATTTTCTCTCAGTGTACCAGCAAACTATACGTCGTCTCCCCCCCCCCCTCCCCAAAATCCTCCCTCCCATTTTCCTCATTAACTTCCTCGGGCTACGCCCCTAGTATCCACTTTTTTCTTAAACACTTTTAACAGAGGCCGCTGTCTGACCATTCTTGGTTTTTCGGTTTCAGTCCGAAAGGTAACATTTCTGCTACCCTAACGATGGTGAACGCAATATGTGCCGAAACGTCGAGATACTCTTCGACTGCGAGGCAGCTGAAACCCAGAAGCCACGAATCCTTAAAATCTTTTTGTTTCAAATGTTTTGTGTCTTTTGATTAGCATGAAGTATTTAAGTTACACCTCTCCACTATTTTAATCTTGAAGCTGTCTCCATCTTCGATGTAATAATTGCCTGTGAAAAGATTAAACATAAGGAGGTATCCCATCGGAAGTGTTTTGGCGGCCTCTAGCATGATATTCTCACCCCGCGACTCTCTTTGCCGTGGTTAAACTGCCAGGACCGCGCGGCCAGAACGACACGCAGTCCTATGAGTTAGGTGGAGGAAGGTCGAGGCAAGCCACGACAATTCGACCGGAGACACAATCCCGTCTCAGAATCTTCCAGCCGAGATTGCAAATTAAGTCGCTGGCAGGGGGGGGGGGGGAGGAAGGCGAGATAATTCAGTGGAGAAAGCCGGCGCGCGCGGTTTTTGCTCTTTTTCTTCAAAAGGAAGAGGAAAAGAGGCGGAGAGGAACTGAGGGAAGTAGCTGCGTGATAAACAGCATCCTCTTATCTCTCTCCGGAGTTCCAGCGACACGAAACACTGCTACGGGGGGAACGCGGATGCGCGGGGGAGAAGCTACATGCTGATGACGTCATTTTCGCAGACGCTTGTACTCAATTTTGCCTGCTGACACCTAACGCATTCCGTTAAACAACGGCCCACAGTAAAAAAAAAATTGTGTAATTTTACACATAACGTACGTGGCAGCAAGCAGTGTTTCCACTGATGTTGGCGTAATTTTACTCCTACATATGTCAAAGTTTTTTTTTTTTACTCTACGTCCAAGTAAACATTAACCTACAAATTAGTAAACTTACATGTACATCGTACAACTAACTTTAGCTTGAATGGTGTAAAAGTATATTTACTCTGTAGCAGAAAATAAACTGCAACTTACGTGTACTTTTTTCTCCATGGCAAGTAAATATAGACATGTTAATTGTAATTTTTCCACAGTTTATGTCTTTTTTTGCTTAAAAAATATTTTAAACACAGATTCACTGTAATTGTAAATAAACAATTTCTGTAAATGCGTCATTGTTCTACTAACCAATTTTATTGGCAGTATATGTTCTTTTAAACCTGCGTCATGTTAATTCGCATACAATGTAAGTGTAATTTAGAATTTTCACGTTATTTTAATCAGTTTTGTAACCTGGTAGTTGAACAGAATTATAAACAAATTATCTCCATGAAGCGGATAACAACTGACTTCAGATATAGAATACGTAGCAATATGCAAAAGCCAGCGTATCCCATCAGTCGGAGTTAAGTTTTCCTTTTGAATACACAAATGGAGTTCGAAGTAGTTCTACTCCCTACAACTAGATCGCACGTTTTAAACAAATACATGTAGATACCTTTTAATTCCTAAGAATATTAGCGTAAAGTTACAAATACTATACACGTTTTACAAAATTACACCTAAAAATGAAAAAGTACAGAAAAATTGTGCATAAATATACGTCCACAGATACTCCAGAATGCAATGAAAGTTTACACATACACGGTTATTGTAAAATTATACAGTAAAAGATGTGCAACTGCAATGACATTGAGTGTTTATATAACGACTACGTAGCAGTAAAAGAACACAATTCGAGATTTTAATACTGAGTTTAGGTGAGTTTTTACACATACTTCAAAATGTTTAAACTAACACCAACATTATATTTATTAGGCCACACAGTCATGTATTTTCATCAAAGACCTGTATTGTATTCTCTGGATTCTTAGGAACATTTGTGTAAAATTGCACGTACTGAGGTTGGTTTTACAAATTACACATACGAAAATGTAAAATTACAAAACAAATTGTATATGTCAATTTACACTTATTTTTACAGTGTCCATTACGAGGTATGCTACTACTTGTCATCGAGATTCCTAAATAATCGGCAAACGCCATGTGAAGGATCAACTGCCACCTCGAAGCACCAAAAACGGAATTATCACACAGCTCTACGGCTAATGTTGCCTGCTGCGAAGGACAAGAAACAGAGTTTCAGACAGTTTGCTGTGTTGTTTGTGGCTGTGTGTTTCAACAAAAACATGCCTGCAGCTATTTTCGCGTCGTGCTTCCTATAATTAAAGGGCTTTAAGCGAACAACCTATCATTTTAATGGTGGAAAGTCCGTGGTATGATTCAATATAGGCCACTGTCTTAGTTTCGCTTGTGTCCGGGTAGTACGTTTTAGGAGACACGAGTCTTGAAAAACCGTTTTTAACAATGCAGAAGGGCTCCAAAATAATATTCACAGCATGTGCAATCTTTGAAATTTTGTTACGTATCGCTCCTTCTCATCCCACGAACGAGCGAAGAGTGTGTGGACAGAGTAATGATATGATATCGGGCGGTGAGAAAGGAGGATTTGTTCCTCCTTTCTCAGGCGAGCGATAATCCAAAAAGAGCGTAGGCCCTATTTTGTTCTTTAAAAAAAAAAGCGAGCCGCCACGATAATCCTTTTTCGGAGCGCGCTCCAGACCTATACTTAATTGGATTTCCGCGTTTGTCTGAAGAATTTTCTGGTGGTTTACTGCCATAGTTTCTCTCAGCATGAATCGGGGTGCGTCGAACTTTCCAGGTCAAGGTCAGCTAGTATACAAGTGCGACGGGCCTACGAGCCGGGAGTTTAAAAGAGTCGATAGCCCGGGCGATTGTCCGACGAGCTAGAAGAGCTACGAGTGGCGCCGGAAGTGACCAGCAGGAGGGATATCTGCGACTGCGAGCATCAGAGCAGCGAAGGGTGCGACCGGCAGGCTGGACTACTGGACTGGATGCGCGAGTGAAAGAACTTATAAATGATGGCAATAGACAGACTGAACGTGTGTTAATGATGAGTATGAGTTAATTGACTATAACCAAACAGAGCCATAACGAAGGAAGTTCATTAGAGTTAAAATTGACATTAAATATTGCGCTCACTCGGAAATAAAAACCGCACTAGTGTAGAAAGATAGATCATTGCTGTAAATATTTTGGGAATAAATTAAAAATCTAATTTAGTTATTATATTTCCATTAAGATCTCCATCCCTCATGAACTCGGATACGATCCCCAGGCGTCCTGTAAGAATATAATTCCTTCCTCGTTTGGGTTATGTTTTCTTATCTCGGGGTAACATTTTGGAGAGTCATTAAAAATTTCCCAAATAAATCCCCAAGCACTAGAACCTCGTTGGGCCGGCCACCTTTTACTAGGATCTTTGGATAGCCCAGATCGATTAAGAGGTAACAAATAAAAAATAGCGTAAAATGTAATAATAATAAGCAAATTATAATACGGAATATAAATATGCGTATTATAATACATAATAATAAAAATGTGTGATCGTGTGGCTCGCAAGCGGTACTCCAAACTTACGCGGCGGAACATTACGAGTTACCTTTCCAAGAAGCAGACATTACTGTACATGTATATGTTATGTCTTTTAAGGTGCTTGTAATCTGTACATATGTTACAAACGTGTTTTGTTCAATAATTATAAAGGGCATTTGTTGTAAGTACGGTACTTTACATATGTTGTCTGTTATTGATTTTTCTCGCATTCTCCTGGTAACCCAGGTTTTCGTTATTGTGGAATGGCTCCGGTCCCAATTGAGTTTCTGCTGTATTTTTAACATGTTGCAAACCAGTTCAAGCACCACAAATGTGGACCTCAAATAATCATCACCGGTAAAAACTCTCACATTTAACCACCCTCATTTTTTATATTACTTTAATGAAATTAATCACTTAATTTGACTCTTCACGAACTTCCTGTACGTTTTCTGTCGATGTGGATGGTGTAACCACTTCCATTTTTTCGGAACCGCAGTCATTTTGTCGTGATGATCGTTGAGCAGCATTAAATCTCTTCATCACTTGGGAAAGTTTGTTCCTTTTAGTTTTTATGTAACGCCTGCCATTCTTGAATTTTTGCGGAGCCATTGCACACAAAAGAAGTAGTGTTTCTCGTATAATTACGTTATACGTTTCGCTAAATACAATGGTAAAATTATATACTCAAAGAGTGCAAAAGTACTTACTAGCATTCACGATCGAAGAGTGACAACCATACGTTACAGTTTCAAAGAGCACCTCAGTTGAGGGTAGGAACAGACGTGGGCGAATCTAGTCAGGTAAGAAATTCCAGTCGTGGGGATAGTGTAGGTTTGGCAACTCTGAGAGAAAGAGCTGGTCTGTCCAGCTGCGCACACAGGAGGGAGAGGTAATATACAGCCAGACACCCTCAGACTCCCTGGTGCCAGGTGTGTGACGGGTTGCATCCGATATATTACGGAATTCCAGGCGCAAAGAAAACATACAACCCTTTTGTAGCAGCTTTTCGCTATAATAATTAAAAAACCTAAATTTTTGCATTTTGTTTTGAAAGTATATTGATGTAGCTACTTCATGAGTGTATTATTTTTCTCTTTAAATTATTACATTCTGTTTTTCATGGATGCGAAAACAACCCTGTTTTACATCGTGCACATTACAAACTGACAATTTGTTGAGAATTTCAAATCACATCAGTCAATAGTTTAGATAAAGTTCTCATGCTATCCCAAAAATTTGCCAGTTTCCTCTTCTGGTTTTCCAGAACGCTGCTGCAGCAAATGTCAAAAAACACAACTTCAAGAACATACAGCTCTTAAACTATAAGTTGTAGCGATTATCATTTTGGCTCAAAAGCTAGTCTGTACGATACTTATATGTAGGCATAATACTCAGCTATAAAAATTTTTGGGTCCAACAGCCTTAAGCGGACTGCCAAGTGAAATGTTGCCTGTAAATCAGTGTTTTTATGTATATGCGTTTCTCAGTAAACAAATAGTCTGGGAATACTACTTTTTAAATAATAACTTTTACCTTATAACTTTTACCTTATGACTTTGGACTTGCAACTTTGAACTTCTAAATTTTCCATGAAATATGTAAAACCTTTTATATCCAAACGCCAAATTTTACTTTTATCCTATTAAATACATTAAAAGAGAAAAAAGTGTAAACTGCTAAAACAACATTTGTAAGGCTTTCCTTGCGTAGTTATCATAAGGAAAGGAAAGATAATACTAAGTGGCATCTGTATAGTTTAATCCACTGACTTTCATTGCATGTAATATCAGCCTACTGTTACAAGTATAATTTTCGAGAAATTCAGCGACCCGAGAACGCATAGTGCAACTTTGAGATGCTTTTCCTTGTAGCCAGATGTGAACTTAAGGCGTCGGAAAATTTTTAATAAGCAGAGAGTCCCCTAAGCAACCATTCCGGAATTCACCTTTAGTGATTCCGCAAAACCATGGAGAGCCAGGGACAGCGGTGGTGTGGTGGTTAGACTACTCACCTCCCACCTAGGAGAACCGGGTTCGATTCTCGGCGGGGTCGCTCCCCGATTTACGCATGTGGGAATCGTGCCGGACGATGCCGCTGGTCGGCGGGGTTTTTTTTCAGGGTAACCCCCCCCCCCCCCCCATTTCATCCCGGTGCTGCTCCATACTCACCTCACTTCATCCTCATCGATTCTTCAAGACCTCGATGTTAAAAGAGACGCTCAAATCTCTTCACTCACTCGTTGAGATCCGAAATCAAGAGTGGCTGGGCCTGAAATCGAACACGGGACCCCATGTCCTCCCGGAAGCGAGTCCAGTGGGTTGTTAACACTGCTCAACTACCCTCGGACAGAAACCTGAAGATATGTGACGATACCAGCTGTGTTGAACGGCGGGAAATATTAAAATGCGTTTTCTAATGCGTGCCATTAGTCCCTTAAGTTACCACTGTTGCTGAACCCACTCATGTCGACATACTGGCGGAAAGGATTCTGAGACAGCACATACGAGACGCTAAGGTTGTTCACAATTATTTGGACACACGAAAGGCATGTTTAGTTCATTACACTGGTAAGATACGACTTTGACATGGCCTTAATAATTAGTGTGCGTTTTAATAAAGTAAAACAGGAAGTTTAGTAAAAAAAAAAAATACATACATTAATGTAATCTTTACTGTAATTCTTTCTCAACTGTGTATAAAGCAAAAAGTCCCAAATCACTGGCCACCAATTTAAATACTACATTTAGACACATAAAGTACATATCCCAGCTCGCTACAGACATAACTACAAATGAACCATCAGATAGTAACTATTAATCGTCTCCAAGTCACGCTATATATATATATATATTAAAAAAGGAAACCCAACATTTTATACGCAAATTCTTAACAATTATAAATTTGCGTGAACAAATTAAAAACCTATTGTGTTAAAATGTTTATTAAACCATTCAGCACAGCATTTCACATGACACTCTACAATAATATTGCGAGTGCAAATTGTCTTAGAGAAAAACTTTAAGAGTCGATGCGCCTACGAGATCGGCTGCCAATAACATCATTGAACATACAGAAGAATTTGTTTATAACATATACTAAAGTTGAGGGGGACCGACTATTGTCTTCTGCGAATGTACCAAACATTGACTTACCCCACACCAATACAACTGTCAAAGTCACGAGGTCAACACTTATGAATGTGTTTGTTTTTATCTTAGTTTTCAAAAGACAATATTTGTATGAGTCAGACGCATTTATCAATTTGAATTTAATGTAACTGCACTAAAAATTGGCTACAGGAAGTATAGAAACTATGTTTACGTAAACCGTGTTCTAACCTCAAATCCTATCCGTGTAGTTTACGGTATAGGCAATTCACGATAAAGTGAATACTTTTGAAATCAACCTTAGAAAAACGTCACTGTTCCTACCGGCATTTATTTTAATGGGCGCACTGAGTAACATGAGCCCAGTAAAGTTGGTAACGATGGAGGGAAAGTATTTCCATATCTTAACGTAGAATGAAAAGTGTTAGGTATCAATTTGTGATAAATTAAATTCTTTATTTTCCGTGTAATATAATGCCTCGGAATGTAAAGACGAGCAGATTTGTAAAATATTTACTTTTATAATAATTTTCTATTCTAACTTGATCAACGCATGAATAAAGCGATGAAACCCATGGCAATGTTAATTTTACATAAGGCGAAAGACTACACAACGTGCATATAAGTATATTATAATCAGGGCTTTCAAAACTTCTCTTTTTACCGTCAACAGTCTATAGTCAGTGTTATTGTCAGAAAAGCAGATCAATGTTGGGACACGAAGTGGCTTACACGCAACTCCAGCGCTCGCTCTTCCCCATTTTTCCTCTACTGTTTCTAATGCCGCTTGATACCCGCGGGCAGGTTTCAAAACGATGCAGTGTAGCAAACAAAAGGTTGCCTAACGGCATCGCTGGTCTAAAAAGGCGGGAAGTTGTTTGCATGTACGTGGTGGATTCTCTTCGGTTAAATTCTCAAAAGCATTCATCGTGAAGCAACTATAACGTTTGCCCACTAAACCGACTGAACTCCTGCACAGTCTTCGGTGATTACCAGGTCCACAGAAATGGAAGGAACAACTGTGGCAGAGTGCCCCAGGGTCCGTAAGTCGTTTCGATCCCTACACCCTCCCGACCGCTGTGTCCACTGGCATCACTGCACTAACTTACCGAGATACTGTGTCTCCAGACAATAAATAATCCACATATCTGTGTCCTTAAGCCCCTGTCACACTGTCAAATGTTTCAGTCAAACTTCTTCCAATAAGTTTGGCCAAATATAGTTGGACAGTTATGACGTCATTGAAACGTCATAAAAGCCACCAAATTTGTCTGAGAGATTTTGATGGCTTCCGCTTCCATCAAACATTTGAAGATTGGACCGGTTCTACTATTTATTTGATGCTTGACGGTCTCAGCCAATCACAATCGTGCACGACAAAAATGGACGCCAAGGAACTTTAAAATAAGGAACAATTCCTGGAAACGAAATGAAAATAATTATTTTTGTAGAAGCTGTCTAGGCATTAATACTATAATAAGTAAATATCGCACATAATATTACGAACTCAAAGGCCTTACATTTTATTTTGCAGGAAACATCTCTGATAAATAAAATTTGAATTTAGTAAAGAAGGGAAGATAAATTATAACTTTCCCTTGCATATCTTCCTGTAATGGACGAAAGTAATATCTCACTATGAAAATAATTTTTATTAAGAATTAAAATTATGTTCTCCCAGTAAAAAGTTTGACAGTGACACATTTTCAAACACATTCAAGCTTACTTGATAGAATATGTTGGAAGGAAAAATGTTATGACCGCATTTGTCTTCTAATTTTATTGTCAAATTTAGTTGCAGGAGAATATTCGACAGTGTGACAGGGGCTCTATAGTGCCGGCCACGTATGTAACATTTTCACATAAATGCAAATCATGTTATGTAGCCGCCAGGAGGATACAGCCCAAGGTCTTGGACCGTCCAGAAACCTTGCTGCGGCTCTGGTAATTACAATAAGAATCAGGAAATTCAAAACAATAAAACTGCAAGAGGTATTGCCATTCCCGGCTGGACGTCTGGAACGGACTGCACACCACCGCCCTTGGCTCCACGCGGCTAGTACGAGATAATGGCTGCAGCGGTAAAGCGGTCGCCTCTAACTGCCAGAGGATATGGCATACGCGAGCTTAGGGGGGGGGGGGCACATCTCTGTCGTCATTTGACCGTAATTGCGCAATAACTTGCATCCGCCCCTCCCCTTCCCCTTCTAACAACGGCCGCCATATTTCCCAGCACGACCACCGCCAGACATCGTCCTTGCAAGGTTATGTGCAGTCGTAGATTGTCTCGGGCCCAGCGGTAGCTATTGCCCGCGCGTTAAAATGGTTACACAACGCATTGCTGAGCTATACGTTTTGGTCTGGGTGCTCACAGGGCGAAGGCGACTACTCTGTACTATATGATGTTCACGGTAAAGTGAGCACTTTTGATGCCCTACTTACTTTTCCATTCAGCTATCTTCCATCCTTTAACCACCTTTTTTCAAATAACTATTTCCACGTAAGTATTAAGCACAGTGTGTGTATTCCACAACACTCGGAAGTTAACGTATAAGGCTAAAATAAAATATAATTTTTGACTATTATTCCAGATGAGAGAGCTTTGAAAGTTCTCACTTTAACGTGAATAACCTGTACTCGTGTTAACTGTACATCACAGAAAAAACTAGAGTAATTCTCTCAATCATCAAGTTAACACCAGAAACTAATCAAGTATTTAAAAAAAAGCATAACATGATTTCTCTCCGTGGTTTTCAGTGTACTCTCGTCCGAGCGCCATAGACAACGCTTACGTTCCTAATGTATGACATACTCTTACAATAAAAGTTCCGTGAGCTAGTATTCATAACATTATTAGAGGAAATAATGTTATGCGAGTACTATTCCCTAATAGTAAAAGCCAAAAATAAATTGCTCAGCTGAAAGCTGAATTAAAGAGCACCAGTCAAAGGGCTTCTGGATAAATAAGACCGATACGCTGATCCGGGAAAGTTTGCACATTATTAAGGTCCAAGATCCACAAACTAAATTTGCACTTACGTGTTGGACAAACAATACTCTTGCTGCACTAAAAGAAGGATATTACTGCCTACTCAAAAACTATGAGAGTATTTAAAAGAAACCTACAGGGTGGAGAGCAAAAACTAAATATTTCTGGCCACAAACTAGAAATTAAAAGCTCCGCCACTATCGGTTGCGTGGAAAGCGGCTCTCGTGTTCTATTCTTCAAGCAGCAAATAGCCAGAGGGATGCTAATTTCAAACTCTTAAAGCTCCGTTCGGCGCGTGCAACAGTCAAGTCATTAACTCCTTACTCGGAAGTTGAGCCTTAGCTTAACGATCCACAATGTTCTAGAAACCATGAAACGAGAAGTTGTCGCGGATTACTTGCAACTAATAACATTTAAGAGAAACTTAGTCTTCAATAGCGAAATACAGTTCAAAGCACCACGGGAAATCAAAGATTAACGTGTCGTTGAATTTCGGGTACCGCTAATGAGTGGTGACCGCTATCGGCATTGATAGCCTTACACTGAAGTGAAGTGAAATGAAGAGATTTGGGCGGCCCTTAAGGGCAAGGTCTTGAGAGCCGAAGGGGGTGATTGAAGTGAATGTGGAGCAGAACAGGAATGGAGGGGCGGGGGAAACGGGAGATGCCCGAGAAAACCTGCCGACCAACGGCATCGCCCGGCACAATTCCCACTTGTGGAAATCCGGTGATCCGGCCGCGCACCTTACACTGAAGGTAACTCCGCCGCGAACATTTTGGGTGTTAGTTCATGGTCCAGACCGAGTTTACATTAAAAGTGCAGCTCAGCAGTTTTAAGTAATTATAGGATTAATAAGTGATAATAGTAAGGATAATTGTTTAGTAAGTTACCAACATCAGAACGTTTTTAAACCATTGTAAATAAATTAAGTTAATAAATTTATTTGTTTGATTTTTGTTAAGACCTCCATCCCTCACGAACATGGATGAGTCCTAAGCGATATGTAGGTTTAACAATACAGAAAAGCTATCTCGTCCTTAACACAATGAGGACTATACCCGAGTGTAATTAGGGCAAAACTTGTTTGAATATTTATACCCACATAAGAAACAAAACTGATCCGGATTTACTTACATCGACCCCTATTTCATGCGGATTTTAAATAGGAACAAACACAACGTCAACTATGATGCTCGTAAAAAACGACACATTTTTGTATAGTTACTGAAATTAACACGATGGGATGCACATCCTGGTACTTACGAAAGAACATTTGGTTGGAAAACGGCAAACTTGGCACTCCGTTAGTTGACAGCCGACCAATACGCAAAGACTGGTGTCGTTTTGACCAACAGAATGACATTAGGTGACAATAAAAACAAATAGAATGCGATTTCTCTGCAAAGGTGGATATATGTGAATAACGTCTAGTTTGTCCTTAAAGCTGGTAGAAGTGTGCCAACCTCAAAGTATTAAGGCCAGGCTTCAAAATGCATGGGAGTATATGGAATCGAAGGTTAAATTCGGACAAAGATCTCTCAGTCGTTTTTTGTGGTAGTATTTTCAACTTATGATTTTTTTGTTTTTAGATTAAACTCATCTAGATTTGTAAACCTTCCACATTTAAATTTTTAAATTTCTAATGTACGTTTTTATTATTTATAAAATTGTGACATTTTATAAATACTTAAAAAGTGCATTTAAAATTTAAGAATTAAAATTTGAATGGTTTACATATGTAGATGCGTTTAATCTTAAACAAAAAAAAAACATTAGTTCAGAATACTATCACAAAAATGACAGAGATCTTTGTCCGAATTTAGCTTTTTGATTCCCTATACGCCCATGCATGGTGAAGCCTGGCCTTAATATCATCGTGTTGTGGGGAGAACGTCTACAAAGCACAGACGTGGCAGCACTGTTCAGTAGTGGACGGACCAGAGCATAGTGGTCGAGGTGAAAGGAAATTACGACCCTAGAGCTGCCGCCGGCACAGAGAACGCAGTGCCCTAGTTTATCCTCGCAGTTCCCCCACGGGGAGGCACGCGGTCTTATGCCTGGGGCTCCCGACGGACCCTGCGTCGAAGACAGCCCGGCGCGGCCCGGCGCGGCGCGGCGCGGCGACCCGATAAATCTGTGGCCTCCTAACGGCTCAACTTGGGCCGAACTATCGTCGACCACGTATATTGCCCGGGAAGGAAGCACGAACAGCGGTGAGGGGGAGAAGAAATCCGATGCCTGATCCATAACCAATAATTCCGTGCCGCCGGTGGTTGGGAGAGAGAGTGAGATGAATCCCCACCGCGGAGGTTTGCTCCTAGGGCCGCGTCTTCTGGGGAACTGTATTGGCGAGGCAGGCCGCGGGTCGAGAGCATCGGAAACTGAATATGCAGGGTGGAAAAAAATCGTACTGCTGAGAATGTCAATACCGTCATCCGCCTTGCTCTCTCCCGAGCCTGCTGGAGCATGGAGCAAGCCTGACGTCACACCTGCTTGGCCGGTCCACCGCACTGTTTACAGCACGATTAACCAGCTCACATTAAATCTGGAGGCGGCAGGAAGACGCAGGGCGCTTCCGTGTGTTAAGTCGGAATTGTTCTAAAGGTTAAAAGCGGGTTATATATTTCGCAGCCTAAAACATAACTGGCCCATTGTAATCAATCAGAGCTTTCGGAAATGTCTTTGGATCGAAACATATTAGTATTTCCCGCTTCAGTATTTTCTTCCTCTTGCCTGAATTTCTGCTTCATGAACTTCATTCCTAGAGATTTCTGAAGTAATGTTGGGATTACCAGTCACGCAAAGACGGCCAAAGCGATGTATACAAACGCTTTTCAGCTAAGTCAAACTTACAGGAATACATTTTAAAAAATTAATTGTTAATCAAACTTAGCAACATATATAGTTTAAGATGATATTTCTCTAAAAACATATCTGCGACAAATTGATTTCCCTTTTTGTTATTCGTGTTTCCAATAATCTATGTGGAAAATATAAATATAATGAACTTTGGAATAACTGGGCAAATACGTGGAAAACATCTTGGAATAGTGTTGGTGATGTGGCTATTTAATGACAGAATATAAGACAAACTGTCCACAGATAGTCTTGTAGTATTTAGAATATGAGCTGCAGGTATTCTCAAGTACCCTTTGAAATATATTTTGATTAAGTAAGAAATAATTTGAAATATAAGTAGTATAGAAATGCTTATTCGAGCGCAACCGCAAAAAAAGTGACTCAAATAGTTGCGTTTGGGAGCAGTTGCAAAAAATTGGCTCAAAAATTGCGTTTGGGAGCAGTTACAAAAAGTCACTCAAAAAGTTTCGTTTGGGTACATCTGCAAAAATACGCATAAAAAGTTGCGTTTGGGAGCAGTTGCAAAAAAAGTGACTCAAAAAGTTGCGTTTGAGCGCAACTGCAAAAAAGTCGCTCAAAAAGTTGTGTTTGGTTATATCGTAGTCTTTAGATAAAAAAGTTGTGTTAAACTTTGCATTTGAGTGCATCTGCAAAAATATGCAAAAAAAAGTCTGTTTGGGCGCAGTTGCAAAAAAGTGGCTCAAAAAATTTGAATACATAAAAAATAAAATATTGTATATAATAAAGATTGATCAGTTGCTAAATGTATTAAACGGAACCAAACAATTTAAGAAACTTTCCGAACTTAAAATTGGACAGTCCTATCTCACAAACCATAATACATGGTATGGATACAAAGTGGGAATTACTTCTGGAAATTTTAAAGTAACCTTACCAGAAAGATATGTTCAGATTTTCAGTGAAAAAGTTTCAAATGATGTTAATTGTGGAGGTATGAGTTTTGCATATGATGGAATGGTGGATTGTGGTGTTAAACAAATGTACTTTTTAAAGAGTAAATGATCGTCGTCGTATAATTAGACATCAGTTGATTTTCATTTGTGCTTATATCTCTATAAAGTTTTAATGGTTATCCAATCATTAACACACAATTATCGCTCTGACTTCGGCAATGTGCTACAACATAGTCTAATTAAAAATTTAGATACACGTCTCCGAATTCGACATATTAAAGTAGTCGAAACATTGGATTCTTTTTCTAAATCTTGCATTGCACTTTCTATAGAAATATTATTCATCTTTATCATATGAAACTTTAATAGTATAAAAACTATTAAAGTTATTATATATATAATATGACAAGTTCCAACCCAAATATATCTATGATCTCATCTCTAATACCACTGTTCTTTCGGACAAATCAAAGTTAATTAAGTTACATTTTCATCGTTAATTTCAACTATTATTTCATTAACTTGATTTGTTTGCACTGGAAAAAATAAGGGATAAGCTGGTTCATAATAGATAGTGTGTCGCCAAATCCAAATGTTGTTCTTGGTTTAAAAGTGGTAATTATGTTAGTTTCTCTATGATTATATTCCTCATGTTTTAATACCCTACCATTAAATATATTACAGTGTATATTTATTGTTTCAAATGGAGCAAATTTTGGAATTGTATCGCCATAATGGTCCACATTTGCTTTTTAAGAGTTTTATTTTCTACGAAAACCAAAAGTTTTCCTATTGAACCCTGTTTTCCAAACTGTAATATAGTGGGTCCTAGTAACTGAGGAAAAACTACACTTACGATAGATAATTTTATATATGCTCACGGATGGTTGGGCTTTGGTACTCTCTGCATGTGTAAAAACGCCTGGACCAACCAAAATATATCAATTTAAAGAAATTTATAGATGTAGCATCAAAATTATTTAATGAACCAATAGCATACTTCTTCCCATCAGATGAAGAAATGGTTGATGTAAATGAATGCCATAAAGAGTCTGTAGTTGTTATCGATGATATCATACTTGAAAATCAAAATATGGTAAGGGATTACTTTACTCGTGGTAGACACAAAGATACTGATTGTTTCTATTTAGCCCAGACATACTCAAAAGTACCTAAGCTGCTTATAAGAAACAATACCAATTTTATTTGCATATTCAGACAAGGCGATACAAATCTTAAACATATTCATAGTGATTTTGTTGGTGGTGATATGTCGTTTGAGAAATTTAGGGAGACTTGTTCAAAATGTTGGAATAATGAATATGGTTTTGTTACAATAGATATGACTCGTAAGTTAAATAATGGTAAGTACCATATAAATTAAAGACTTTTTAAATTCTTAGATTATAAGTAAGTTTTGTTTTTAATGGAATTGTTTCCATTAAAAACTAACATAATTTGATCTTTTTTAAATGAATTCATATACCATAACTATTACAATAAACACAATTGCACCTTCGGGTACATTGTGGGCTTTTGGTATTTTAAAATATATCATATCATCAGGGTATACTTCAAAAGTTTTCAACATGTCAATTTTTTTCCGTTGATGGTATAAGTTGATAACACTTTGATATTTTTCTGGTTTTATTATTATTTCAACTATAGTTCCATCTCTCAAAAAAAAAATATTCTATTCGAATATCAAAGTAAAATACTTTTTCTTTTGAACTGTATTTTCCGACTAAACGAATAATGTTAATTCTGTGTTTCTGATAGTACTTTAAATTGATTGCATCCATCGATGCAACGGGCTCTCCCACATGTCTTAGTCTTTTTTGTTCAAAATCTATATTACTATCTACCTCCAAGTAAGTAAGATAGGCTTTATACAATGATCTTTTATTTCTTGTCAGTGTGGCTATAGTCGTAGAACTGTGTGTAGGAAACAAAATCATTATGATTAATGTTCTCAGTAGTTGTATCATTGACCGTGTGTTATTTAATTTGATCTTAAATCCAAGAGCTCATTAATGCATTTCCACATATATCCATTGTTTATTAATAGTGAAATAATTTTTGGAAATTTAAACTTATGTGAAAAGTGATTTAGCACAATTACACACAAATGACCACAAGTTACTTGATTGAAATTTTTAATTCTATCATCGTTACAAAAAATATCACTTCCGAGATATGCTATTAATTGTCGGGGTGGATTTCCACCAAATGAATCAAAATAATATTTGTTGTTTGTTTTTTTCCAATAGCATACCCAGGGTGTACCAGAGTTTGTTGAAACATCTAGATTAACAATCCCACATTCATTATCGAGTGGCGTGTAAGTAGTTCATCGATCATAAATACACCTCGAAAATTATTAATGTTTAATTTTTTAACCTTTTTATCACTATCAAAGTTACTGAGTGGAGTTACTTTTTTTTAACATTCTTACGCCACTTAACATTCTTCAATCCCTTGATGTATTCCTTCAAAGCTAAATTATGTCTGTGTTGTTTTTCCAATTCTTGGTTTTTCTTCTTAGCATTAATTACTGATTTAGCAATAGATGATGCACCACCAGCTAATGCTCCTAGAGCTCCCAATGCTGCAAAAATTAAGGGTAAAAATCCACCCTCGTGAACTGTCAGACCATTTCCAGTTTTCATTTCTTCGGACATTTTCTTAAGTTGTGGAACTGAAATTGTGATACTCATCCATTTGTCCTCCTTTAGTTTCTTGTTTTTACGATCCAGTTGGTCTTTTGTTAGGAAAGAATCAATATTCAAACCCTTCAACTCCTCATTGGGAACTTTAAATACAATGTTTTTTAACTTTCATTTATTATAACAAATATTTTAATATTTCATTTTAATTCCCCAGCCAAGCCTATATTTAATATGCATCGCAGATCCAGTAACACCAGTCCACAATCTCTCATTGAGATCAGCATCTGAACTTAACAATTTTTGAACGCTTTCTCTTCTAGTTCTTTGTCAGTTAAATGTCTTTCAGCTAGATCGTTATGATGATGATGTGCTATATCATGTTCCATAGCAGCTGCATCTAGTGGATTAATGGGTTTATCACCATGCTCAATTCTCTTTTTTAGTCTGGTACCCAGACCTAAGTACTGATAACCGGGTGTATGCAACTCAAAAGGTAGTGAATTTATTATGTCATTGAGAAACCCTTTTCCACGATGCTCTGACTCCCAAAAAGCATGTGGTATTGTGTTCAACACTAATATCAGATATGGTGTACCTTTTGGATTATTCACAACAAAGTCACTAAACTTGGTGTTGAGGATATTCATTATTCCAACTTTTTCATTGTAATAGTTATCATTTCCAACATTCTCTTCGCCATAAATAACAAGAAGTCGATCAATAAGCATCCTAACATCATTGATCCATATGTATTCTTTGGGATAGTCTGTACATTTCTCTATACCTTTCCCTTTCTTAGATGAAGGACCTTTCTTTTTAATCGAATCGTAAATAGGTTTAACAATAATTTTACTCGATTTTGGCATTCCCAAGTTTGGATCATTTTTTTTTTAACTGCATTTGTATATGCTAGGATACGACTAGTGTTCATAATCGGTTGCAGTGTAGTCACTTCCTGTTACTGTCTTACTAGTTAGTAATTTCATCAAACCATCAGTTCCAGTGTATGTTCGGCCTTTTACAGTACATTTGTCATTGATGAATGTTACTTCGCTATCACCAATATAAAATCTACCTTTATCAGCCTTTAGTCCAAAAACATCGTCTTTGTAGTCAATTAAGAAATCGGCCACTTTCTTATCAATAAATGTTGTTATGTAGTTAGTTAACTGTGAGATATCTGTATTCAAATGCCCCAATGCTTTGTCAAAGTATTCATCGTCATCGTCAATGCATTTAACGACATTGTCATAGCGTTCCACATCATCGCCAATTAATTTATGTTATCGTCATAGCGTTCAGCAGTGCCTGTTTTACCAAACAGTTTTCTTTCAAAAGATGTTTCTGTTGGTGTCTGTGGGTAGTCTAAATTCTTAACAGCAAATGGAACACGTTCTTATATTAAGTTCTTATGCTCATTTGTTACATGTCCAATTTTTTGTCCCAAATCTTCTATCACATCTATCAATGGTTGATCGTATTATTTATTCTTATTATATTCACCTAAGCAAAATTTTCTAAAGGTTTTATCTTTTCAATTGGCTGTCTTCTTCTTCCTATATTCTTCTCTATATTGTGTATATTGTTTACAATTTTTTCTTGTCTCGTTTATTATATAAGTAAATAAAACAAACAATGATAACTTAATGTATTTTTTTATACATTTGAGACAGTATACATTTAAGTTAATATAAACATACAAATAATACCAAAGTAAGAATTAAATGTGTTTGTAGATGTATGTTTTCCGATTGCGCTAAAATGTCGCTATTCACAGGTCGGGATATAATAAACGATATTGTAAATTAAATTCATAAACCAATTTGCATTTAAAACTATTTTGAATGATTGCAAACCCATGCATGTACAAACAGACAAAGGGAAAGAATTTTACAATAAATCATTTAAGGCATTAATGGCCAATAACAACATAACACACTATTCAACATATAGTGAAAACAAAGCTAGTGTTGTAGAAAGATTTAATAGAACATTGAGGGAGAAAATATGAACGATATTTGCTATGCAGGGAAACTATAAATGGTTGGCTATATTACCTAAATTAATAAGTGAAAACAATAACACTGTTCACAGTACAGTCGGAATGAAACCCACCAATGTGAATGCAAAGAATAAAAATTGTATTCTAATCAACATGTACGGAGGAGAAAGAAAAATGGTTAAACCGAAGTTTGCAATAGAAGATAAAGTAGTATTAGTAAAAATAAAAATTTGTTTAAAAAAGGATATACTCCAATTTGGTCCACTGAAGTATTTGAGGTGTGTGAAGTATTGCACAAACCCCAAGACATACAAAATAAAAAATTTAATAAATGAACTTATTAAAGGTATTTTTTATGAGCCAGAGCTGCTTAAGACTAAATATGATAAAGACTACTCAGTGGAAAAGTTTTGCAAAGAAAAGGAAATAAGCTGGTAATTAAATGGTTGTTAGGTTTTGATAGTAGTCATAATTCTTGGGTTGATAAGAAAAGTGAAGTTGTTTAAGATTTTTTTTTCTATATATTAAATGGATCAACAAAAAATTAAAAGTTATGGGTGTCTATGGGCGTCAGTCATTTCCGCCAAATGACCAAACAAAAAATAATTTGAATGAATACAAGTGCATTGAGTTTGATATTCCTATTGGCGATGCATTTTCATATCCGAATGACGCCTACGTATACCAACAGTATAAGCTAACTAAAAGCGATACAAATGCAGATTATGAAAAAAATTCAAACATTGATCTTTGTGAGAATTTCTTCCCAATCCAGTTCTCAAGAATAGAGATCGCTAAACATGGTTGTATAATCGAGAGCATTGACAACCCTGGCATCATTTCAACAATGATGCATACATTGCTAGGTTCGGAATCAGAATCAGCATACTTCCAAATGTCTGGGATAGAACTAGATAAATATGTTAGGAAAGATAAGCGCAACAAAATTAGCTATCCATTAAGATATTTGTTTGGGTTTATGAGAGATTGTAATGAAATATTCTGCAAAGGTGGGTACAAGAGCACATTCATTAGAAATTCTAATGACGATGTTTCCTTTTACAGAAGACCCCCAAAAAAAGCAGATGGATCTGATGATGAATATAATATACCAGATGCTGGTAAAATTGTCACTGAGAAAATGGAAATTCTGTGGCCAAATGTTGAATACGATCCTAATTATGGAGACAAAATTAAAGCAAAATTATACAAACACACCAAAATTCCAATTGGTTTTAATAATTGGCAATGTCTTGAAAAACCAGTACCTACTATTCCAAACTCATTTCAGTTTGATATAAAAGATCAGTTCAATTCAATCCAATTCGACATGCCAGACTTTGTCATTGTTGGTTTTCAGCAAAACAAAGAATATCCTGGGCATTCACACATGTTTCAATATTTGACTCTTGTTTTGTCAAAATTATTTCTATTAAGAATGGATGGAATGAAGTGTTTCCCAAAGAGAATTGGAATTTAAACATTGATGATAAAATTTTCGATAAGATGTATATTGCTTACACTGATTCTATAAATTCAAAGACTAAACTAGATACCTCTTATAGTAATAATGAACTGTGCTTCAAATCTGGGTCATTTATTGGAAGGCCATTGTATGTTATTGATTGTTCTTACAGAAAAACCACTATAGTAAAAGATCGAACTAATCTGAAACTAACAGTTGATTTTAATAAACCAATATCATCTACAACTATTTGTAATGTGGTACTAGTAAGTCAAAGAAACCTAATTTATGATGTTAAAATTGAAAGAATCACCGAAGTCCAATAGTGAGCAAACATATATGGTTATTAGTTTTTAATGGATGGTTATGTATTAAAAACATTTACTGTTATATAATTTTACATAGTATCACTCTTTTTCAATTTTGTAGTGCCCCCATGGTAGTGCATTAATATCATCTTTAAGAATAAATCTTTTTTAATCTTCGAAACTTAATGCTTTTTTTCTCATCTCATTTCTATAGAGTTCAAGTTTCTTACTTTTAATAAGATTCATACTTTTGTACAACACTTTTTTACCAAACAAACACTTTTTGTAGTCACCAAACCTAATCTCATTTCTGACTACAGTGTTTTTCACACCCTTTGCTCTTTTCTTTACACTACCTTCCACATTTATTGCATACATTTTCGATTTCAATCCAATAAATTCTTCCATAATTTTTCCACTACATTCATCTTTCATTTTGCCAACAATCTTTTTGTTAACTTACGGTATACATATGGATTATCTTTTTTATAGTCACAAGTATCAAAATGATCGACCATTTCTTTCATGTCACTGAAGAAGTCTGATGTTTTTATATAATAGATGTATGAATCAGTATCTTGGTAGCACAGTTCAATATATTTCCCATACTTTGGTTTCATTATATTATAGTGAAAATCGTACATTAAGACTTTCTATAGATCAAGTATACTCATTCCAACATAAATGGGTTTGTTATAGCACAGTTTTGTTTTAATCATATGAACTGCAACCAAAGAGTCAGTAAATATAGTTCTATATTTAAAGTTTGGTTTAGCCACTAGTTTATCCATTTGCTTAGAACTTGTGCACAACCGTATATCCACTCTGTTTCTACTATATTCTATTGTTTTTCCAAAGACAGAATTGTTCATTACATTGTAGAAATCTTTTTCACAGTCATTTGCAGACTTTCTTCACATATTTGTGTTTAGATCAACTTGAACCAATCTGATTGATCAAACTCCAGAACTCTATGGATCTTTTCCAACTTCATTCCGAGAGATAGAGATTGCTTGAGATTTACATAGTGTAATACATACTTTTCTTTATCAACCAGAGTAGTCAAGAGTTTGGGAATTTTTGAACCTTCTGGTATTTTATTCTCTGGTGCCAATGGCAGATCTTTGTGGAGATCGTGTAGTTCATGTGGGTATTCCAAATCAACTTCCAATATATAACCTTTTCTAGAATCAGCTTGTATTTTTGTTACATCTATATTTGTATTTCTCCACTTAAACCCACCATAGGGTAACTACTGGCTCATAGCCCATCCATATAATTTATTGGCATCCAGATATGCAAGATAAAAGATTCCCTTTGTACTATCATAAGCATTCATATATTTATTATTTGCTTTAGTATATCGCATACAACATTGTGAAATACCACCACAAACACCTTTTTATATCATCAAAATCACGTCTTAATATGTTAATAATTCTAGTTCTATTTTAGTATGTTTGAGCATAGCATCCCACACTAGCCCTGAGGCTGTGTAATACCATGCTGGATCGAGCTTATATGTTTTGAGATATACATCACTAAAATTTTCCATTATATCGGACAATATCAATACATCAGATTTGTTATAGAGTTATGTGTACTCTCTTAGAGATTTTATGTTGAATTTTTCCCACACCTTTCTCGCAAATTCATAATCTTCGTCTGTAATGTATCATTTATTGAGTTTGTTGTAAAATGTATCTTTGGATGGAAGTGATGTCCCACAAAATTTTTCAACACTATCCATGTAGTCATATGGATAAACACCTTTTCTTATAACAAAGTCAAGAAGTTCATTGGAAAAATGTTTACATGTTTCTCGGAATTGGCCTCAGGAAAGATTGCTAGAGAGTTTATCGATACTACTAACCATAAATTTAAATGTGTCAATAAATTTAAGATTTACTCTTTTACATACATGTTTCATAAAAGAAATATATTTTTCTTCATTGTTGGGAATTAGAACAAGTTTCCCTTTAAGATGATCACGATCTCTCACAGAATCACCATTCAAAGACTTTTCATATGACAATGGGTAGCTGTATCATAAACAATTTGTTCTTTCTGAGTTAGTGGAAGCATTGGCTTTTCATATATATATATATATATATATATATATATATATATATATATATCACCAATATACTTTGCTTCTTCCATTAGCATTTTAAGGAATACAGTAGATGCATCAGATCCTTGATAAGTTACATAGTATCCATGTTCGTATTTTACATAGTAACAGAAGCTAATAGGTTCGTGTTTTTGGTATGGTTTCGTGTAGGCTTCGTCGGGGTTTGGTTGGCGAGTTTCAATTTTAGACAACAAACATTCAGAGTCAGCATATATCACAAACAGAACTATCAAAGAATTATTTTTGTTTTTAAATCTTAATATGTCATTTTTTCTTTTAGATGGTAGTTCAACTCTAACACCATCGTGATCTCGGCAGTCTTTTTCGTGATCTTTTAGCTTACTTACAGAGTAGAAATGTTGCAAACATCTATCGCATATATATATATTGTAACCATTATTTGATACTTGTGATGCGATAAGTCTCGAAAGACTTTTTATCCAGCAGTAGTGGTCGTTATTTTCATCTTTGACATAGAGTAGGTTAATGTGCTTATCCATCTTATTTTTTGTTGTTTTTAATGGGGAGATTATTATTTCTTACCACCATCTTCTTCTTCGTATGCATATACATTAATAGAAATTCCACTTCTTTTCTCAAAGGTTGGTATGCTATCCAATTTCATTGGAAATTCCAAACCCTTAAGTGCATCATCAAACTCATGTTTGTAAGCTTCGTACTTATTCACTCTTTGAGGGTCTTTTTTTACTTGATGCAACGCAGATAGAACGACCACAAAAAAAAATTTTGATCATTGTTCTTAACATTAAATACTGCCTGCTTAGTTTTGATTTTTTCTGGGAGATTAACATAAGAACTGCCCTTGAATGGTACATATTTATTTATTCGCACTTCTAATTTAAATATTCTGTTGAGTTCCCACTGAGATCCCTCTTTGTTATTGAAAGCCCCCATCTCAGCTATGATTTTCGATATGCTGTTGTCATAATATTTTTCCAGATTAGTCGATTTCAGTATAATTTTGTTCTTTGTTTTAAGGTATTAATATTCAATATTCTATTCTTTTTCACCAATATACTTTCTTCTTCCATTAGTATTTTAAGGAATTACATAGATGCACAGTATCTTATAGTTACATGTATCTTTGGTCATTTTACATATAACATAGCTATATCATTTTTGGTATTTTCGTTGACCTTCGTTGAGGTTTGTTTCGATTCAATTTAGACAACTGATCGGGCATATTCAGAATTACAATTCAAGGAATTTTATTTTTGTTTTTAATATGTTATCATTTTTTCTTGTTTTCACTCTAACACTCGTGTATGGGATCTTTATTGTGATTTTTACTATAAAGTAAAATTTCCCTATGCATTTTATTATTGTACCATTATTATGTATTGTGATGCAGACTTAAGTTCAAAGACTTTTACAGCAGTATTCTTATAGTTGTCTTTGAATAAGTGGTTAATGTTTTCCATCTTATTTTTTGATGTTTTTAATGATTTTTTTCTTACCACCAATCTATCTTTCCTACATATATTATAATTCCACTTCTTTTACTCAGGGTTGTATTATCCATTTTCATTTGGAATTCAAACCTTAGTATCATCAATTGTTTGTATGCTATTTATTATATCACTTATTTTTTTTTACTTATTGCAATCGCAGATGACGCCACAAAAATTATCGTTTAATAATTGCTTTATTTTGATTTTTTTAGTTAAATTAAATCCTTGATGTTACATTTTATTTATTCGCATTTAATTTAAATATTTGTTGAGTTAGAATCCCTTGTATATAAAGCCCCTTGCAGTATGTATTTTGATATGCCTGTTGTCATAATATATTTTCAGATTAGTCGATTTCAGTATAATTTTGTTCTTTGTTTTAAAGGAGCTTTCTACATATTCAATATTCCTATTCCCCTTTTGTGCTCAGTGAAGAGTTTCATGCTCACTTTGAGTGATTTTAAATGTTTATTAATTAGTCCCGTGACAGTTTCTTTTACACTGTTTAAGAAATGATTTGGGTCTTTGTATGCATTCACATTCTTTACAGCATAAGTCTTGATCCTACTTTGAAATGCTGTTTCGATTCCTTCTACACTGATCAGGGTGTGTTTCTCATGAATTTTACTTCTCAAGTGAATTCTTATGAGAGACGGTTTGTAATAGTGATTACAAGTTTCACATTTCACTTGTTTCTCTCGTGGGAACTTCTGTTTAGATATTAAATGATGGGATATTTTAAAAAATTTCCCATGCATTTGTTGGTTCATGTGATTGATTATGTATTGGTGCAAGACCTTTGTGCAATCTACTTTTAAGATGACTTCTTATGAGAGATGGTTTGTAAAAGTGATTACAAGTTTCACACTTGACATACTTCTCTAGATATTTCTTCTTCTTTCTTTTCGCAAAAACATCTTTCCTAAAGTTATATTCTTTCCAAACATTATATCAGTTGCATTAGCCTTTTTCATTGCTAGGGTCGTCATAACATTAGACATCAGTTGATTTTTATTTGCATCCATTTATTATATACAATATTTTATTTTTTACGTATTCAAATTTTTTGAGCCGTGCCGGCGGCAACAACGTGTGAATATTGTTTATTTTATATATTATAAATTACATCGTGGTTTACCATTATCTTATTTTGCATAAAAGAATAAAATGTAAATCTGCAATAAACGACCTTGCAAATGTAATGTGAGAAACAACCTGAAAGCTTAATGGACAACATTTCACAGGAATGTCCGGTTTACAAAATATAGCGAAACTAGCTGGATTCGTACCCAACTTCTTCACGAGACAGTCAGATTTAAGTGGCAAATGTGAATCCACTTGCTAAAATACCAAAACAGAAAATTAGAAAACCTTGGCTCATATATACCTACATGTTATCGTTCGTCTTTTTCATCACAGCTTTGAGTTTTCATTCTCACAGAACGATCGTGAAAAAATAATTCTTAGAGTAATCAACTCGCTGTAGAACATTCTAATTGCTAATCAACAGAAATAATTTGTGTGCCTGCAAACGGGTTATTCACATTAACTCAGTACACTCCTGTCGCGTTCTTATCGACCATAAAACTGCAGGTTACCAGAACATGATATTCACATAATATACAGAAAATTTCAAATCGAAACAACGCAAAATTCGTACAAACAAAACATTCCTTATAAAAACAATTGTATGCAATTCTGTTTCAAGATATCATACGACACGAGATGAGTGCATGCTATGAAATGTTTGTGCGCTCAGTAGGAGTGTGTCATCACATAATTTTAGTTTTACAATACTGTAACTTGGCAGACGTCCATCCTTAAATTATTTTCACAGAAGATTGCACGCGGAGGGTAAACCGGTTAGATACTTCTTCACCTACGAAGCAAATATTTCAGGAAAATAAACAAAACAAGCTCTTGTACTAAAAGACTGCTAAACAAAATCTTTATAGCCTTGCCCACTGCTTCAATTTTAAAAATGTAAAACGTGTGAAAATAAAGCTTTAGTTCGCCAACAACCACGTTAAAGTGACTAATTACGCACGTTTTGACTCACTAGGTAGTGATGGGGAAAGACAGTCAAAACCCAAGGATTACTACATCAACCCCATCTCATAGGTTTACCAGTGATTTCTTATGTTCTAAAGTGAATTGTACAGCTTCAAGTCACCGATTGTTGCTGCCTTCCACTTATTCACCAATCAGGATATGCAAAATAACTGCATTTGTAGTGAATAGTGACAGTTATTCAGACCAATTTTATTTTAAGGTTGTTATATTCACAATCACTGAAGGATTAATAAAAATCTTAGGCAAATTTTAAATTCAAGCGACATAAACACATCCCAATATTCATTTTTACTCTAATTGAAGTCAGGCTGCTTGTGTATCTGGTGTGGTCAGATTAAATCGTGGTTATCACAAGACGTACGAAGCAATTAATTATTGCAGTATAATGGTACGATTGATGGGTAAAAGTGTATGTGCTACACGAGAAATACGGGCCCATCTGAATCTATTATTACCGAAATCGCCATGAATCACAGTAAATCCTTGCGACAGATACACACTGACGTTGACTGCAAGATACGTTCAGCATCCAGTAATTTCACATTAGGCAAGACCACAACGATCATGAACGAAACAAAACATGGCTCAAGATTCACTAATGGGTTCACTGCGATACAGCGGAAAACTTCCTTTTTATTTCTCTGGTGGAATTAGTTCAACTCCTGTCGGTCAACACAATGTTTCTCTGTTACTGCAATCGGATTTTCAAGTATTCGTAATTTCGCAATGGAAAAAAATGGGGCGTGGCTGTACTGGAGACACGGCCGTTGGTTTTGCGTGAATATGTCTACGTTGACGCGCTCGGACACCTTGATTTTTTTACGTACCCAGCAACGCTTCACTCGATCATATAGGGTTTTATGGGTATCACTGGATTGCTTTTAAGATGGTCTTTTCAACCGTATACGATTTCTGTATTTCGACTTGGCTTTTTGACGAGTACATGCCGACATTGTATTAAGTGTTCTTAATTTTTTACATTAGACGCATACGTTTTCACCATAACCACGCCACACAAATGTTTTTATACACGCAATCGATTGATCTTGACGATATCTGTCGATTTAAACATAAACAAGCGTCGTAGCTTCTCCTAGTCAAAATTTATACTACGCGGAAGTTATGAGACGCGGCGAAACGAACTCAAAATTGTGACTCAACCCCCCCCCCCCTTTTCGCACCATCACCCGATGCTTCGCAGTCCTCACTCAACGTAACATATTCTTTGATCCTTTGGCAATCGAGTGGTGTAATTGACTTGTAGACGATAGATTCGGAGTTGCAATGCCAAACTGTATGGATACAGTTTGGAGGGATCCTCGATTTTGTTATCATGGGATTTTCTGGATTGCCTCCCACGTTAAAATTAGAAGCTAAATGAGCAGGACGAAATGCGAACCAAACAAAAATACTATTTTTGTAGCGATTAAAACCAATAAAAGAGCACACTTTGTTGAACGCGACAGCGAAAACTGTCAACTCGTCCTTGCAGAGGGCCTGGTAGCGAAGAGAGTGGGGATGAATGAAGGCTAACGAGGAAGCGCAACTTGCAGGAGGGAACTATGCCTCGCCGTAATTCTGACCACCTCCAATTTCACTTGGTTGGCGCCAGGGTCCCAACTGACGAACATCCAGGGAGTGAAAGGCCTGCCAACTTTGATTCTCGGCCTAGGTAGTTTCTTCTCTTCCCTTTTCCCCCCGAACCGGCTGGCTTCTGTGACGTAACTCTTAACACAGAGGCCTGAGAAAAGAGAGATGAATGGCACAAGTTCGCCGACTGGTCTACGGGTTTGGTTGTAACGACGATTCAATAAAGAGTGTGCCACGTGAGGGGCTAATATGCTCAGAATTACTTTGTCAGTTCGAGGTACGTGAAGAAGGTCACACTAATGGCGACACGGACATGGTTACAAAATACACCATCGGCACTGGAAATTATGTTTGCGAAGATAAGTATAGAGTTATACCATTCGTTATAACCATTTTCGCAATCAAAAAGTATACTTTTGGGTTAAAACGTTTCTAGCCCTGTCAACGGGTGTGAAACTACATCAAAATTTTATTCGTAAACAAAGAGCACTGAGAAATATCAATCAGTTAAAAATATAACGATTTATACTAAAACTCCGCTTTTCATCTGGCAACGTAGGCAAACGGATAAATTATTCATTCTGAATAAAACGAAATAAATATCATTAAATTATCTCCGACAACTAACGCCTGGCAGTCGTACGCCGCGCTTAAAAAAAAAATTCTTAGAGAGACGATATGAGGAACTGCCAAGTAACGTAGTCATAGGAATATTGCAAAGGTGTTAGTTTAACTTTCACGCGAACTACTTTAAAGTGTCTCTGAAAAAAACTTATTTTATTTAAAATCAACTTCTGCAAATGTTAGCAGTTCGTTTTTGTACGAAAATAAATCAGACTTAAGATCAATATATAATGTAAGAATATTATTGTCAAGCCATATTGCGCGCATAATTGAAATCTTCATTATGTGGGTTTTCCAACTCGCTAAAAACGGCAATTCTTCAGACAACTTCAGTGTATCTTAAAATATTCTGCTTGGCTACAGTAAATTGAACAGAGTCCTGCGTCGATTTCTGTTACGAAATTTTCACCACTACAACTACAGGGTTACCGCAGTTAAGTTCTGTAACTACAAGAAGCACAATGAAAAGACAGCAAGCTAATAAGCTAATGCAGTGCTTTACGTGTTAGATATAGGCGGTTCACGATATAGTGAGCACTTTTCAAATCAACCTTAGAAAAAAGTCACTATCCATACCTGCACATATTTTAAAAGGCGAACAGAGTGGCATGCGCCCAGTAAAGTTGAACGGAAAGTAGTTTCATATCTTAACGTCGAATAAAAAATGTCAGGTAACCATTTGTGATAACCTAAATTATTTTTCTCACTTTCTGTTCTTTTTTATTTAATCGAAGCGTAAAAATGAGCAGATTTGCAAAATATATTCTTTTGTAGTAATTTTACAGTTTCACTTGACCGACGCATGAATAAAGTGACAAGGCCCATCATGCCAATGTTAATTTTACATACGGCGTAAGAATACACAATGTGCATACAAGTAGATCTTATAGGCAGGGCTTTCAAAAGTGCTCATTTTACCGTGAACAGCCTCTACCATGTAGAATTTGACGCGCCTACCAGGAGCTTTAAAAGCGCTGCAACATGTCTGGAATAAAGGTTTATTGAGGAAACTATTAAACATGCCTCTAATATATTTACCAACAGAAAGGGTTCTTTCACGATATTACATGCGATGTAAATATAATTTGTGTGCTCTCCGAAATTTTTAAAACCCGCTTTTTCAGACTGAAGTATCTTAAGGGGAACCTTCCTCGCCATAGTGGATTCTTCGTTTTTCTAGCTTATGTTTTTAAAAAAGAAAATTCCGGAACTACCCCCTGTATCCAACTAGTTATAGTCCATTCGCGGTTACTTCCGAAATTTCTAAAGCCCCAATACAGCTCTATTTCCAGGATATTCGTCCGCCACATTCAAACAAAGCTTAACTAAGTCTGGAAAAATACACCGAAGGGACTGCGCACCGCATTCACGCGCACTCAGTGTAATAATAATTTGCATAAGAACTACTTTTTAATAGGCATTACCAACACGCCTATTTTCTCTCAGCCTTTATCCATATTACCTATAAATGAAATGTTATAATTTATGGATAAAATGTAAGTAAAAGTTAAATTTATCTAAACTAAGGTACTTAGGGTGAGATAAGTAAAACACTTGTGATACATGACATAAATAGGAAACAACCAAAAACGTAGTATAGGATGTTCATGGTAAAAGTGAGCACTTTTGAGGTCCTAGATACTATTAACTTTCAGCCATTTTTTAGCCTATAACCACCTTCTTAAATAAATATTACCATGCATGCAAGTAATTAACCCACTGTGTATATTCCATCGCACTCGGAAGTTAACGTCTACGGCTAAAATAAAATATATTTAGTGACTATTATTACAAATGAGAAGACTTTCAAAAGTGCTCACTTTAGAGTGAATAGCCTACACATGATTCTTTTTCCAGACGTTTGATTAAAAAACGGTGAAGAACCCGCGAATAGACTATATGTATATGTGTGTGACTGAAAGGGTTAATTTGAAAATGTTTGCCCATTGGTGTACGACTTGAAGAAAGAAGAGATTAAGTAGGTCTTTCAAACGTTATAGACTGTTCACGGTAAAATGAGCTCTTTTGAAGGCCCTGCTTAAGATCTACTTATATGAACGTCATGCATTCTTCCGCCTTATGTAAAACTAACATTGCCATGGGCATCATCACTGTATTCATGTGTCGGTCAAGTAAAGAGTGAAATTATTAGAAAAGTGAATATTTTACAAATCTGCTCATTTTTAAACTCAGGCGTATTAAAAAAAAAACTGAAACCGAAAGAAATCATTTAAGTTATCACAGCAGATAGTTACCCAACATATTTTATTCGACGTTAAGATATGGAACTACTTACCCTCCATCGTTACCATCTTTACTGGGCACATGTCATTAAGTGCACCCGTTAAAATATATGCCAGGCAGGAGCAGTGAAATTTTTCTAAGGTTGATTTCAAAAGCGCTCACTTAATCGTGAACAACCTTTACCAGCGAGTGTCGTCAGTAAACTGTATGCAGTCACGGGATAGTATTGTTTTTGTTTCTTTAGCTTGCTTTCAGAAGTTGTGATTGAGGGCGTACTACGTGAAGAACCAAGAGTGACAATCGTCTCTGAAACTCGCTGCGACATCCGACGTTCTTCCCTGCTCTCCGGAGACAGTGGTGGTTGAGATGGATGTCGCGGAGAGAGAGCAATATCTTCCAGCTGCCGCGGCTCATATGAATAGTGAAAGTGAAAAACCCGGCCAAAGGAAAAAAAAGAAGAAGAAAGGGCGGAATCTCCACGCGGCGGGCCCGCATGGGGGAAACCTCTGAGAATATATTTTCCCCGCGAGATGCAGTCGTTCTCTCGCCAGACAAGTGTATCTGCGTCCCTTTCCCGCCAGAAACAGCGGACACGAAGGGCACAAGCGTATAAGTGGGGTAAGAGAGTAAGTGAAGAGACTTGGACGGCTCTCAACATTGAGAGCCGATGAGGCGAGAGTGTCACCCTTATCGCTCCTCCGCTTCGCAGCCAAAATAAACGTGGGAAAAAGCTCCAGGTAGGAGGTCCTGAGAGTCAATGACGGTGAAGTGAGGTGAGTATGGAGGGGCGTCAGAATGCAAGGGCGGGGGAAGCAGGAAACAGGATATTCCCGAGAAAAAATCCCCTAGCAGTGGCATCGTCCGGCACGATTACCACATGCAAAAAACCGGGACAGACACCACTGTGAATCGAACCCTATTCGCCTGGGTGGGAGACGAGCAGTCTGACCACTGAACTGTCGCTGCCCCTTGGAAAAATATTAACAAAATGTCGCTGAGGATTATTGGAGATTCGTGCACTGCAGTCCGCCAGCCTAGTTGATTGTTTATTGATATGAAGCGTCAAGATAAACTGTTCTCTCATCAAAAGTAGTAGTGGCGAGCATCGCATGTACAAATACGGAAACTATCACGAAACAAACGATACGCTATAAAAGCATTTCCGTTAAGGACTCGTGTGCCTGGAGCCGTGGTGGTGTAGCTGCTAGAGCGCTGACCGTGTTCGCATTCCGGCGGGGTTGCTTCCGGATTTCCGTACGTGGGATTCGTGCCACAGGATGCCGCTTTACGGCGGATTTTCTTTGGGGTGTGCCGTTTCCCCCGCCCTTGTATTCCGGCCCGGCGCTGCCTCAAATGCACTTCGCCTTACCCTCGTCAACTTTCAAGGCCCCGTTGTTAATGAGTTAAGAGCCGAACCAATCTCTCCAATGCATTCCACTTTGTGCTAAACTGGCAACAATGTATACCGTACGGTAGAGAACAGCAAAATAAACACGAGTTGGTGAACTAATACGAGAACATTATATAGGAGACTGGTTGTTACCCGTGGTTTCACTTATGTGCAAAACTCAATCCCTAATTATAATGACCAAGTGCTCTATCTTAATGGGTGACGGCATGTTTTATATATTCCCCAAGAAACTGTTCGTTTTTCCGGGATGAGAAGTACCCTATGTGCTAATCCAGAATATAATCTACCCCTGTACCAAATTTCACCGAAATCCGCCGAGCCGTTACGACGTGATTGAGTAACAAACAAACATACAAACTTTCACTTTTATAATATTATTAGGATAACATTGAAGTGAAAGGGAAGGCCACCAGAAAAATCTCTCGAGAAAAGTTTTCTCGTGGCTGTAACTTCCTGTCATCTGCTGTGAGCAGTGGACATAAAGCTGATAAAAATTTCCTCTTTATTTTTTATATTTTCCCTTTGCAGTACGAAGCACCAAGCCGTATAACAAATGAGTTGTGTTACCGCAAATTCGACATTGCTTCGTAACAGTCTTTACTATCGATGTTTTTATTCGAGACAGATTTTTTGCTTGTTTTGCTGGGTCTTGACTGAAAAGAAAGCCGCAGTCTGCGACAAAGCAATTCTTGTGTAGTCTATTCGCGGTTTCTTCACACTTTATGAATCAAACCTTTGAAAAATCACACCATGTATGGCGTGTTTAGTTATTTCCTAAATATGCCATGCATCAAAAACGTTTTATATCTCGGTTAACGTGAAAGTATGCTGGATTCTGGGTATGTCGCTCCCGACCTTCTATTTCCAATAAAATGAGTGCTACTGATGCAGGTATGTGTTTCGAAGGTGGTCAGGATTGAAAAACTAATTTCTGATTTGAATGCATTTTGACAGATATTTATTTATTATATAAATACCATTGTTAATGTTTTGTTCCCAATGGATGTCAACAAGGGACTAGGTAGTCAAATACGTATGTGGTCTTGGTATACTAATTTTTACAATGTTAAATAGAAGGTGTTTTAAAATACCTGTCGAAATTCAAACTATGGCATACATGGACTAATATAAACATGAAATTCATTTATAATTTTTAAATTACAATTTACTGTAACGAAACAGCGCCGGGGTTCTGCAACTTCACGTACTTGTGAGCAAAACCCAATGCATATAACGAAGGCGCACGGAACTGGCGCTTCATGAGGCGTACACCTGTACATAGGCAAACATGAAAATACGTGCAAGTCCTACGACGCCAATACTGCTGTTTGTGTGTTGTTGGGAATAAAATGCCATCACTTTAGTACTCAATTGTTAGTTCCCCAGAGTTCTTGTAGTTTGACACACGTGTAAAGGCTGTTCACGATAAAGTGAGCACTTTAGAAATAAACCTTAGAAAAAAGTCCTTGCCCCTGCATGCATACATTTTAACGGGTGCACTGAGTGATATTCGCCCAGTAAAGTTGGTAACGATATAGGGCAAATAGTTCCATATCCTAACGTCGGATAAATAGTGTTAAGTAACCATTTATGATAACTTAAGATTAATTATTTCGCTTACTGTTTTTTTTTAATGCATCGAAGTGTAAAAATGAGCAGATTTGTGAAGTATTTACTTTCTTAATAATTTTACAGATCCATTTGACCAACGCATGAATAAAGTGATGAGGGCCATAGCAATGTTAATTTTATATAAGGCGGAGAAATACACAACGTGTATACAAGTAGATCTCAAGCAGGGCTTTCAAAAGTGCTCATTTTACTGTGAACAGCCTGTACAAACAAGCAACCAGTAGCGGTGCCCACGTACCTCAAAGAGTGAAGAGATTTGGACCGCTCTTAACATCAAGGTCTTGAGAGCTGATGAGGGTGATTGAGGTGAGTATGGAGCAGCACTGGAAAAAAATGGCGGGGGAAACGGGAGATCCCCGAGAAAACCCGCTGACCAATGGATCGTCTGGCACGATTCTCACATGCGAATATCCGGAGTGACCCGACCGGGGATTGAACTCGGATCGCCTTGGTGGGAGGTGACCGTGGCCCCACTTGCACCTCGAGTTTCTGATGTTAAGTGCAGACGCTCTCTACATGGCGCGCCAGTTCCGTTCGCCTTCGTGGTATGCAACTTGCTATGAAAGAAGGTACGTGAAATTGCGGTCTCCCGGCGCTGTTTTGCTAACTTCAGTTTCAAATTTAAGATTCGAAATAAATTTTCCGAAAATGTTGCTACTATGATTTTTTTATATTAACCCATACAAACCGTGGTTGGAATTTCAACGTGTAGTTTAAAAACGCATTGTATAATACCGTTAAACTTTATTTATATATAGCTATTTTCGTTACTTAACAGTAAAGTCAAAAAAAGAATGTAATGTATGTATTTTCTACGTTAGCGTACAACACTTTTATACGCAGTGTAGGGTTACTTTTGGTGTACAGCCTAAGTCCACAAGTTACGTCGTTCCGCTTAAGTTTTCCGTGTTAAAAATGAATAAAATACAACTTTGTATGTTGTGTTCCATAAGTTTTCCTGCACCTGCACCAAACAACATAGCAATTTGTGTAAGTTTTCCGCTTTTTGAACTGAACCATGCTGCTAATTGTTTCGACTTGACAGCTGGCCCTGCATAGACTCTGTTTCATAGCATAGACCACAGATGTTATACACTGCTTACTGGTTATTTGTTTTGTCATCAGAAAAATAAGCTTACGGGTGGCACCGTTGTCTTTAGGTATTTGGATTTGTTCGTAAAGTGTTTATTTTCAGGTGAAAATGGTGAAGCGATGCGTTGCGTCTGGTTGCAACAAAATATTTGAAAAACGATGTAATATTTCATTTCACATGTACGTACAGACATAAATTATACCGACAAGTTAAACAATAAATATTATTGAAGAATTTAACACATCATATTTTGGCGTGGTTATTCTGTTGCTTGATGCAGACACAGAAAAATTAATCGGATGCAAATGTAAACGAGTAATAACAGTTTTCTGAAGGATTCATTCTTCCTTGGATTTTTATCTGGCTAATTAATACCAATAGCAAAATTCGAGAAGAAAGTTTAAAGATAACTTTATGCGCATGCTTTCATATAATTAAATTTATTTATTACCAAAATGTGAAAAATACATACATGGCCTAGTCAAATAGCAAATTAATATAAGAAAAACACAAACACAAGTTGTTGCCAATAAGATAACACTTCATCGCAAAAATACAGAACAAGATATGGAATGCTTCCATTATACATTTGAAAAACCTCAGTCCAACTACAAATATTATTGGTAATTAATAATTATTTAATGTTTGCTCTATTTGTCGAGAAAGGCATATCTCGGAATTGCTTTGGAAGACTATTATATAATTTTATAACAACGAATTTAAAACTTTCTTCAGTTGCAATATATTACACTACGTGGTTACAATATTGTTTCTATTTCTTGCTGCATAATAATGTACATTAACATAACTTGCGTTTCCATTTTCTTTCTATTCTAGAGAGTGCACATACTATCTATACAATATACCGAAACATTAGTGTTACTGTTTTGTATGTCTGATACAGCCAATAATTGTTTTATCCATTGATAGTTTTGACATTAATATAATAATATAATAAATAAGGGCACACCTATAATGCTGCTATGACAGACCCAAAATCCACCACTCTCAAAACTGATTTGCTGTTTTATGTATTGGACAATATCTTTACTTCCCAGGTATACATAAGCGATAGTGTATTTTTTAATGTAGCCATGCTCCACAATATATATATATATATATATATATATAACGCAGTAAAACTACGATTCGGTATTTTTCTCCTATTATGGAATAGCATATCGCATACACACTTGTATCAAATTTACCACGAATTTTCATCATATATGCACTCCAAAAACTTTCTTTATACAAAGTATAGCCAATAAATTTACTGACTATAATACGCAAATTGATTATATGCCACTGATTGTCTTCCAAACTCATTTCATTCGTACCTATATTAATTAAACACGCTGCATTTTTCATGATAACTATAACAGTTTCTTTAAAACATCTGGCTGAAAATGATAGTGACGTACATTTCAACTTCAAAAAATAAAGAGATCGTGTACACCGGCTGCGGGTTTCTAGGCCTATAACGAAATTGCCTGTTAATCTAGAAGCCAGTTACTGTTACAATGTAATAAATCAAATGAGGAATTATAGCATTATCGAGGTCAATTACAGCTCTAATAATCACATCAAGCCAATGTCCGTATTTTACCAACGTGTTATTACTACTAATTAATTGGTTCAGCGGAGAATTACCTTTGGCTATGCACATACTCCAATAATTTGTTCACAACCTTCACGTAAGACTGTGACTAAAATGAATTGCTTTAGCGAATTTACAAAAAAAAAAATTAACTCAATACTGTTATGTGAAGCTCATTTATAAATTGCAACTAAGACATTTACAGATCCTTTAAAATATATCCGACTTTTAAACACTGTTGTTAAAATAATCAACACCTACACCCGACAGATCGCAATTCTTTCTTTTTACGATCTCAGTGACTTCGTACTAATACTCGTCACTTCAATGGCTGTTTTCATGTAGCTCTCGGTTGCTAACAAGTAATTTTGTAAAATACTTCTACGGTATACTTTAATCTGAAATAAAGGCATACCTACACACTTTAAAAACATTATTTTTTTTTATATTTTCAATTATCGGGTAACACTTTGCATCTTAAACATTAGATACATTTAATCACAACAGTTTGTTACATATATAAACCGCTGAGAACACACTTGGGATATACACTCTAAATTCGAATAAGTGGAAAACCACTGATTCGCAGCGAAATTCAAATACTCGAATCAGTGCAAATGGCTCCACTTAGAATCAGTGAAAAACCACTGCTTGTGTCAGTGAAACAATTTCACTGATTGAATAAGTGACACCCAAATACATGTGAAGAATAATATATTGTTTTTATTGAATTTAGCCTAATCATCACGACAGAAAGACATATTTCCGATTCTCACTGTTTATATTTTGTATTTTTACATTATTTTTAAAAATATGAAAAAAATATTCCGGTGTCTAGGACTTAAACCAACATCGTCTCAAAGCTAGACCGATACCTTACCAATTGAGCTACTAAGTCAATGCTGACTACGAAGGGGAAAATTCGCGTATTATACATCTTTGTCGAAAATATGTAGCTATAAATTGTATGCCATTTCTTTTTGGTTTTGTATTTAATTGGTAACAATGGGATTGCTAAAACAAACAGTACGTATGAATGCACTCACTTCACCACAGTTAATGCATTATAAATCTGTAAACCGAGCGTTATGTTGATTATACGAAAACGAAATTAAAGACGTAAAAACGGAATGAAAGGTGCCTCGGTGACATGACGTCTCGAAAAATGGTATTATAAAAAAAGAAATTCACATTAACAAAATATTTCACGGGTTTTATTAGTCAGCCCATGGTTATTTGATTTGAAGCACATTGTTTTAACTGATCCGTCAGTCATAAAACAAATCACTGAAAAACAGCCAATGAAATGGTTAATTAATCAGTGGAAAATGTCACTAATTCACTAAGTGATGGTAAACTGGCATTTATTTCATTAATTCGTCAGTTAAACTGATTGTAGTGAATGTTGAATAAGCCAGGCGGAGGCATACCTCCGCGCCACCTTAGTTCCGCGACCACAATACTCCCCCGCCGAGCACGCACAAACCCACCAGGAGGTGTGCAACAAGCGGTTCTAGCCTCCGGCTGAACCATGGACGCACATGTCTTTCTGACAACTAAACATCTTTACATTAACATTATAATGAAAGCCAGTAGGGGTATTAATAATCGCCTGTTATATTAAACTTAAGGTTTAAGTAAAGCAACTGCCTATAAGAGCACGTCACCTGACTGTACACTGTGAAGAACTCATAAAAAATTAGTACAGACACCATAAAAATCGTCCGAAAAGAGTGCTTTACGCTGTAAATGAAAGAAGAATGTATATATTGGGCAACGTTATAAAGTATTTTATTAAAATATACTTTTTAAATATAAAAATTTAATCGATCTATAGAGTCCGCATTAAAAAAAGAATTCAAGCGCATTTCCTTTTTGGATGCTTCGGAAAGCAAAATTTACAGGAAAATTTTCTTCAAGAAAGTTCGTCATAATATTTACTGTGATCATGTGTAATAAAATTATATTAATAATGTATCATATCAATTTTATAATTAACATTATTCACGTCACTTTTAGCCATAAATGTTTGTGACAAATGAGTCCATATAAAATCAATTACAAAAATTACTTCCTGCATTATTATTACAATTTCCTTACACACAGTCTTAGAATACATTATGACGATAATCCATGGCGAAGATTTTCTGGCAAATTCTGCTTTCTGAAGCATCCAGAATGGAAATATGCTCGAATTTTGTTAAATATATAGACTATTTTAATCGATTACTTTTTACATTTAAAAGTTATATTTCAGTAAAATATTTTATAATGTTGCAAAATATAAACATTTTTCTTTCATATAAAGCATAAATCACTCTTTTGTGACAATTTTTATGGTGTCTACTAATTTTCTGAGTTCTTCACATTGTACAGTCGGGTGCAGTGCTCCATAGGCAGTTGTTTACTTCAACCTTAAAATATTTGTAAAGGTTGTTCACGGTAAAGTCAAAAATTTTGTATTCAACCTCTGGAAAAAAAAAATCACTACTTTTAACTACATACATGCCAAAGTACACGCTGGCATGTGGGCTCACATTTCAGTTGGCAGTGAATTAAGAAGAATAGTTTTAAAGCCCCTGTCCCACTGTCAACTTTTCCCGTCAAAATTCTACCAATAAGTTTGGTCAAATAAAGCTGGACAGTTGTGACGTCATCGAAACGTCATAAACGCCGCACTATTTGTCTTAAAAGTTGGATGGCTTCAGTTTATCTCAAACATGTGAAGACTAGACCTGTTATGAAATTTCTTTGATGTTTAACGGGCTCAGCCAATCAGAATCGAGCACGACAAAAATGGCAGTTTCCGACGCCACGAAATGTTATAGAATAACGAACAATTGCTAGAAACTAAATAAGGTTATAAAGATAATTAATTAATGTAGAAGCTGTCTGTGCATGAATTCTACTTGAAGTGAATATTGCACATCATATTACGAAGTCGGAGACATTACATTTCATTGCGCAGGAAACAGCTCTAATAAATATTTTTTAATTATGTAAAAAAGTACAAATAAATCAAAACATTTCTTCGTATAATGGGTTGCTTGAAAACAACAGTAGTAACTCACTATGGAAATAAATTTTAAATGGAATTTCATATTTTACTCTCCCAATAAAAAAAATTGACAGTGTAACATATTTTCAAACACATTCAAGATTATTTGATAAAATTTGCGGGAAGAAAAAAATTAACGGCCGTATTTCTTCTCCAAGTTTTGCTGTCAAATATATTTGAAAGCAAAAATCTGACAGGGTGACAGGGTCTTAGACTTGACGTTGTATTGTGACTATAGGTTGTTCACACTAAAATGAGCACTTTTGAAAGCTCTACTTAAGATCTACTTGTATGCACGTTATGCATTCTTCCGCCTTATGTAAAATTATCATTGCCATGGGTTTCATCACTTTAGTCATGCGTCGATTAAGTGAACTGTGAAATTATTAGAGAAGTAAATATTTTACAAATCTGGTAATTTTTACACTCCAGTGCATTAAAAAAAAACAGAAAGAGAAAAATAATTTAAGTTACCACAAATGGACACCTGACACTTTTTGTTCGACGTTAATATATGGAACTACTTTCGATCCACAGTTGCCAACTTTACTGCGCACATGTATATGGACAGGCAGGCAGGGACCAGTGACGTTTTTATATGGTTGATTTGAAAAGTGCTCACTTTATCGTGAACAGCTTTTATGATGTTTAAATATATAGTAACCACTGACGTTAACGTTTCTTGTTCGATACGCGTATCACAGTATAACATTGCATATTAGAAACACATTTACATTCTTTTACAATGGTTCCACTTTGATAACGCATAGATGAAGTGATCAGGCCAAAACGGCGAATGGAGAAGAAAAGCAGGGCGTTCAAAAATGTTCAATTAAATTTGAACAACCTGTTAATCCAAGTACCAATGTTCAAGTGTGGAAAATCGTGACTCTGAGTTATCCTCGACCATGACTTGAGGAAATTCAGGTTTACAAGGATAGCGCTTCGATCACATCTCTTTCTACGCATTTTCATGATGTGATGGATGACACTCTCCTTCGATTATACTGTCGCGACACTCATTTGCCTTTCCGAAAGGTTATTTCGGATGCGTGTGTGGTTCCAACGTCACGTCAGGAATACACGCACGATTGTAGATATGTATTTCTCAGGCCACTATGGTAAACGAGGCAAATCACTCACAAACGTAGATTGAGGTAGGCCTGTCGATCTTTTTTTTTTTTTTTTTTCGGGAAATGTCACGATAACGAAAATAACGGCGCGCTGAATATAGGATAATTCTGGGCTGATTTGCCATTGCCTATCCTAGTAGAAAGAAGAAATTATAAACCAACACTAACATAGCAAAAAAAATTTCCCACACCTGAAAAATCTAGAACCCGGCTGAGAATTGAATTCGGAACATCACCTTTAAAGTAAATGCCAATGGTGTTGCAAGGTTCCTGTAAGCATTAAAAAAGACTGTTTCCACTAATGAAAATAAGCTTCAGCTTGTCTTCAGGAATGGGTACAGTCCATTTAAATACTAACGCGAAACCGGAACCTTTCATATAGGGCCTACTAGTCGGACATTCTGACTACTAGAAAAAATAAAAGGGTTGATAGCTATCGTAAATAATGTAGTACTGGATGCAAAAGTTTGGTCACAAAAATGGAGAGCTTCGCCAAAATGAACTTCATTGCGACGCGAGTTATAAATTAAATGTTTGTGGGTTTTGCTCATAAACCTAAATTACATTTCCCGGAAAACCACCAGCGTTAAAATGGGCTCCAGATTCCGTGGTGATGACAAAATCTGAGATGCTGTGTATGGATGAGCTTCCACGTACCATTTTACACAGGACCTTTCAGACAAATGTGTCTAGCTTGCCACGCTAAATGACAGAGCTTACTACAGTATCAACACCACATAAAGTTATAATTAATATTTTATTATTTGTAACTGAGAATGACGTGAAACTTTTAAATGATATCCCTGTGATTACAGTAACAATAAAACTAATCGTCCACGTATTTGTTTTCCTGTTGGCAATGTGTTAATAATCCACATATTTCAATACCACATCTGAATTGCAGCGAAAGATTCGTAAGGTTAGAGTGACGTCGAATGTATTATCTTAGTCTCTTGCGAAATTCCACGTGATCGCAATGGTCGTATAATTTTTTTTGCTGTGGTCGTTGACTTCGTGGTGCTATATATATATATATTTTTTTTTGTCATTGAAAGCATCTTAACCCCCATTTTATTATTTTGCACTTTGCGAAATGACTTCGTAAAAAAATGCAATATTGTTGGCCGTGTCAGCCGGCAGACCCTTCACTTGGCCTGACAGGTACCTCCGAGCGCCACTGGTCCGCTGGGAGGGTTCCGGCGCTCCAAAGACAGCCATTAACAAATGACTGGCGGCTATACTGGCAATTTGTTACCGTCAGGTTGGTAGCGCGCACCACCAGTGACCGGTTTACCCGCCCTTGCCGGGCCGCGTTTCAAACAAAGCCCGATTCACACGTATGCCGAAAGTACCACGCCGGCCGGGAACAGCAGGGACTTGAAAAGCCAACCAGATCGCGTGCTCGTTTTCCTCGCGCGTTTCATAAAAAAAGTTTAACTCACTCCGCATTTTGCTAATGTTTTCAGATTTCAGAATTAAGTAAGTTTAAGTATCATACAAAAACTGACGTGAAATATTAACATAAAGCAGTATATGACAGAACATTAATGTATATTTTATACCTGTAAAAAATACGGGAATCGTAAGTTTTACGACGGAAATTTTGCGGAGGTATCATTAAACAATGACTGTATTAGGCAAAACAAAACAAAATTAAAAATTAAAAAACCTGCAACCCACTCAACATAAAATTTGTGTCACATTGAATTTAGCAAAGAATGTTTCAAATATCTTCTCACGCTGGCCTTCTGTAAAGGATTTACTTCCGTATTGAGATATGACAGTAAGAAACAACCCACTCGGTTGTAAATTGTGCTACCGACCAAACACCGAAAAGTTAACGCAGAAAAATTACCGTGTCATCATGCTCGACCTTCCCGGTTTGATGGACGCATAGGTGAATCAAGTGACGTGACATGACGAAAAGACGGAAATGATGAGCAGTGACAAAAGTCCTCTCTCTTACTTTCTGAATATGATAATTGAAGAGGATAACACAAAAAGCTAATGCCATGACGCCATAAATTCGAAGATTAGGTAACCAGGCCTGAAAGGACCAAGATAATGTTACAGTTTTACTAGGCTTGTTGAATCTGCCACTGTTTTCTGAGAATGCTAACTGCGGGGTGGCTTATACTCTAAAATAACCTAGTCTTAAATCTAATAAGCGAACGTGTCCATGACTCACTCGAGTTTCGACCCAGAACGCAGTGACTGGAATGTAAAGCCTTAGCGACCCTCTGCCACAATAGTCGCCAACATAAAAACAGTATGACTGACTTAAGCCAACAAGATTTATCCAGCACGTAAGTTGGGTGACAAATTTAGGAAATAATAATTATCTTAACCTCTAAAGAGAGTTACCTAATCTTTAATGTATCTTCCACGTGTCTTATGACTTTTCAGTCAGTCGATTTAAGTTTGCTCCTCTGATCAATTTTCTTAAAACAATACGAGGCACTCTCAGTAGAAAGAATAAACACAATTCACCTTGTTTTTTTTTTTTTTCTGCAGGCGAATGCTGTCTGCACTTCGAGGTAAATAATCGGTATATACTGCGTTTATACGCTCTCACGAGATCGACATGCGTCAATAAACATACCAGCTAAAATGCACGGGATATATATACGGTGTCAACGTATAATTCCACTTCATTTTATTTAGCAACGTGCAAGCTCCGCGAATTTTTCATTCACAGCCTTCTAAATCATCAGGCCAGTATTAAATTTAACCGCTGAGGGTTCTAGTGGTGTTGATTACTACGTCGCTAATCCCGTGTGTGTGGCGAGGAGGAAGAGCAGCCAACTATTCAGCCTTTCTACGCACACTGTAACTGTAAAACACGACACAATACGTTTTCGAGAGATATAGTCTATTCGCGGTTTCTTCACACTTTCTGAATCGAACCTTTGAAAAATCACCCAATGTAGGACGTATTTGGTTATTTTCAAAATATGCCATGTATTACAGGCGTTTTATACCTCTGTTAACATGCAAGTATCTTATTTTTCGTTAAATCGAATTTTGCCGGTATTTTATCTATAAATAATTAAATAAAATATGAAGAAAAACAGTGAGTAAACATGTGTGTTGGTAGCGCCTAGTGGGGAATAGTTCCCATGCAAAATATCATTACAACTGAGTGCGCACGAATTTGCGGCGTTTTCCTTTGGTGAAATTTTCTAGACTTAAATAAGCTTAGCTTGCACGCGGCGGAGGAATATCCTAAAATTAGAACTTTAGCAGGGTTTCAGAAAAGTTTGAAGTAACCGTGAATGGATTATACACTACACTACCTGAAGACATACCGACGAGCGAACAGGCAAACATCGAAAGCAGTATCCGACAAAATCATATCGCATCAACGCCTATGCAGTCGACGGATGCAAGTCCGAATTTTCATTTCTGAGAAACGTAGAGGATGTTTTCCGTGACTGATTGGTTTTCTCAAGCTAACCCAGTTTTTTCCCCAATAAATATTCCTTTGCTGCTCTACCTTAATGTCTATTTCGAAGCCGAAGTTCTGGGTGACCGCTAAGTCGATGTCCTGCCTTACGAGTTTGTCGACATGTGGCTATCACCCCCGCCTTAAGGAGCCCATCTAGCTGAAACTGTTTTTCTATTTTTCGTGTTTGAGGCTCAGAAGCGCGGGAACGATAGGGGCTACAATGATATGCACATCATATGCACCATCGCCGTTGCCGCTACGCACAAAGATCTGAACTGGCGTGCAGTGTCCTCGTCGTGCTGTGTCTACCTAGGGGACTCTTAAGTGGTGAACGTATAATTTTATTGCTGGAAAATGAGTGGCAAATTTCGATATACGCTCCTACACGCTGTCCACGATAAAGTGAACACTTTTGAAATGAACCTTAGAAAAATTTTTCATATTTCCATATATTTTAACAGGCGCACTGAGTGGCATGCGCCCATTAAAGTTGGTAACGATGGAGGGATAGTAGTGTCATACCTTAACGTCAAATAATAAGTGTTTAGTCATAACTTAAATTATTTATTTCACTTTTTATTTTTTTAATGCATATGAGTGTAAAAATTAGCAGATTTGTTAAATATTTACTTTTCTAATAATTTCACAGTTTCACTTGACCGACGCATGAATAACGTGATCAGGTTCACAGCAATGTTAATCTTGCATAAGGTGGAAGAATACACAATGTACATACAATTAGAGCTTAAGCAGGGCTTTCAAAAGTGTTCATTTTAGCGTGAACAGCCTATACACATGTTCTGCTAGCGTTTCTGCTTTCGTGTAGGTTACAATCCAGCTCCCTCCGGAGGGGTCTGCCTCCAGGTATTACAGTTTTCGCACCCATGGGCATGCCCGAAACAGCAATAGAACGTGTTCTAAATTTCTACTATACCCACGGAGCTGCGACAGACAAGATGGCGGTCACCGAGTAACAAGCTCAAGGCGTTTATGTCCGTTTACGAAAATATTACAGGCTCGGTAAAAGGTATTTATGTACAAAATGAAACTTAACGTACGCATAAGTAACGGGAAACGCTTAAATTTACCCCCAAGGCCATAAAAAACCAATAAACACAACTTTTAAAATGCACGATAACTAGGGATTTCATCATGTATGTAACCTTTTACGCGGCACACCTTGAAATACGTGTGTGTAACTAACTGGGAGCTCTGTCCTCATAGCTCAGGGTAGGGTGGCCGACCTGTAGTTGGAAGGTCGCGGGTTTGCACCCCGGTTCCTCCCGACGCGGCAGGTTTTTAGTTCGCGTCTCGCACTGGGTTTAAGACAGCAAGTCGGTCTAAGTAGAGCATCGTCAACGTCAAATATCACAACATCGTCAAATGAAGGAAAACAGGAAAGTAAAAAAAAAAATGTGGGATGGTGCGCGGGCTCGTGCCGCGTAATTTTAGGATTCAGGGTTAAAACCTCCATAAAGAGATTTCCTTGATAATTTTATGTGATACAATATCGCTGTTTATAACTTAAGTTATCGCCAGAAAACGCTTATTTCTAGAATATCTTTGTCTGAAAGCAATAATACAAAGCAAAGCTAAATCAAAAAACCACAGGCAGCCGATTGCACTGTCCAGTTACTTGTGTATTATTGCTTTTATACAAAGAAATACTAGAAATGAACGTTTTCTGACAATAACATAAATTATATACGACAATAATGTATCACATAAAATAACTAAAAATTTCGTTAACGGAGATTTGAACTCTAAAACCAAATTCTTTCTTACGCAAACCGCACACTAACCCACTGTGCTACACACACTAGTTGCAAATGGCCTGTTAAATGTGTATTTTAATGTTTGCATCAGGAGTGTTGTTAACCCCCCAACACATAAAGCTTTATTATTAGTATTGTGATATTTTCCCCTTCTTTTTTAATCTCCTAACGCATAAGCTTGTATGATTACGGAAGGCACAAGTATGATTATTATACTTGTTAAAGATAAATATTTAAATAATTTAATAATGTTTTAATGTCGCATAAACTTCCGTTGTACATAAAATGTGAAAACAGTGCCTTGTTTTTATACATAAGCAGTGCCGTTACTAACATTATTTTGGATACATTAATAGTTTAGAACTTGTACTGGAAAACTTACACATACAGTCTTCATGAAAAAGGAATAGTCTTCGTACTTTTTGGATGTACCACAAAGCTCCTACATATAATATTTGATTGCACTTGTAGCCCTGCCAACTGCGGAATGTCTGCCATTTGCGAGTTGTTTTTGCCTGCCATTTACAATTTTCTGTTAGCACTTTAGGTAACGTGTGGGTATGAACTGATGCATTCTTACTTCTCTTCAACTATTGAAATGTTTATGCCTTCTGTTGTGCCCATGGGTATAACAGAAGGTAGCAGAAATTGTGTATCGTATAGGGACGGTGAACCAGAGTGACAGAACACATCAAGCCGTTTCATGGACTTTGCTGTATGTTTCAGCCCTGTTTCTATGAAACGTTACTTTTTCGGTAACAATATAACCAAAACCTTCTACGGAGTATCGTCCTACACTCCCTGGTCTTGCATTCTGGGAATGTCTGCGCCGAAACTGGATAGAACGCTTGCATTATGAATGAGAGTTTATCTTTCCAAGAACACGGTCCTTTTTCGATGTATTTTTACCTCCGAGGCAATTGTGGCTGCCTTGCGGATGTTCAATATTTAAAACGAAATTTTCTGACAAGCACTGTTTTTATGTTAGACGTGGAGTGAATGAAGAGATTTGGACAGCTCTGTACATCGAGGTCTTGAGAGCCGATGAGGGGTGAGTGATATGAGTAAGGAGCAGCGTCGTAATTAGAGGGCAGCGGAAACGGGAGATCCCTGAGAAAACCCGCCGACCAACGGCATCGTCCGGCACGATGTCCACATACGAACATCCGGCGTGTTAGACATGGAAATTAATATATTGTCGATAAAAAAATCTCTGAAATCGGTTTGTATCCCACCTTACATATCGTAGGGACCCTGATCCGGATCCCGAGTAAGGCGAGGATTTTTGCGTAGCTTTTCGGTTAAATCAGGGTTTAGTTAAAGATGAAACGATCCACGTCCCGAGTTTCCCTAAATGTATAAAACGGCTGGCATACGTAAAAGACGTAATCATTTATATATTGCATATTCTCTGCATCGTCTCGCAAATAATTGCATACACAGAGTGATATTCATTATAGTACTTTTTCTGTGAGAGGGGCAGCGGTGGCGCAGTGGCTGGCGCACGCGCCTCCCACCACGGCGATCCGCGCTTGATCCCCGGCGGGCCCGCTCCCGGATTTTCGCATGTGGGAATCGTGCTGGACGATGCCGCTTGCCGGCGGGCTTTCTTGGGGTACCTCCGCCTCCCCCACCCCTGTACTCCAGCGAGCCGCTCCATCCTAGGGTCTCACTTCATGTCATGTTCAGGGACAACGGGCACCCACGGGTCCCAGATGGAAAGCCCGTCACTCGGAGGGTGTTGCCTCGCCTTGGGTCCACCCCCATACGCATTTATTATTATTTTCTGTGAGTACTTTGTATGATGTAATTTGATCAGAATTTCATGAACAACACTTGTCACGAATGTAAAGAAAATAATTTTGTCCGTACCCGTTACTCTTACAGTGTATTAAAAAGGCGTAGGCCCTATATTACAACCTAGTATTCCAACATGTGAAGTTTTCACATTCGAGTTGCCATCTGTACGGCTCCTCTCAATTAGAATATTTTTACAGTATATTGGCAGACGTTCGCTGAATACTGAAAAAATTATTTTCCTCGGCAACAAAGGTGGATGGTGGATCTTTAGTGTAACCGCAGAGTAAAACACTTTGCCAAAATTCGGTGAGTGTAGGCACCCGAGTGACCAAGTTCCCCGAGTATTGCGATATGGACCTGTGGTCAACTGGTCTATTAACAGCTCCAGATGTTTCGAAGCTGAACACTGCGATCGTATAATCTATTCACGGTTACTTAACACTTTTCTAAAGCCCCACTAAAATTATACTTCCAGGAAATTCTTCCGCCTCATGCAACTAAAGCTTAACTAAGCATAGAACATTGCACCAAAGGACAACGCACCGAATTCGTGCTCACTCAGTTGTAATAATACTTTACATGGGAACTATTTATTACTAGGCGCTACCAACACACATGTTTTCTCGCGGTTTTTCTTCATATTTATTATAAAATAAATACTACAATTTATAAATATAATATACGTACAACTTCAATTTAACGAAAAATAAGATACTTAATGTCAGCAGAAGTATAAAACGCTTGTGATATATAGCATTTAGGAAATAACTAAACACGTCGTATATGGGGTGATTTTTCATAGGTTTGACTAAAAACAAAGTGTGTAGAAACCGCGAATAGACAATACCCACGATACACCATTGCCAGGCATAGGCTATTAACGGTAAAGTGAGCACATTTGAAAGCCCTGACATTTTGAATAATAGTCAATAAATATATTTTATTTTAGCCTTAGATATTAAGTTCCGAGTGCGGTGGAATATACACACTGTGTTTATTATGTATGCGGCAATATTTATTATAAATGGTGGTTAAATGATAAAATATGGCTGAAAGAAAAAAGTAAACAGGGCCTCAAAAGTGCTCTCTTCACCGTGAACAGCCTATAACAATAATTCGCGAAATGACGTACGTCAAACAGAAAGCGAAGTGACCGTGGTGGGCTGCTAGGGCGGAGTTCAGTTCGGTCGGTTGACAGGTACATCTCCAGTTTATTTGCAGCTACGAGTTCTGCAGGGGGGCTGACCCACAAACCTCACTGTATGAAGCGATGCAAGCGGCGTCTGTTGTGAAACTAATCACACTGGGCGGCTGGCGGCGTCGTGTGCGAGCCTCTGTTTCCAGTCGCTGCTGCTGGGGGCGACCTGGTCGCGCCGCCTGGAATACGTCCCAAATTGGAATGTTTATCTTTCCTCCCACCCACACCGCCTCACTTGGTGGAGGGAGGCTTGTGCTGGTTCGGATGGCTTCAGAGCGCATTTGAAAGTAAAATAGCCCCCCCCCCCCCCAACTCACACACACACACCAACAACCCAGATGCCAGCCTGCAAAACCCTTATTCTCCCTCTCTCACTTTTTTCTCTCAGTCCTCCCCTGTTCTTTTTTCCATTTGTATCCCCTCTTCTTTCTGCTCATTCTCTGCACGTTTCCATCGCTTATGTGCCTATTCTGTTACGAGTTGTGATCAGGCCTTAACTGAGCGGCTTGCCTTATCACGCCTTCACTTATTTATCCAGGACAAGGGCCATAATTGCTGAAATTAGTTATGAAATCGCATACCACATAAACCCCCACCGCCGGCCAGTAAACGGGGATAACGTAGCCGACATAGGGCAGTGTAGCCCGTGTGGCGGTGTCTTTTGTCGTCGGGCCATTGGACCGAGAAGACTAGTGAAGATGGATATGCCCGGGCGTCGACTTCCGCCATCTTAATCAGCCTCCGGAATCACGAACAAGGTGGGGTCTCTCTAATTAGACTTTACTCAGAATGTGGCTAGTTAAATATTTATAATGTAATATAAATTAATGCATCGATATATTTGTATAGCGCCCGCCGCGCATATTCAACATGTTCATATTGAAATAATATTGTACAATCTTAATGTTAAATAGACCCCTTTTATATAGTATTTATTAACTCCTATAAATAACTTGTTACGCCCTTATCGCCCCGTTAAGGTATGATACACCATAAATAATATCACAATTCTCAGCTAGAAACCGCGTGCAGCTGTCTGTAATGTCATCTAAATATTTTAGCAAAGGTCGGGCACTCCGCTGAGGGAAGAAAATGTTTGCGAACGTTAATGGCAAAAATACCAACATGACACTTGCACGACGCAGTTTGTACACATCTTCAACACCCTTTCCCTTCCCAACTCTTACAGCAACAGAGCTTTAAGAGAGAAACAGTCGTTTTTAATATGGAGCACTGACATTTTCAGACAACATAAACATACCTCTCCAACCACGGTTTTCCCACAAAAACCCTCCATAAAAGAAAAAATATTTTTTAATAGATTACACGTGTTTACCAGATCCTAAGAAATGCATTATTCATGTTTTAAGAAAGAAACCACATCACTAAAAACCGTATGTGTGTATTTGTTAGCGAGATTTAATTAGTTGTCTTAACGTACCTACTTTATCGTACAGTAAAGAAGCTACGTCATGCATGCTGTCACCACATGATTGCAATCAAAGATGCCGACACAAAACTATGTGTGGTAGCCGGAGATATATGTGATATCGAGGCTTCCATTCATGTAAGACAATCGAAAGCTTGCTGCTTCTCAACTTCGTAAGAGTGAAAGAGAGATTAGTGTTGTTCTTAACCGCTGTGGTCTGGTTGACTGATATGGTCCTTTAGTATGGTTAGCTATAGTTGAGATGTTTTACAAAGTATCGCGAGAAAACTCACCGACAATATCCGTCATGTTTTCCTCATGCCAAAATCCTGACTTGAGGCCGCCAGGAATTGAACTCGGTTCGCTGATGTGAAAGGCAAATTCGTAAGCCTCTAAGGATATAGGGGGAGTCCGATCACCATTATTTATTAGTTCTTTCAAACAATTTAACACAGCTGGCCACTTTTAATTTACCCTTCACTCTTCCCAAGCCCACTCGCCTACTTATTTTCTTGTCTTGCTTACCTATTCACGCCACCTCTAAAACTCTAGTACAGAAAATTAGAGAATATTATCACACTTGTAAAAGAGATCATAGAAATTCGCGAAACCAAACAATCAACAGAACAAGTTTCAATGAAAGATCTTGGGAACATGAGTTTTAGTGATAAAGTAACTTGGTGAAATAACTGTCTTAAACATGGGCGATTTGTTCACGATCACCAGGAATGTAATTTACTAACACTAAGAATGCCAACAGCTATATATATATATAACGAATGAGAATAAAAGTGGACGTCCAGACATCAGAGCATCAAAGAAAAGTACGATATATATATGTGTGTGTGTGTGTGTGTGTATAAGTCTATGTATAAGGAAAGGAATCACATTTCTAGCTCGCAGTTTTTACACAAATCAAGTGGGGCAGTTACACACACCTTTTATGGACAAAGTATACAGTAGATGTGAGATCAGTTGGAACCAAACAAACAATAATGTCGTTCACTTTTGGCAGATATTTGCATACGTACTAATTCTCAGAGGAAGCACTAATAAGTAAATATGCCATAACTGCTGGGAATTATGTACCAGAGTAGTCTAGACGTCATCCAAAAGTCAATGTCGATCCATTACTTGAACGGCGTATGACAAAGACGAGCCATGCTGAACAAAGCAACGTTGGCTGATGGAATATGACCACGGCTTATTGATTTTGTTTTGCCGCGCAGTCCATTACAATAAGACATTTAAGGAATGTTGTAATTTATTTTCTCTTCTTTACTAAATTCCAATTTTTATCATCAGAGAAGTTTCCTGCTCAATATTATGTGCAATATTAATTAAAAATAGCATACATGCCCAGACAGCTTTTATATACAAACCTATTTAGTTTCAAGCATTTGTTCGTTATTTTAAAGTTTCTTGATTTCCTTTTGGCCGTGCACGATTCTGATTGGCTGAGTCCGTCAAAAATCAAAGAAATTTTAGAACCGGTCCAACCTTCAAATGTTTGATGGAAACTGGAACCATCCAACTTTTTCAGACAAAAATGGCGACGTTTATGACGTTTCAATGACGTCATAACTGTTCTTATTTGACCAAACTTTGGAAACAGTGTGACAGGAACTTTAGACGTAAAACTAAGTCGGAGTTGGTTAGTATGTAAGCCACTGGCTAGCCGAAAGACACAAAAGCGAAGACCGTCAGTAAAAAGTAATTAAATTTTAATTAAAACCCACACTCGCCATGTTTGGGGTCTGGGTACACACACACTCCACCGTACTTGAAAAGCGTGCAGAAAAATGTGCTGAAGTGATGGACGTCGAGAGAAGCGCAGATTTTTTTTTTTTTTTTTACAGAGTTCTTGGAAGTTGCGAGTGTTGCGCTGGAAAGCCGAGTGCGAAAAAAAAGAGGGGGAAGGGTTGGAGTATTCGGGAGGAATGGTAAAATGAGTGGATGGGGGTGGGGAGCAAGAAAAAAACTCGATAGCCGAGAGGACCCCAGTACTTAACGAGACGAGAGCAATTCGTATGCGAGTACAAGGCTCTGCACTTCACGCTCCGCAAGTGGATGAGGTTTGGAAGGGGGTCTCGTCCTCGCTGCTTCGCGACTGCCTCCGAACAGGACTCAACTTTCATCGAAGTTGACAGGACACCCTCGCCCCGGCTGCGCGTGTGCGGCGGGCGCGGCCCGTGTCAAGCCTCTTGCCTGCGGCTGAGTGTCACGCCAGGTAAGTGGCCTGGGCGGGCGGAGCCCAGCTTCCCGCGTCAGATGCTCGTCTTTCACGACGTCTCCGGGGACACTGCCCGCCCTCCTTTACCACAATCCCGACTGCTTCGCCAGAAACATTTTTGACATTAAGGGGGCCGCCTACCTGACGCGACATGGCACAGGAGCGAGCGAGCGAGCGAGCGAACGCCAAGGGCGACACTGACAAGCATATCAAGTGCCACATCGCCACTACGCATGAAGCGCTAAACTAGCGCGCAAGCTTTTTCTGAACCGTTATTTTTATGGGACTTAAGCGGTGACCATATTATTTACCTGCTGGAAAGTCTGATCCAAAGTTCAATGCAGAATGTATCTGAGTTTTACGTAGATCCAGTCGGTACATTTTGACGTACGGCAGTCTGAAAATGCTGTTTTTAGCTATGTTGGAGGGTTTGGAAATAGTGGTTCTAACGTGCGTAATGTCTTGAAAGCGACATTCCGTCGTCGCCTGAAGTTTGTTTTCTTTTCGTAAACTAGCACGTTGGGCGCACGTGGAATAGTTTCGACAAAAAAAAAACGGATCTCCCAACACACTGCAACACATTTCAAGCGTCTAGTAGGTGGCCCCCTTAAGGCCCCCGCCTACCTGACGCTGGAACCGCGTTGCAAGAGTGTCCCAACGAAACCATTCAACGTGCGTCTAATTTGAGGCGGATTCCCACCCGCCATCTTGGATTTATCGATTTTACACCAAAGCTTCTATTTCAGAAGGTGTACTGAAATTTCCCGCACGACATATACTAAATAGCAGCTTCACGATCTTTATCGAACCGTCACAGCTTCGCTACATTTATTAATTTTTAACTGGTAACTGTCGATGCGAAACGCGAGGATATTTCTTGCGAACTATTACAAAGGTGATGATATGAACAGTAATCAAGAAATGCTGACTTCAGACAATGCACTAGGCAATGCTCTGTGCTCTGTCATTCCAAAAAAAACATGATAAAAAACTGTATTTCCAAAGTATGGCAAAAATTCCATAAATACAAGATGGCGGGTGAGAATCTGCCTTAATTATCTACGAAAAGAACACACACACACGTCAGACAAGGACTGTTAAGAGCTTCCAACACGTTTACACACATATGAAACACCATTTTAGAATACTTCGAAATTGAAAAAAAAAAAAAAAAAAAATCTCAAATCGCTGTATCTCAAAATATAGGCATCGGATACATACGATATTACTCAAGGGCCATGCATTGAATCTTCCTACAGACTTCCACCAATAAAATTATAGGGTCACCGCTGGAAGTCCCACAGGTACACGCAGCGCGACAACACTATAGACTGTTCACGGTAAAATGAGCACTTTTGAGAGCCCTGCTTAAGATCTACTTGTACGCACGTGGTGTATTCCTCCGCATTATGCCATGGGCCTCATCACTTCATTCATGCGTCGGTCAAGTGAAACTGTGGAATTATTAGAAAAGTATATTTGTTAGAAATCTGCTCATACTTATACTTAGACACACTAAGGAAAAAAAAACAGAGAGAAAAAGAAATAATTTCAGTTCGCACAAATGGTTACCTAACACTATTTATTTTACGTTAAGATACGGAACTATTTCCCATCCATCGTTACCAACTTTATTGCGCGCTTGTCACTCGGTGCTCCCGTTAAAATGCATGCAGGTAGGAACAGTTACTTTTTTCTAAGGTTGATTTCAAAAGTGCTCACTTTATCGTGAACAGCCTATAAGATTGAATACAAAAGTGCTCACTTTATCGTGAACAGCCTTTACACTTCAGTTCAGAGCGTTGCGCTTAGGGGAGATGGCGCACTTGATACGGGCGGCAGTGACGCTATTATCGCCCCCGCCCTCCTCGCCGTCAAACGTGGAAGAAAGCTCCAGGTTGACGGGAACGTTAAGAGGACTATGCACTGAAACATTTTATGTGAAATCTTTGTTTGCGCGAATACGCGTATCTCAGTAAATACAAGTTCTGGAAATACGCATTTTCGCCAGGAAAAGTTAAAAAACAATTATCTATGTCCCCATCTTTTGACTTTTACTGGGTATATGAAGTACTCACGGAGAAAAAAAAATGCGTGAAAATGGAAGCATAAAACATTTTTAAAACTTGCCCATACAGTTTCCTTTAGTGGTAAGAGTAAAGTACGATTATACGAACGTAGTTTAATTGGCGGGCTTTTATCACTTGTAACAAATTCCCATGGTTAAAGACGTAATTTACACAGTACAGCATCTCGACGGAAACACTTCGCGCGTACGAGCGATGAGGCGCTATAGGCGCTTGTTAGTGTCGCCCGTAAAGCTCCCTCGCTTCTTGAACTTGAATGTGTAGCTACATAGGCCTAATCCATTCAAGAGGATTATGATTATGATGATATAGGCGAAGCCGTACCTAAAGGAAATTTCACAATAATTCGGGGGGAATGAAAACAGATTTCATCTGTAAAAATACGATCTAAATTATTTCATTCACTTGCATTTCATACAAGTGTGTGTGTGTGTGTATATATATATACACACACGCGCGCGTTTTTAGACTGATCCTTTTTGCTTCATCCGTCAAGAACGAATATATACGATTACAATACAGTTACACCAAATGTAGTGTCAAGACATTCTACTTTAAATTTTTTTAACGATGTGATCGCAAACTGGCGTTCCAAATAATATGGCATACGAAGAAATGAAATTGTGCTTAATAAAGCACTATATTACCGGTCGTCACTATATTACCGGCCGTTGCCAATCACGCATACTTCTGTATTGCTAGTTTTTGAAAATGCTACTCTCGAAATAATGAGGCAAACCTCTATGTTAATGATACACTCAGTAATACGTCATGTACTTTATGCACAAACGAGGAAAGAAAATAGAAGATAAAATGAGCTGTAACACGCTACCTTCTGTTGCGGATCAAATTTTCTAGGTTTATTGTGAACACAAAATCATATCGTAAAAACTGCCGTATCTATCTATCCGGTGGAAAATTTATATTTAAAGCAGGAGCACAGTGGTTAAGGACTAAAGTTTCCTGTCGCTGTGACGAAGGTTGAAATATCAGTTTTCCATTTTCCGGCCAATTTTTAAACAAGTTGTCTTTACCGGCGCTGACTGGAAAAAGTAATTGGTTTTGAAACCGCGATCACTTAGAAGGTGTTGTAGTAACATAACAGAACATATTTTTCGTAAGTTTAATAATTACGACTCCTCAAAAAAGGTTTTATATTTTTATTTTAGTAACGTGGACAACTTTAGAAACAGTGAGCCATTTATGCATAACAAAATAGCTTCCATTTTTTTTTAACACTTAAATTTTTAGGAAAATTTATTTTGCAATACGGTGGCTTACGGAGTAAGATTGTATGAATAAAAATGAATTGGCTAACAGTTCCCGAGGCATGATACTACAACCATTATTTTTTTGCGTGTTGCTCTTATCAATACGCCGTAAACAGTACATGTCGCCTAAGAAGGTTATGCTATTGTTAGTAAATATTAGTACAGATAGTGTCAATTAAATTGGTTTAATCATTCCTTATATACTTGAAGCTAAATATTCACGAGACCAAAATTTTAATAATAGGTTTTTTATCTATTAAAACTTGATACTGCCTGCAATAACAGTACTTTTTCACCAAATATGGTAGAAATAGGGGAACATTTCCTGTGCATAATAGCTTAACATTTTTTTAGGCGGTATCATCTCTCAAAATTGCAATTCAAACGTTCTGTGAAAAAAATACAATTAATGCTCATATTTAGTGTACCAATATACCCAGGATACAAATCAATAGTATAGGTCTTTAAAAAATATATCATAAGAATATGAACAGCAAAAAATATATACATATACGGTATACAGAAACTACAAAAATATTGTGTATTGAACGTATTACGTTTGGTTTACATCAGATTGCTAAAATAAAAAAATTAAAATAAAATTTAAAAAATGGGGGGAGTAGGAGCGTCAGAAAGCCGTGCACAAAAAAGTGATCTCATACGACTTTCTTTTTAAAGGCATGAAGGATAAATTACGTCGAACTCTGTAAACTTGACGCATGGTGTTAAAGGTGCATAAAAATAAAATTACAGCATTGAAAACCTTCATTTTCTGAAGAAAACTACAAATAATATCACAGTAAAGAATTCTAAATGATTTGTGCACAGTGTCGTTATGCTTTTCGTTGGCTCTAAATGACGGGAATTTTATTTGTCGTTTAAAAAAATGGCAACACTCACGGAGCAAGCGGACTGTCTGGACTGAACTAAACTTATACGGAGGAACTGACACATTGCGCGCTGAGCTACAGTAAACAGAAACTTTTAACGAATCATAGACCTATCAGTTTTATAGGAATGCGTGACTGAAGCACAGACAAATAATTATGTGTGGTAACCCACAAAGCGAGTAAGATAAAGAGACGAAGCTCAATGTTATTTTGGTGGGTCGTTATTTTCCTCTATGTTTGGGCTATTAGGTAGAATTTGCTGCCAACCGTACAACTCTTAAACATAGTTATTTCGATTTTCAGACAGACATTTTAGTTACTGCTAACAACAATTTGGTAAATAATTAAATGCTGTATTTACAAACGGTAAGATGGAATTAAATGCGTGTTTAACAATTGATAGTAAAGAATACATAGGTTGGCTACTCTGTTAACTGCATAATCGGTTATTAAGATGCTAATTGTACATATTTATTTCTTTTAAAAAAGCATTGTCACCGATATAAATAACTCTTGTACTATTTATTCCTAGGCAATTAGCATTTGAAAATTCAATAAAACTCAATTATTCCAATTCCTGCAATTGGTTGTAAACATCAAGTCCACCTTCTCCAGCAACGAACATAACAACGGAAACAAAACAAGTGAACAACTTAACGCTCAGGCGCTGACAGTGCATGCCTACATAACAATTATATATTTTATGAAAGATGATAAGAATAATTAAACTTAATTTACTTGTGAATTAGGTATATCTAAAAAATAAAATTATATTGTTTATAAAATATACAGCTTTCTTTATAAAGAACATTATTTTAATTTTTTCAACAGTTGGTTAAGTCATTCTACCTTATAATTTAGTGGCCCACGAAATCCCTATAGAGCTTGGACCCCCTGTGGTAACCTATACGCTGTCCCTTCATAATGGCAGCCATGACATCTGCCTTTAATGGGAGCGAAAGTCTTTCTGAGGAAGAGACGGAAATGGTCGAAGAGGGTGTGGGGAGGACATTCCCCACAGTAGTCAACTGCGGTCGAACAGGGAGGAAGTAAAGGTCGTTTCGACCCAGTACTCCATAGCAAATTGCAAAAGGTTCCATGAGCTTGGCTTCTAGTGAGTCAAGTTCTGGGACTAGGCAGACAGTAAATATGGGATTTAACAAAAGCGAGTACAAACCAAATTTGATTATTTTAAACCTCATTTCTAACTAGCTACCCGCCCCGACTTCGCTCAGATAAGATTTACAAATATGGCGTTGTTTAGGTTCACAGTAAGTACCTAAATGTTCGGATTAATACTGTGTTGCACAAAAATTGTTACTGTAGGTCATCCTTAAAAGATAAACATATGCTGTCATGGACTTATTTGTAGACCTTTTTGATGTATAATTTTGTAATACATTAATTTTGTGTATCTCTTATGGTTGAGTCAGCGAAAGCCATGTAAGCGCCCGAAAAGCGGCTTTTTCCGAATTGGTTAGAAAACGTCGACATTTCTCTACTATCGATACATTAATATTAATATATTATATAACTAAATTATCCTCAAGAAATTCTCCAAATGACGGTGAAAACCGCATCAAAATCCATCAAGTTGTTTAAAAACCTTATCCGAATAGACAGACACATGCTGTCGGGCGACTTTGTTTTATAATATGTATAGATAATCACGGGCGTTACGCCAAATGAGCGAAATGCTACTTATCGAAAAGTGAGTCAATTCAACAAGCGCCGAGCAACTTGGGGTAACGATTAAATACGCGCTTCTTCTTGCAGCAACAAATCTGATCTTCAAAGTTGGGGATTTCTCGGTCGTGTAACTGCTCGCCTCCCACCAAGGCGAGTTCAATCCCCGGCCGGGTCACTCCCGGGTTTTCGCAACTGGGAATCACGCCGGACGATTGCGATGGTCAGCAGATTTTCTCGACATCTCCCATTTCCCCCACCCTTGCATTCCGGCGCTGTTCCATTCTCACCTCACTTCACCCTCATCGGCTCTCAAGACCTCACTGTTAGAGCCACCCAAATATTGCAACACTCAACTTGACCGTGTCGCTGTAAGCCAAACTGGTGTCAAGGACATCAGTGTTATATGATGGTGTGGGCGATCCTTAAGTGGTATCTACGCGTGAACGCACCATCACCAGAAATGTTTTTCCGGGGGGGGGGGGGGGAGAGGGGGGCTGATGAGTATTAGTATTGTCACTAGTAGTACTTCGTTCACAAGTCACAGTGAAAGGATAGGAAAGGAAAGAAGACTAGAAATTATGTATGCAAACTCGCTCACATATACATACAAATTTACAATAGGCCATCACAATAGTCACATGTAAAGTGTATCACTGTGTCATTTAAAAATCTTACATTTCCAATTTGTAAATATAGCATTAATATTTTCACATATATAAGCTAATCACCACCACATTTTATTACACTAGGAAGATAACACGGCATAATTATTTCACATGTATGGTACCATATCATTTTTGGTAACAATAGGGTGTAAAAAATGTGTGTCGTGTGGGTAATAATAAATATATAAAAATAATGATTGACATTTTGATAATAAGGTTTAAAAAAAAGTGTGTCATTTCGGGGAGGGGAGGTCTACAACCACTTCAGCCCCCACCCCCTCCCCCGCTCCGATACGCCCATGCCATCACATTTAAGCAGTAACTCAGACAGCAGTTGTCGAAATTGGGGCCCACATTGCCAAACACAGTAAGCGGGAACCCTCTCTACCAGCCAGGAAATCAGCGCCGCTATCAGGACAATACTGAGTGGCGGACGTCGTCTTTCAACACGTGACGACAGCCGAGATGCACGCTTTCAGAGACCAGCTGTGCCGACCGCCGTAATCCCGCCGTAGTATAACAGTATCCGGTTACATCGCAAGGTGGGACAAACCCAGTTGCTAATGGCTCTTAATAAATTAACATAGTTGATATAAAAGTTGCTCCCCCGAGTTCTCAGTGTATCGTGTATTGTAATGTCCAGATATTTCAGTATCAATCCCGGTATTATCCAGACCAGTGGCGTTAATTCCATAGACGCAAGGTAAACAATGCTTATCCTATACATATTGGAAATGTTTGACCCTTTATAGTTTTCGCCTTAACTTTACACATTTAATTCTGAGCTTCCCGTTCCCGATTCGTAAAACAGAGTTTTCATAACTCCCATACTGTACACGCATAGTGCTGCTATCTATCTAGTATGGGAACGAACTCGCAAGCAACAACACGCAACTACGTTCCTTCGGCTGGGTAAGCAGTCGTTCTGTTTGCTGTTTTCCTTGGAAAGTGGATGAAAGTGTTCGGGAAAATTGAGTTTTCTTGTAATTTGTAATATGCTCTCTAAATAACATTCACTTTGATTATTATTACTTTCATTTCGATTCCGTTCTTATAACTAATGTTAGGTATTATAAAACGGTAAATAAATGTGAAGGGTAAGCAAAGTTGGAAGTTGCGTTTGTTAGTAGAAATTGCTTATCTTGTAAAAATACTCACTACACACCACTGCAAACAGTCTTTTACAGTCAATTACCCCACAGTGATCTACCATCATGAGTTAACAGCTCCCATTAGGAATCAAATCCTATAAAGTCAATAGCATTCATAATTCAGTATTCAACTACGCCCCTACCTATTCATGTATGGAGCTGACTAAATGTTACTTCACAAGTGCGAGTGAGTGTAAGCACGTAAGGCCGGTGTCATGTGCATTTGTGCCGCTGCGGCTAAACGGGACGTGGTTTGACGGGATGGACACAACACATTGTTGTAAATGTGAAGTGTCACACTAGTGCGGCGTTCACTAGTGTGACACTTCACATTTATATCAATGTGCTGTGCCCAATCCTGTCGAACCGGAGCGTTTTAGCCGCATCGGCAAAAACGTATAGTATGGCACCGGCCTAAGGCGGGGGCCGTACGCACCGAAACGCAGCCGCCACGCGACTGCGCTACATGAATGCGAGCGTAATCCCATGAAGCAGGTAACCAGCGGAGGTAAAATCCACTTCCCTCGGCAGAGCTTCTCCCGCCGAAGCTCGGCAAACGAGATAACGTTTTCGGAACGCGGTTTTCGACTAACTTCGTTCTCCAGGGAGGGCAAGGGCAGCTTCGCCTTCGGAAAGGAAATAGAATGAGCAGGAGGTCGAATTCAAAGCGGAGTCCGCACGTAGTGAGGCAGTAGGGGAGGATGGTGATGTTTGAAGGTTAGTCGGGGCGATGTGGGTTCGTGCAATGGGGTCAGGGAAGGAGAAGAGAAACTGCCGCGAGTTTGGCTGGGAGCATCGAGTAAATTCAATTTAGAGCCCGGGAGGGCGTTGAGGGGAAGCTTCCGACTGTCACTTGTCGACGGCGCGAGATCCCCGCGGCCCGGGGGAGACGCCCGCTGTGACAGCACGCGGCCGAACAAGGCCCGGCGAGGCTGGATGAACACACGCCCGCCGTGTGCTTAGGGCTCCTATGTACTGAAACGTTTTCTGTTAAATCGTTGTTTGCGCTTAAGGGGAATGGTGCATGAAAGCATTATATCTACCCAATTTTCGATATACGTCGTCTTGCAAAGAGTTTATTGAAATTTTTCACTCGACAAGACGTAAATAATAATTTTCAACACCGTTTTACGTTGCTAGATTTCCACTGCCTTCATTATTCTCGGAGCACTGATGAAAGAAGTGAAAGGAATTTCTTTTCTTATCTTCAATCAGAGTTCCGAGAATAACGAACGCAGGGACTTTTTAACCATGTAATAAATGTTCAAAATTGATATTTACGTCTTGTCGAGCCAAAAATTTCGAAAAATCCCCCGTAAAACAAATTGTGACGAAAATTATATAAATATATGATTTTCGTGTACCAATGCCCTTAAACGCGTGTCTCGGTAAATAAATGTCCTGGAAATACAAAGTTTTGTCAGAAAGGATAATAAAAACTATCGTATATGTCGCTGTCTTTTTATTTTTATCATATTAAATGTACTAATGGAGAAAAAAATCGTGAAAGCGGTCAAATATCGCATTTTTAAAGCTTGCCTATGAAGTTTCTTTAAGCGGTAAGAGAAAAGTACGATTATACGCAGGTAGTTTGATCTGTGTACTTTCATCGCGTGTAATAAAACCCCACAGTTACAGATTTAGTTTACACAGTAAAGCGTTAGGACGGAAACACTGCACACCTTGCGCGTAGGAGCGCTGAGGCGCTGGCCGTGCGTGTCAGTGTCACCCGTCATGGAAAAATGTAATAATATTGACTATGATTGTGTGTAAGAAAATTGTAATAATAATGTAGGAAATATTTTTTACAATTATTTATATGTGCGTCCATTTGTCACAAATATTTATAGCTAAAACTGACGCAAGTAAAGTAAATTATAAAATTGAAGAAGATTTTCTTACAAATTCTGCTTTCCGAAGCATTCAGAATGGGAATGAGCTTAAATTTTGTTAAAAATACTGAATATTTTAATCGGTTAATTTTTTTCTTTTAAATTGAATATTTTAGTAAAATAGTGTTGCAAAACATATACACTTTTCTTTCATATGCAGCATAAATCACACTTTTCTGACGATTTTTACGGTGTGTGTGTGTACTACTTCTTATGCGTTCTTCATATTGTATACTCGGGTGCAGTGCTCGATAGGCGGTTGCTTTACTTCAACCTTAACACGCAGACTTTTGCCTTTACAGACAGTTGTATGGCACTATTAAGCACCGGGCACTGGCCACAAGTATCCTCTATGTCACATGTTGCAGTGGCGTTTCTGCGACGTCACTTTGACCATTTGTATTGCACACTTGGTACTGACCGTGTTTGGATTTGATTTTTATGCAAATAGATGACACTTATGGGTGTTACAATTTACATTTCCAGCAGCGTATTATATCTTTAAAAATCACCGCAATGCGGAAACTGTTAAAATGTGTAGTGACCAAGTACGACGAAAACAGTCGCGCAAACACGAAGCACTGAAGTTAACTATCCACGAACCTATCAACATCGGCACGACACACATTTTTTGGTTATTGGCGAGCGATGCATTTCATTTACAACAGCGCGATAGGCGCAATGCGACGTGCTATCTCTCGTCGTAATGAAAACGCACTGTCGCGGTGGACGCGATGCAGTATCCATATAAAAATGTGTATTTCTATCGTTATGTGCAGCCACGGGCAATCTGTTAGCCAGAGAGCCAATCGTGTTTACATCAGCTGATATAGGAATGCATATGTTACTGCGTGCCAAACTAGAAATGTGTTTCCACAACTCACGGCGATGGGTGGAACATTTGGTCACACGCATGAACCGTTTATACCCATTTCATGATTTTGCTTTTCGTACTTGGTACCATTTGAGTCTATAGGAGAAACTTCAATTTCGTGCTGTTCAGTTTAAATAACTTATTTAAATTTGGTAATATAACCGTACTTGTGGATTTTCTGAACTCATGTGCTAAATTTTGTCTGATTTTATACGGTTCAAGTTTTCTTACATTACCAACATTTTGCCACGAGCTTAAATAAAGTAATAATCAACACGTCTGAATTGCAATGTACTGAATTAGGGGGGAAGCGAGGGGGAGGGGGAGAGTTAAGAATGCACCTGTTTGAAAGCGTCCACGGATAGAAAACAGAAAACCATGCAAGATACAGTATATACACTTCTTCATGTAATATATTCTTACACCATGCCTAAGGGGCATATCCGAGTTCTGCAGAGATGGAGGTCTTAATAAGAAAATAAGAGAACAAAATTTGATTTTAATTTATTCACACGGCTATTATTTAAAGCATTAATCTATCCATCTCTAATATTGCCCTTTTTATTTCTCGGTGAGCGCAATATTTAATGTCTACTTCAATTCCAATTAACGTCCTCCTTAATGGCTCTGTTTGGTTATAGTCAATTAACTTATACTCGTCATTAAACATTTTCTATCTCTCTGTTGGCATCATCTGTAATGTCCTTCACTCACGCATCCAGTCAAAACCCCATCCTGCCAGTCACACCCCTCACTGCCCCGATGCTCGTAGTCTCAGATTTTCCTCCTGCTCATCACTTCTTTCGTTCGTCGTCTATCGTCAAAATTCCAGCCACTCATCCACTATCAGCTCCCTACTACTCCCTGCTCGGAGGCCCGACGCGTTTTTTATAGCCGCTGACCTTGATCTGGAAAGTTCAACGCACCCCGAGTTACGCTGAGAGAAACTAGGGCAGTAAACCACTAAAGAGTTCTTCAGATAAACGCAGCAATTAAATCTGCTGAGGGTCAGGAGCGCGTGCCGCAAAGCGATTATCATGGCGGTGCACTTATCGTAACAAGATATGCGCGCCTTGGATTATCGCTCGCCTGTCATTCCAAACATCCCTTGTGACCCGCCGCCGCTATCATATAACCGCTCTGACCACTTCCACTCGCGAGCGCGGGACAAAGCAGCGAGCGCGTAACAACACCTAAATGAGCTGATCCTAGTAATTTGCATACAATAATGCCTCATCAGTAGCGCGTGCAACTATATTGTACGCCATAAACAAAACATGTATGGTGAAGTTACGCAGTGGTAAAACACACACACTGGCCTCACATTCTGAAGGAACTTCTTCGATTACCTGTCTAAACATCCTTTTCCCAGCCTCACGTGATTTTTCTCGAAAACAGGGATGGTTCTTTGATGTGGTGCATGTCCTGCTCCCTCCAGTCGACGAGATAGCCACGATAATTAAAACCATCAACTTGTTTTCGCAAAATTAATTTAATGCTGTATAAAAACTCAACTAATAACTAGGGACACACAAAATTCGCGTTATTATTAGTACAGGGTAGACTTCAAACATAGCCTCTGTTCACTTCACTGCGTTTCAATGCGTATTGTATCAGAGCATGCTGATATTGTTATTTGTTTAAAAAAAAAAAACTTCAACATTCTGCATGCGTTAAATACAAAAACCTGCCTCAACATTTACAATGTTATGGGCGTCATACTATTGGAGATAGGCGAAAATACCGCTTCAAATTTGTGACGTCATGCCAGCTCCTCCCCTTCTCAAATCTGTTACTCTTGTCTGGTTGGTCGCTGACTACAGCCGCGTGCACGACGTAATGTAAACTCAACCCAATTTTTAATTCACTCGGCCAGTAACTTAACACTGTGCAATAAACACTCGTAATTGGCTTTAGCTTGTGTGTGCAGCCCAAACAGTCTACACTGTCATTACTCTCAGGCATTCAGAACGGAAAATTGTCTTCGTATAAGATATGACGTAACACACTATTTAACCATTGACGCTGATTTTTTTGGTTTTGTTGGTTGGGACGGTAGATTATGGTGCAAAAGGCAATGAGTGAGAATCCCGGCCGTTCTATGGGTTTAATTACCTGTGCTGGATAATAAATAATTCATTTATACCCGTATTATACAGTCCATTTTTTAAATATCAAACTTAATGTTATTCCCAGAAAGCCTGTATTCACTATTTCATAATTTTTTACCGTATTTATTTTTAAATATGAAAATGTAATTGTTTTTGCGTTACATAAAAAAATACACCGAAATATCGGCAAAACTAAAGCGAGGAAAGCTTAATTCATTTTGAGACGTGGCCTAGCAAAATATGTTTTGCGAAAATTAAAGGACAGTCATGTATAGGTTTCTTTGCAATGTGTAGAACCATCCAGCATATGTTTCAAAGGATAGCCCGAAATACTTTTCCTACGACTTAAAATAACTCTCATTGTCTAGCATTTATTTACATTCTATCTTTCTCCATTAGGGGGTAATATTATACATTATATTTCTGTACTTCCATCTTTTAATGTCAATAATTTGTGACGAAAAAAAAGTGAACTATAAATAAAATTTTCGTTCACACGAATTTTGAAGTTTGGTTATGAACTCCAAATATACGCATGGGTACCCGCAAAACTCAATATTTTATAACGAGAGATAATCTACTAGAGAGAGAAAAAAAATTCCTTTCCCCCAGTACACCATAAACACCATTATCGTTGAATGATTTCTTTCCTGGAATAAATGACACGTAAGTATGGAAAAACTTCGTGAGTTACTACCTCAACTAGCTGCAGTAGGCTGGATCGCAGAAAATTCGCCGTACCCGGTGTGATACATATTAGAATTGTGAATAGTCTGTGTTAATTTGTATGTATTTAATTTATGAAGTTGATTATTTTACAGCACCTCTCCACACAACCATGATCAATCACTTCCAAAACGACACGATATCGGGAACGATGGTGTTACTGTGACAAATATTTTTTCTAAAGGCCCAACAGTGGTAACAGTACTCTTATTACGAATTTCTACCGGTACATTAAGAACTATCGTGGCTATAAATTTGAAGCGTGTTGCATTCCCCACTGCCGATGCTTACAACTAGAAGCCGGTAACATTTAGAAAGAGCAGTTAAATGTTCACTTTTGAAATCACGTTCTAAAAAAGAGATTCCTCTCATGACTACGTGTATTTTACGTAAATACCAACTGGTATAACAGTTCTGTGTTGGCAACGAATTATGAAAATTAGTGCCATGTCTTATTGCCTCATTAATACTGTAATATTTATATTAGTAGCAACTTGAATATATTTATGTTTATTTAATACATATTAGTGTACTAATGAAAGTAGTTATAACACATCTACGTTTTTACAATTCACAGTCTCACTTGATCACTGCATAAATACGTCACTAGGCCCACTGAACTGATAATTTGTACAGGGTGGAATAATACACAACAGTCTTACAGAATAAGCAAAACACGAATTAAAAAAAGTGTTACATTAACCCCGTACCAATTATACACAAAAGCCCATTCGTTCGGATATTTAAAGTAGACTGCTGAATACGAAGTCTTAGGAATATACAGTAGCAGATAAGTTTGCGTATCTGTTAGCCTAAAACGAAGCCAAGGCAAAGTAGGCCTATCACTAATATTTTTAGTCTATATTGATGGGGATAGAGGGGCATATTTAAGGATATGCAAACCCAAATAAGAGGTTTACCTCCTATCTTTATCAATGTAAAATATAATAATGTTTTTCAGAGAGTAAAACGTAAAATTTGCATCAAAATAGTTGTTTCACATTCCCGCAGATTCGTAAAGGATGTACATTTGTGCATATGTTATCCAATATAGATTAATATGAGCCATTCCGTTTTGAGTTCTTACTTGCTAGAGTACTTAGTCAAGATTTAGACTTCGGCTGCAGGATCCCGACCACAGGCTGCCCATTGGATAACGCTTTGGGATTCCTTGCTACCGCATGTACAGCAGTTTCAGAGCTGTCCCAAACTTGTAGAATTAAAGTCAAGTTAGTATAGAAGAGCTTCATATCCTCTCCTCCCGATAGTTGTTCGCGCAGTGAGCGGACGAATTCAACGAGCCGTAATAAACACATAAGCTGATCAAAACTTCATTAGCTTGGCTCGGTTGGAGAAGGTCCGGGAAAGTGAACTGTAGGTCCAGGTGGAGAAATCTGTACGGCTCTTAGCAACGAGGTCTTGAGAGGTCCAAGTTCAAAAGCTAAACCAGTCGAAGGCGCCATATCTTTATGACCAAATAATGGCAGAACACAAGAAATAAATCCTTCCTATACAGACATAAATAAGCAAAAATTATATTCACATGGACTTTGTTCGACCAATAAAACATCAATTTCAACAGATGCAACCGAATATAGGCAGTGGTTCCAATAAAACTTGTCTTCGTTTGTGGTTTTTGTAAAGCCAGTGAGTGGTATGTACTATTTGTTGCACAACCACATAACAGATTTGTTTTTCATCCAATTTTGTAATTTATTTGCTATGACAGGGAATATATTTGTTGGCCATTTCCCATACAAATATTTTGTCGATGCAGATAAACGATGACTGGGTGTACCTTAAAATTTTGTCAACGGGTTTCGTGAGTTTAATAAAAACTGTCTTTTGAAATAACGCATTTTAGTAACACTTATTCACGTGAAGTGAAGTGAAGAGATTTGGACGGCTCTTAACAGCGAAGTCTTGAGAGCCAATGAGGGTGACTGAGGTGAGCACGGAGCAGCGCAGGAATGAAGGGCGGGAAAAACGGAAGATCCCGAGAAAACCCACCGACCAGCGGCATCGTCCGGGTGTGCCCCTGCCGGGGATTGAATCCGATTCGCCCTGGTAGGTACAGCGCAACTGGTTTTCGTGGGCATAGCTCCCCAGAATATACACCCGTGGAGATCGTGGTTGAATTCAGATCACCAGAATGTGTAAATATGCTCGCCAGGTGGTGCAAATAAGCGAAGGTTCTGAGCAATGATGCTTTGAATACCACAGACTAAAAGTTGCGTGGCAACACACCGTGCCTTCGCAGCGTCGAAATCTCCTCTCTCTCACCGAGCGAGATGGCGCAGTTTTGATAAACTTTTTAGTGCTCGCATTCGGGAGTACCTGGGTTCGATTCTCGGTCGAGCCATCCTGATTTTGGTTCCTCCATGGTTTCCCCAATCACTACAGGCGACCACTTGGATGGTTCCTTACTGAGCAGCTTGCGCAGTCTCCAATGACCTCGTTGTCGACGAGACGATAAGCACTACCTAGACATCAAACTCTTCCACAAGTACCCACGTGAAGTCACTCGCTACAGTGGCGTATGCAAAAATTTATTTGGGGGAGGGTATGTGCCGTCATTGAAAAATCAACTTCTATAACATTTTTTTTGAGCCGAAGAGCACTAAATGTAGACTATGTATATATATTTTTTAATGTATCCCCTTAATATTTCACGAGCGGAGACAGGAAAGTTTGAAAACAGAACACCCCCCCCCCCCCACACGCACCATTTTCCTACGCCCCTGACCCACTATATGCTCGCACGGTTTCAGTCTCTAGTGAAGGGTACTCTTGGCAAATATTCGAAAAGTCTTTCTTGATGGGCGCACTTGAAGGTGGGAATTTATATGCTTGTAGTGGGCGCCATATCTGTTGGATCTTAGGTTAGAAATTTCATAACCGTTTTAGAAGTTAAACGGCAATGGTCAGGATTGAACTGGATTTTGTCAATATGTGTATGTTATTGAGAAAACAGAACGAAAGTAATACAATAAATGACATCAGGAGCCAGACGAAACACAAAAACATATACAATTAATAATGCTTCAAGTTCTGCATTTCGATTGGCCAGTACATGTGTTACTGCACTAGACTCATGGCATCGTAAACCCACCATAATTGATATACATCTGTAAACTTTTTCACAAATAATTGAAATCCCCAAAGCCTTACTGTTGACGTCACTTAACACGCAATGAAAGCAAATTACGCTACACACTTCATTTCGCTGTAGCAGAAATAAGTTTTGTTTTGTCTGCGTTTCTCACGGGCTCAATAATTTAATTTTATAATCACAAACACTCTACATACATTACGACTTTTAATACAATTATGTTCAGATATTTAAAAGGGAGTAAAAGAAACCAACGACGAACCACAACAAACAAAAAAACTTACAGAAAAATAGAATTGTTAAAGTTTTTGTCAACTCACTGTGTTAACGAAAAGTAGACTTCTTAACTGCGATAGAAAGTCACATTTCAACCTGAAGACGGTAACTCGCACTCACCTGGAACAAAATAAATGTAATTGTGAATCACTTGCAAAACCATTACATCAATATCACTTGTATGGCAAATAACCAGCAACAAAATATTATTTTAGGTTAAAGTATACTAACACATAAAAAAGAAAACTGAGCGGATACGTAATTCTAACTAGTAGCGAAAATGTTTCATTGTGAGTGCTTAGGAGTATGTATCACATACAAATTTTAATAATTCATTGATTAAAACATACAAAACCACATTGAGAGATATTCAATAAAATAAACTTCTGTCACTCATTCTACGTGTTTAGTGGCGTATCAAATTAGGCTTACGTCAAAATTCCGCTGTGTTAGCATCTTGCTGTACATCTACATTTCCGCTGAAATCAAGTTGTTAACAGATAGAACATATAAGCTAAATATAATATCCATACAAATTACCTATAATTCTGTTTCAGATTATAAGGCTATTCACGGCAAACTGAGAACTTTTTAAGGGCGTCCCAGCAAGCATAATAACCACAATATTAAATTTTATTGTGGCTTTAGACGTTGACTCTTGAAAGCTATAAAACGTATACACTGTGCGTATTACTCACATGGCTATATTTACATTCACATTGCAGGAAGTATACAAATAAGGTCAAATATGTGTTTAAGCGCCTTGAAAAGCGCTTTCTTTACCGCAGACAGTCTATGAAATCAATAATACATCAGCAAAATAGATGCAGAACATATCAAAAGCTGCTGTAGAAATTACTAAAATTGTCAGAATAATACGGCTTGGTTTGCATATGAGAGAAGAGTGTACACATTTCACAATACAATAAAATTGAGCTATAATTGACTTACTTTAAGGTTGAAAGAATAACTTAATATAAGTATTTTGCCATCAATATTTTGGAGAATCCATCTTTCAGACGCTTCTGAAAGGACGCTGTGCAAAAAAAAAAACACGGCATTTAGAATAATTACTTCTCCTGTACATAAAAATATTCACATTGCTTTTTGTACATATGGGCTACTTATTTATATATAAAAAATTTAGAGGTTAGATATACTTATAAATATTAGCACAAATATTTTCAGTTCATTTATAAAAATTAGTACGAACAATTTATAATATTCAAGCAAAGAAATTAACCTGGTTGCCTTTCATGAATTTATTTTATTTAGTCTGGTAATTGCGTTGGATTATTTCACTAAGCAGCGCAACACTTGCGGTTTCAAAATGGGTGACATTTAAATATATAAAATCATATCTACGTTTATAATGGTTGCAGTGTTGTTGGTGTAAAAAATGAATTGGATCCACATTTGAAAGAGATTAACATAACGTCACATTATATTTTTCTGAAATTATATATATATATCCCCAAATATATATATTCCCCCCAGAAAATACGGAAAACACTATGGAGTCGGGACTTTCTACATAAGGGGTTAAGACACCAACCACTCGGACAACCGCAGTTTCCCACCCTTAAGAAATTTAATATTGGCATCGGTGTTTACGCAGCGTCAACAAATTCAATTGTATCGATGTTTCTGTTTACTTTACATTCGCCGTCTCGGTGCAATGCCCGCCAAACACTATGCGTATTTACGAAGTTAGATTGTTAGCGTGCTATTCGCCAAAGGGTTTAAAGGGTTTACTGTGGAACGTTTATTTTAAGACGAGAGAGCAAAAAAATGCACGCAGAACAAACAATACCGGCTGAGTGTGTGAGGGATTTTTAAGATCCTTTATTGTTGTGACGTACTGTCAGAGACAGAAATGGAATCAATAAGTATATATGTTGTCCTATTTATGTAAGGAATAAAACACTTGTCAGAATCTCGCTAAACTTCTGCCAACAATGGAAATAAATATTCACTTTCGATAGAATATTCAAAAAGAATCATGGGTTAACCCACACGATGTCCAATGCTTTTACAATCGTTCAAGGATGACGCAAAATAAAATTGTCTGTTGTTTACTTCGAATATTGAAGCGAGAGAGGACTTGTGAACTAGGTATTATTATTGTGTTGGTTATAGTATCCGACAAGAGAGGGCTCACTGAACACATAGATAGCGCCAAGTTAACTTTCTCTTTTTCTTTGCAAAAAAAAAAAAAACGTAAAAGCACAACAACATGTGACTTCACAACGTCCGGTTAACAAATCTCGCTTTGCTGTACAAGGAGGGGGGAGGGGGTTAGCTTCTCGCCTCCGCAATCTAACTGACAACCAACTGGGTGGCCAAGGTTCCTCACAAGGGACCGATCTACCCCCGCGCTGAGGGAGTAGCGTCCCAGTGATGTAAAATGGCGGTGGCGGTAGCGGGAAACTGCAAACACCTTGCAAACTGTTCACAGTGCGTTTGAACGCGGGCAAAGCAGAGAAAATGGCGCAGTGGTTAGGGCGTTCGCCTCCCACCGCGGCGATCCGAGCTCGATACCCGGCGGGCTCGCTCCCGGATTTTCGCATGTGGGAATCGTGCTGGACTATGCCGCTTGCCCGGCGGGTTTTCTCGGAGTACTCCCGTTTCCCGCGCCCTCGCGTTCCAGCGCCGCTCTATTCTAGGATCTCATTTCATGCCACGTCCGGGGATGACAGGGTGGCAGCTGGAAACCCCGTCACTCGGTGAGTGTTGCCTCGCCCTGGGTTTAAGTTTTTTTTTAGCAGAGAAAATACTCATGTTACACTCGACGACTCTTTGCCTCGAAAGCCCGCGAATTTTTTTGAAAGAGCAAATATTTATGTGTTATTCTGAAGCACTCGCGAAATTATATAGCATATTTTCTTTCAGGCGACGCTTGGCTGCAGCAAGGCGCGGCGGGCTAGCAGAATTCGCTTCTCTTTCGTGACCACTTACGTGGACGCCCTGAAATCCTTCCTCCCCCTCTCCCCTACAAAAAAGAAGAAATAAAAGTAAAACAAGAATTCTATGACGGCAAAGTAGGCAGGAAGGTCTGGAGCGTCTCCTTCGGCGCAGAAAATTGGTTTATGCTGCTTCGTAGACCCTCGCGCTCTCGCTTTGATTCTCCGTGGGGCTTGGTGCGCTGGAGGAAGGATAGGCTCAGTATGTTGGTAGACGTGGCAGGGCAGCGCAAAAATTCTCCTCTTTTACATGGGAAATATTTTTATAAGCGGACGCCAAGAGGTTCCTGATTCCCCCGACCCGCTCGAGGCCTTAACCCTTCCACGCATATCTCTTTCCCCTTTCTTTCTTTCTTTCTCTTTCTCTCTCTCTCTCTCTCTCTCTCTCTGTCTTTCTCATTGTTGCCCCAGTGACGTGAGTGGAAAGCGAGACTGTGTTTTCAGATGAAAACTCCTGCCCTACATTCCCTTCCTTCGCTTCAAAACACCTTTACTTGGTGTGGGTTTCTAGCAGTCGCAACGCTGTTGCCTGTTCTTTTTTTGTTCCCCCAAACCTGGCAAGAACCAGTGTGTTGCTGACGATCTGATGTAAAATGAAACTCGACAAGCGGCACGGTCGGTTGTACGAAAGAGACTGTAAAGAATGGGCTTATTAAAATTGTGCCATAAAACTCAAGGGAAAATATACTCCGAGCATTTGCTGTCCTTGCCTGAATTATAAGGCCCACCTGCAAGAATGCAGATCTCTATAGGTTATTCACGGTAAAATGAGCACTTTTTGAAGTCCTCTATTTGGAACAATAGTCAATAAATATATTTAATAATTGTAACCTTAGGCGTTAATTTCATAATCCGGTGAAATATATACACTGTATTTGTTACTTACATGGCAGTATTTATTTTAAAAAGTGGTGGAAGGATAAAAAAAATGGTTTGACACGAGAAAAGTAACTAGGGCCTAAAAAGTGTTCACTTTACCGTGAACAGTCTATAGCAATCCGTAGTCAAAGAAAACGAATATACAATCCGGTGTGGGGTGTGTTTTTTTAAGAGCATTTTTTTTTCGAGAGCGTAAACAGAAAAAAAAAAAAAAACGCTGTCGGTATTTTATGGGGAACGTTAAAACAGAAAGGCGGAAGTTTCGACATTTTAAAATTTACTCTTTCAGGCACGGATAAATGTTTAATTTTAAGCATCGCAACGAACACGCTTTTGTTCCTAAATGTACGCACATTAACATAACGCTTTGTTATATGTATGTCTGGACCAAAAGAAACGTGGTTTTGTGTTTTATGTTATGTTTATGAAACTCCGGGATGCAGGCTGAAGAACGAATGGAGTCTCCCATCGTGTGAGGGACTAACCATAATGTTCGCTCTTTTCTGTTGTGTACAGAGCACAGTACATCATTAAATCGCCTTACTGCGCAAAGTAAAAAAAAAAAAAAATAGTCAAAACAACACCGACAAATTCCTTCCGCACATTCCCTACGAAAAATTGTTTCCACACGTGTTCGACAATGGTCGGAAATACGTCCTAAAGTAGCTACGTTTTCTTGAAGGTGGAGCTAAAAGAAAAAAACTTATTGCAAATATTATACAGAAAGTATATGAAATCGAACAATAACATTCGGGATAATATTTAGTTGAACGAATATCTGCAACCTCTGCGTTTTGCAAAAAACATTTGTCACAGAATACATAAGGTCTGCGACCCCAATGTCGCATAAAATTTCATGACTCTAAAGCATAATTGATTTTACAATGACAGATTATTAATTAGCAATTTAAACAACAAAGAAATGTCGTCTTGGGTTATCATTCCAACCCACAGCGTTTTGAACAGATACCGTGTATAAAATTGGAAACCATAAAGTGATTGCACAAATTCCTCGAAAACGGTGGGTTATAGTGTAACAGCACAAGACGACACTTGTCAGTAATAACAACGATAATCTGTCACCCAAAAACTAACTAAGCTTCTGCACCACAGGGTTGCAATCCCTATTATTTCTATAATATTTGATGGCATTGACGGGTTATGCGAGTGGGTCGCAGTTACTCTTTCAACTAAATATCAAACTGGGTCATTGTTACAATTTTAAATACGGTACTTTACGTAATATTTAAAACAAACTCGTGTTTTGTCCCCACCTTTAAGGGCGCGCACTGCCCTTAAGAAGCATTTTCAGGCATAGGACAAATACTTGTTTTACAGTTATTTCTTCGTGAAGAATGTGCAGGCGGAGTTTGTTGTTAACTCACCCTGTGTGTATACACCACCATGTCTGAAAGGGACAAATTTGTTTTGCCTGTGTGTGTCACAGGGCGGTGTACACCTTGCATTATGCTTCAGTGTAAATAATAGATATAGACCGTTCACGATAAAATTAGCACTTTTGAAAGCCCTGCTTACGATCTACTTGCATACACGTTATGTATTCCTCCGCATTATGTAAAATTAACATCACTGTATTCATCCATTGGTCAAATGAAAATGTGAAATTATCAAAAAAGTAAATAACATACTAATCTGCTCATTTTTACACTTCGATGCATTAATAAACAGAAAGCGAAAGAAATATTTTTTAAGCTATCAAAAATGGTTACCTAACACTTTTTATTCAACGTTCAGTTACGGAACTACTTCCCATCCATCGTTGCCAACTTTACTGGGCGAATAACACTAGGTGCGCTCATTAAAATACATGCATGAAGGGGCAGTGACTTTTTCTAAGGTTCATTTCTAAAGAGCTCACTTTATCGTCAACAGCATTTAATAAGAAACACTAGCGAAGGCTGAGAGAGAGGGACTAGGGGGCGATACTGAGTATGTCTTACGCTGTCATTAAAAATACTGTACTGACTGTATACCAACATAAATGTAATTCTACCCCAAATGTTTTCATTTGCTATATTAATTCAACTGAACGGTAATTTGTCTAAATAACGTCGATCTTAAATATTATCCTTATTTTAACAAACTCTGTTGATACATTTGTTTTTTTGTTGCATTAACTATTTGCTTTTATATGAGTAAGTTTCACTTTGGTTTTGGTAGTATAACTGGTTAATACTAATACGTGTATGGTGTACATTGGTACGTACGTGCTTCGTGTAGATTTCGAAAATTTTGACGGCTAAAATAAGACAGAACAGAAATGTTAAGATACTAAATGCCATCACTGTTACTTATTATTGGCAAAAGGTACTGTACTGACAAAAGGTATGTATAATAAAATTCCCATTTACACGTTTCTAGAACCGAAACATTTACATCACAATTGTAGGCACGGTACTGCAGAGAAAAGGCGAACGTTTTTAATACAAATCGGTCTGAAAATCTCAAAAGAAGGAAAAAGCTGTGTAGTCTGGCTGGCTTACAAAATCCATTTCAAAGTACAAACATGAATGCATAATATTTAAATGATCATAATATTGTTATTTTGGATGGGGTTTGGTGTGGTTTGTAGTACGATAGTACATTCCCTACTTGCCCACGCGCCCAGGTCCCATTACAGGTTGTTCACAAGGTTATTTCAGCATTTTTGAAATCAACCTTTGAAAAAGTCACTGGCCCTACCTGCGTGTATTTTAACGGGTACACAAACTGGCATGTGCCTAGTAAAGTTGGTAACGTGAGGAGAGAAAATAGTTCCATGTCTTAACGTTGCATTAAAAGCATTAGGTTAACATGTAATAATACTGGAATTATTTATTTTCCTTTCTTGTTTTAACACTGCATATAAGTGTGAACATTAGAAAATTTTTAAAATACTTATTTTACTAATAATGCCATAGTTTCACTTGACCGACGCATTAATAAAGTGATCAGGACCATGGATATGTAAATTCTACACGTAGTGTAAGAATACATAATGTGCATACATACTCAAGAAGTAACTTGGAACCCTCTCAGCCGGCAGGCCTTCCCGGATTATCTTCCATTCTTGATCTGTTAGGTGTTCATGATCTGTACATAAATCGTTATAGGGAAATAAAACTCCCTTATCTGTATGCTGCCATTGCCTTTTGCTCCTCAGCTGTTCAGGTGCCTATCTCCCAGAATTGGCACAAGATGTTGATACTCATATCCTTATGGATTACCAATCATTTAGCCTCCTGGGCGCCAGCACGAGTCCTTTCCTTCTATGACGTGGTACCAGGAGAACCACTGCTATAGGCTGTTCACGGTAAAATGAGCACTTTTTAAAGCCCTGCTTAAGATCTACTTGTATACACGTTGTGTATTTCTCCGCCTTATGTAAAATTATCATTACTATGGGACTCTTCACTTTATTCATGCGTCGGTGAAATTAAACTGTGAAATTATTAAGGAAATAAATACTTTATAAATCTGCTAATTTCTACACTTCGATGCAATAAAAAAAAGTAAAATGAAATAATTAATTTTAAGTTATCACAAATGGTTATCTATCACTATTTATTCGACGTTAAGATATTGAAGTACTTTCCATCCAGCGTTAACAATTTTACTGGGTGAATGTCACTCAGTGCGCTCATTAGAATATATGCGTGCAAGGGCAGTGACTTTTTACTAAGGTTCATTTCTAAATTGCTCACTTTACCGTGAACAGCCTTTACCAGGAGAACCACTGGTACGGGTTCAAAGGTCAACTCGTGCTCCTTCCTTCTTGTGACACAATGTGCAAGCAAATAGATCTTAACCATGGTTTTCAAAAGTTCTCGGTTTACCGTGAACTCTCTTTACAAATAAGGAGGACAACGTAACTTAAGGCACTCGTCTACCTGTCGCTTGAACTACTTTGCAGTGTGTTTGAAATACACGTTTCCCCAAGAAACTGTTCAACGTGCGACCAATGTGCTGTGCTACGAAAAGAACACACCCTTCAGACGAGGCCTTTTGAGTGTTTTCACAATGTCCCGCACATTAGAAACACCATTTCAGAGAACTCCAAAACGGGTGAAAAAGGATTTTTTTAAAGCACAGTATCTCGAAATATACGCATCGGATGAATATAAAACTACTTAAGTGCCCTGCACCGAACCTTCAAACAGACATTCCACGAATAAAATGATAGGGTCACTGCTGACAGTCCCATAGGTACCTACCTACACGTTGTGCGACTAGAACACTGCACGCCAGTTCAGAGGCTTGGGCTTAGCGGCGATGGCGCACTTGATGTACGTGGCAGTGTCGCCTTTATCACACCCGCGCTTCTCGATCTCAAACGCGGAGAAATGGTGGCAGGTGGGCGGGAACCATTTCTCCCTTCCGTAGGTTTAAGGCACTTACACAATAGAAAACTTTGACATTTGACTTTACATATGCGTTCCGACATGTTATTTCTTATGGAGCTTGACACGATGGATATGTCAAAGGTGAAGTCAAACCCTCTTGAGTTTACGATTTCGAAAAATTGAAATTTGAAATCAAAGTCAAGCAGCCATTTTGTCGAGTATCTAACAGAGGTGACGTATTGTTTTGTTGTAGGGCGATTTTAATCTCGGTATATTAAACAACGCTCATTTTAAATTAAATAAATGGCAAACGAATATAATGTGAAAAGGAAATATATTATTTAACATTTTTGAACAGAGTAAACAAATTCATTTTTTTAATTGAAATAAACTTTTAATATGAATTTTAATCCGATAAAAAAAGGATACGTAAAATGCATGCCTGGTTAATACGATAATTATTGTCATAACGAGATACAGTTTTACGAAGCTCGCAGAACCGATGTACAATTGTCTGACCTCTGACTTTACAGTTGTATTATGTATTGGTGGTTTCGTCAAAGGAAAGGAAATGTAAAGTGAAATGTTAAAGTCTTCTATTGTGTAAAGGCTGTTCACAATAAAGTGAGTACTTTTGAAATCAACCTTAGAAAATAGTCACTGCTCCTATCTGCATATATTTTTACGGGTGCGCTGAGTGACACGCACCCAGTAAAGTTGGTAACGATGGATGAGAAGTAGTTCCGTATCCTAACGTCGAATAAAAAGTGTTAAGTAACCATTTCTGATAACTAGATTGTTTCTTTTAAATTCTGTTTAATCTTTAATGCATCGAAATGTAAACATGAGCAGATTTGTTTAATATTTATCTTTATAATAATTTAATAGTTTCACTTGACCAAATCATGAATAAAGTGATGAGTCCCACGACAGTATTAATCTTACTTAAGGCGGAAGAATATAGAACGCGCATACAAGTAGATACTAAGCAGTGCTTTCAAAAGTGCTCATTTAACCGTGAATAGCCATTAAGGGCCTTTACTCCATAAATTAAAGATGAGGTAGACCGATCTCGCTGACTGCGCACAACCAATTTCCGTGTCCCGACATTGAACTGCTTTTCTGCCTACACGTCTAGCAAAAATGGCGTGGATTGGGTTTGAGGTTAGAACACTGTTTAGTAAACAAGATCTGATGAGATGTTTTTATACTTCCTCTAATCAATTTGTAATGCTGTTTTATTACATTCAAACTAGTAAAAATACTTTATTAATGTAACAGTGCTTGTCATTAAAAAATTAAGGTATAAACAAACCCGTTCATCACCGTTGACCATGTGACTTTGACAGTTGTGTAGTATTGGAGTAGGTCAATGTTAGGTACATGCGCAGAAGACGAATAAGCGGCCTACTTCATCTTTAGTCTATGCTTTACTCTGTGACGGGGACGACGGCAGCAGTTGTCCTCCACACGAAGTCTATATCGGCGCGGTGGCGTCGGTGGGTGCAGGTACTCGCCGCCACCTGTCGCGAGGAGCGAGTGGCGCAGCGCGCGTGTCTGCGGCTGTGCAAACATGCAGCGAGCGTGCAGGCGCTGTCAACGTCATTGACGGGAGGGGGGAGGGAGGCGAACCAGGCTGTGCAGCTCCTGGTTCGCGACAGCCAGCACCTGCAGGGGGCACGACTCTACGCCCAGGAGGAAAAATATTGTGCGAATATACAGGATGATTCGCAATAATTAGACCGACAAACAGCGGGAGGTGATTCTTCATGAAAAAGTAAAAGGAAAACATATGTGACTCTTTATACCTAAACCGAATATTACGGGAGGTATTAGCCCTTAAAAAACGAGTTTTTAAACCGTATTTGTGCTAACTATCGGTAACGAAGTAAAATACAATGACAACTGTCGGAACATTATAGTATGTTATCGGGACCCTTAACGTAAGAGCCGATATTTTGCACAAATAAGGCTTAAAATTTCTTCTTCTTTTTATTTTAAGTGCTCATACCTCCCTTAATATTCGGTTTAGGTATAAAGTGTCACATATGTCTTCCGTTTACTTTTTCATGAAGAATCACCTCCCGAAGTTTGTCGATCTAATTGAGAATCATCCTGTATACAGTATTTTCGTCAGCTAGTCAAGCCCATTACATGCAGTTCACGATAAAATGACCACTTCAGAAAGCCCTGCTTAAGATATAGGGTAAACTCTGATTAGTCCGTGATACTGGTAACTCCGTGATACTTTATCGTTTGTTCCTAGCATGGACTAGACAGAGCTGTTCGAGTTCAACTAAATGCTAGCAGATAGCGTGGAAGTTCAAGTTTACGTAGGTACCGGAATCAGCGTGATAGCTTCACTGTGAAATGAAGAAACGGACGTAAAAGTACTTCATTACGATATATAAGTGTAATTTTTGTGCATATTTGATCAGTTATATATTGTTCCAGAATATACATATAATGCTGAAAATACAGGTAAGTGATTATGAAATCGTACTGTGACAATGCCTTATGGTAACTTTACGGCACACAAAGTTATGAGAATTTTGGATGCTTGTAACATGTAGCAAAATTTTTTTTTTTTTGCAAGATCTGCTTGAGCCCGCGTGTAAGTTAGTGTGTGTCTAGAAATAGAACTGAAACAAGTTTACGCACTGAAGTCGTATTTTATGGCGTTTTTTTACTGAATAATGTTGTAAGTCTCTTAGGTTAAGTAAACCCCCAACATCTACGGTTTAAGGCCCTTATTTAAAAAGATAAATAGGCCTAACTACACATAGTGATATAAATTGTGCAATAATACTTGAAGGGAGAAATAGTAAACACATTGGCCTTAGTAGAGCAGTGGTTAGCATTTCAACCTCTCAATTGGAGGGCTTGGGTTTTGGGTCAAATCCTCCCCGAGTAGAGTTTTTTCTTTCGTAATTTTATTTTATGGAAATATTGGATTTAGGTTCACAACTAGATGTTTGTGTTGCCCCTTCATTTCCAATGGTAGCCACTACGGAATGTTCCGACCTGTCTGGCTTGGCTGTGTCACCGTGATATAGTGAATTCATAGTAGGCCTATATGTGCTACAATTTTTAGGAAACATTTTCATACATGCCATCATTGTCCTGGGGACCTTTTTGCATAGGCCTATAACACATGGAAATCATGAGCAATTTTTGTATGCGGCTCAAAATTGAGTAGTGGGTGGATCTGCTTGAAAAGTAATTTATTAAGGCTTCAGGAAACTATTGGAATAGGCCTACAATGAATGGAATAGGCCCTATATCAAAATATGCATTCCGGCTGTTCACCTAATCATTCAAAAAAGGATATCATATGGCTTGTTAGATACTATTTAGGCATTTTTTGTTGCTCTTAGTATGTCTACAATGCCTGCATAAACTGACATTTTTGAATATTATTTCAGAGATGCCTTAAAAAAATCCACCTGATGACAAAGAAAAGAAGTGTGGGCCAAAAGAGCGTAGCTATTCATCCCTCAGCATGCAGGCAACCCTTCATAAAATTAAAGTTGGAAATTGGTCTATTTACAAAGCAGTAAACACTACTCTATCCCATGGTCGACGCTGAAGGATTATGTTTCAAAGTATTTGCCAACTGAAACAAATCGAACAGATCTGACAAATGAGAAACTTAGTAGAATTGGGAAATCGTTAGGAATGAGCAGTGAACTTCAGGTGGAGCTCGTAAGCTACTTGTAAAAATGCAGGAGATGGGTTTCGGTCTGACAGTAAACCAAATACGACACCTTGCCTACAAGTCAGCAGAACAGTCTGGATCCCAACATCCATTTAACAAGACCAAAGGAATGGCAGGTTGGTTTTGGTGGGTGAATTTCAAAAGCCGTTATGGGGTTACACCCAGGCAACCAGAAAACCTTGCGCTGTACAGAGCATCAACTCCAAACAGAGAGATTTTAAATTACTTTTACACGAAGTTGGAAAATCTAGCCGAATCCTTGCAGGTGACACACTGGCCAGGTCGAGTTTGGAATGTTGATGAGACGGGCCTCACCTATGTTATGAAGCCAAACAAAGTGGTAACTGTTGTAGGTAAAAAATATGTGTATACACATACCTATGCAGAAAGAGGTATCACAACACCTGTGCTGGGATGTGTAAGCGCATCTGGACTGTCAGTTCCTCCAATCATAATTTTTAAAGCTGTTCGCATGGTTGACGGTTTGGTTGAGAACTTGATTCCAGGTGGTCTTGTTAGCCTGCCGAAAAATGGCTGGATCAACACTGACTTGTTCCTTGAATGGTTCAGTCATTTCTTGGTCAACATTCCTCCACAAATACCAGTTATTTTGTTGATGGACAGTCATGCCAGTCACTTAAGTCCACAGATTCTGGAGCTTGCAGCCAAGAATGTAGTCCATATTGGTACTTTTTCTTCTCACACTACGCACCTTCTCCAGCCACTGGATGTTGGGTTGTACAAACCCTTAAGGAGCTATTGGAAGAAGGAATTGGATGCACTCATGCATTCACATCCAGGTGAAAACCAAGCAGGTTTGATTTCAATAGCTTGCTTATTCCAGCCTGGCTGTCCACTTTCATCCCACAGACCATAATTAACAGCTTTCGGAAGACGGGAATTTTTCCCATTGACAGATGTACCATCACAGATCAAGCTATAGCTCCTTCGTTGGTGACAGAGCGACCACAGGCACACCAGAAATCCATTAATGATGGGAACACCACACACAAGCCCAGTTTTCAACTACCGCAGACTAACCAAGAACGAGTTACCCCAAAAAGAGATCCGAAGGCAAAGATGATCTCTCCAACTTCGCAAACTGGGCCTTCATCAGCACAGGATGCCACAAGCTACAATCCAACTCCAGATGTCACAATTTCTCATCAAAAAATTTTGCCTCTGAAGCAAACTCGTCCAAGCAAAAGCAAGCAAATAAACATTAGAAAAGGAAAATACAAGGAATACTGGTTTTGCGGATCTTGTGGAAGAGGCTACAATGAAAATGTAGTCGAAAAAAATGGTGCTGAATGGGCTCAGTGTAGTTTTTGTAGTGTTTGGTACCACTGTGCATACCAAAATGTTACTAGTGACGTAGTATTTATGTGTGATGGATTTCCAAGTGACACTGACAGTAAGTGAAATCATTTCAAGCAAATACACTATGTCACAGACTAAAACTGACATATCTCGGACTAAACAGAGCTATCACAAACTTACCAACATGTTTCAAAAGAAATATTTTTATTTATTTATTTATTTTTAAGTATGTTAGAAAAATCTGATAGCCTCATAGTTGTTTCCATTAAATTCAAACTTACCAAAACCGTCTCAATTAAAATTTTAAATTGTTCAATTCTCATTTTTATATTAAAAGTTCTAGAATTATCACAGACTAACCAGAGTTTACTCTACTTGTATGCGCGTTGTGTATTCTTCCGCCTTATGCAAAATTAACATTGCCATGGGTCTCATCACTTCATTTATGCGTCGGTCAAGTGCAACTGTGAAATTATTACAAAAAAAAATATTTTGCGAAATCTGCTCATTTTTACATTTCGGTGCATTAAAAATCACAGAAAGTGAATGAAATAATTTAAGTTATCACAAATGGTTACCTGACACATTATATTTGACGTTAAGATATTCAACTACTTTCCATTCTTCGTTATCAACTTAACTGGCACGTGTATTTCAGTTCGCCCGTTAAAATATATGCAGTTAGGGATAGTGACTTTTTTCTAAGGTTGATTTCAAAAGTGCTCACTTTATCGTGAACAGTCTTTAAAGAACTATACTACTGCAGGCATTCCAATTACTGAATATATGTATGTGTGTGTGTGTGTGTGTGTATATATATATATATATAACTAGATAAAACAATATTAATTCCATTATCAAATAAATTAAGTACTTAATAACTTACACACATACACAATGTTCTAACGCTTAATAGCAACGTTTGCAGTGACATAATATTGTGCCTTAATATCTCGAAAACAGCGGTGTGTAGGGTAAAACACAGAGCTGAATTTTTTTTGTTGGAAATGTACGGTAGATTTACTAATCCACAGGGAACAACATAAAAATTCTGGATGGAGAATAACAATTTTCAATGTACAATTAGGCTTCCAACCCCTCTTTCTTTACGGAAAGGGGTTGATATAAGCACCCATTTCATAATGGTTTGCGCTTCGTTGTTTAACAATTCACTATCCAGAACCTCAGATATTTATTTATATTTGTGTCTGGGTTACTATCAATAAACATCTTCAGCTACACTTTAAACAGTGGCTGCAGCCTTCCCTAATAGGTCGCTGTGTGTAGGCTATACATTTTTTCCCCGCCAATTTTTTTAAATTAAGAACAACGTGCCGAAGTTTGGCGGTCGTTCAATGTTCCAGCTTGTATACGGCGAATTCCTATTACAGTTTATGAAGTTTACAGAAAAAAATTATATACTATGTAGAACTAAAAAATCTAGCTGTACGGGTGTTTTACCACAGGAATATTCTTGAAATTTATAATTCAAATTATCTTTCATCGTACGCAGCACTATTTTACGAATTTCTTTTGACCTTGGTGTTATTATTTTATAGGAAATCGTGGAGGCTGGGAGCAACAACAAGGCAATGCCTCCCATCAACCTGGCCCCACCATGCCAGCGATTAATACGCCCATGTAATAATGTGTGTAGCAGCATGTTAATCACGAAAAAAAGTGAAAACATGCATACATACATATATCCTATGGGTCTAAAATGAATACTAATGGAGCTATACAAAATTTTGCAATTAGAACTGAAGATCTAGTTTATTAGTGTCACTTTGAAGTACCTCTCTTGGGAATCTTCCCTTCCCTTTAGTCGCCGCAACAGTGTGTTATTGGGCGTTGTGCGTGCCCCACCTGTAAGGTATTGGTTAATAGTATTTCGAAATAAAAACAAAAATTACTCGAAAACAGCGAGGTTTTGGGTATTTACACAAGGCGACATTTTTCGCTAAGTGTGACATGCGGATTAATAATCCATCGTTTAAATCCCAAACACTCTACAGCGTCATGGAGAATAATTCCAAATACGGGTATTAACCGCGATTGTTTACATGAAATAACTTGAAGACATGAGACAGGTGTTGTGGTGTTGACAGGTGTTTGTTCTGTTACCCATTATCGGGAGACTTCGCGTATCATCTTAAATGTTTTCTTCAATATTTGTAATATACAAGTGTTTCAGGCCCACATTCAAAGATGTGTACCACCCTTGGTGTTCACTTTAGATCGTACGTTGTATAGGCTACTATGTTTTCAACTTACTTTTCCGTGATTATCCTGCAGCCGGAGTTTGTCGGCCGAATTCAGAAACAACACACACACGCACGCGCATATATATTTTATATAGCTGTGGTATAGACTATTCAAGGTAAAGTGAGCACTTTTGAAAGCCCTCTCATTTGGAATAATAGTCAATAAATTAATTTTATTTTTAACCTTAGACGTTAACTTCCGAGTGAAGTGGAATATACACATTGTGTTTACTACATACATGGTAACATTTATTTAAAAAGGTCGTTAATGTATACAAAATGGCTGAAAGAAAAAAAGTAACTCGGACCTCAAAAGTGCTCACTTTATCGTGAACAGCCTATAGCAGCACTGTCACAGGCGACAATGATTCGTATGCTGTCTGCCTCCCCAGTGTATTGCTGTGTGTGTGGGTTAGTATGGCACTCGTGCCGCGGAATGAAAAGCATCCGCACATACCTTCGTCACTGCCACGTGTAGCGTTAAACAATGCACCGCGTTTCGCGTTCAACCACGGACAGTGAATAATTGCTTCCGCGCGCCACTCTCCCAATCTTCTACAAGACTAAGCCACTCCACAGAAGAAGAAAAAAAAAAGGACCAGTGCTTTACACCAGTATGAAGCATGCTGATGAAATCAGGCGCGGAAACTAAAGAGCAGCGCCCAAAAAAAAACTCAGGATCAGTCGTCGTTTCTGCTATGAAAATTTTCGTCCAAAAAGTATCTATATTGCAACCAGGTGCCTCGACGGTGAATAACCAATGACTAACCATAATCCAACTTTTAGACGCCTATACCAGAAATATAGAATTTAATTCGTTTTGAAGACGGAACTCTGAAACTGCTCCAAACCAAAGATTTTGTATTGTGAACCAGTGTCTAACGAACAGCTGAAATACTTTGACATTAAAAAATGGGAAATTTCAATTAGTCATATGTTCTTGACTTTGTGTATTTATATGTTGCAAATCCTGCTTTAAGTTTTCGTTATCACCGACTAAACAATACACGGCATGAACATCGTATAGAAAAGTGCCCGCGTCCCATCCGAAAAGACAAAGTTTAGTTTCTTGGCGTTCTTACGCGTCGTCCAAACGAAACTCTTTCTAGCGGTCTTATACTGTAAGTTACGTCGTCAAACTAACCTTTAAGTATTACACATCAACGCTAAATTGTACGTTATAATATCACTTCAGATAGTAATAAATTAACTGTAATTAAACCTTTTAAAACCAACCTTTTATTTATAAATGCACTAAAAAGAGAAAATAATTATAGTAGTTACAATATTTGTAGTACACGTAAGATGTGGTCGAACAGCCGTAATAAATTTTAATACAAATTAATATGTTTTTATCAGTTTATTTTTAATAAATAAACGTTTGGCGCAATATAGAATATATACTTCATTTGAGTAAGCATTGTAAGCACAACTTTTGAGTAAGGTTTTTAACTATTCGCAATACAGGATGTATAACTCCTTTGCGCAAGTGTAGCAAGAACATATCTTTCGTAAGGCTCTTAACTATTCGCGCCAAGCTTTTATATATTAAATATAAATTGATACAAACATATTAATTTGTAGTAAAATTTATTACGGCTATTATACCATGTCTTACAAGTTCTAAAAATTCTGTAACTACTACAATTATTGTTCTGATTTTAGTGCATTTATAAATAAAAGGTTGGTTTTAAACGGTTTTTTACAGTTAATTTATTTTTCACTTTTGATTCTCAACAATTTCTTTTGCTATTGTTATATAAGTAGACTATTTATACATTCACATACTCGTCCGTCATCGGTATCGCTTGCGATCCTGATGACGGACGTGTCTGTGAATTCATAAAGAGTCTACTATATATTAATGAAAACAATTACTGAGAATAAAAATACTAAAAATGTGCAGTTAAACACTGGTGGCCCCTTCCACACTTCGGGCTGCAACCTGACGAACAGTTTTGCGCTACAGGCAGACTGCACGCCAGTTCAGTGCATAGAGGTCGAACAGACACCTACCGTACATACAAACAAGTCAAGTTAAATAAAAAGCTTGTAAAAATAACTTTTTAGAAAACCTATTATAGCCATGGAAACCTAACTCTGGCATAGAAAACTTCAGCAGTTCTGGGTATATTTACGTAGGTTCTGAATGATACCAACTGTGTTTAGGTTTATAGTTATTTCCGCGGTTACAAAGTTAACTAGTGCTGTAGGTTTGTTTAAAGTTAATAAGCAGGAAGTATTGGCAATGAATAAAAAAATTGTAACGGAAGAGATGTGTTTATGATAGAAAAATATTGCGTTTTTTTTTGTAAAAAGTTGTTTTTATGGTAATATTAAACCAGAAATACATTTGGAGACTGTCTCAATTTTCATATGCTGAAAAAAAAAGAAAATATGGTAATTCCATAGTTTGAAGTTAGCGTGTATCGTATTCCATAGAAAAGTTTTTTTACCCTCTCTTTTTCTCTTTCTAGGAGGGGTAACTAGATAACAGCCTCCTTTTTTTTGGCTGTGACAGTGCCCCGGAATGGGATTTCCTCAGGGCGAACCCGGCGAGAGAAGTAGCGAGTTTGGTCCTCTCGCCGCCTCCAGATGATCACAAGTTCCTGGCAACACTGTTAACCCGGGACCCCTACGCGCGCGGCGTTAACTCGGGCTGATAACATCGGGCGTTGACGACACCCGCGGCTACCCGGTACATCGACGACGCGCGGGCCGGCCCTAACTAGTTTTCTCTCTCCGCCACCAGACGTCGTGCAAGCAGGCAGCGCCGGACAGCCCCGGGCCAGGCGACGCGACTTGTGTTTGCTCCCAGATAAAAGGCCCCCCCCCCCCCACCCAAACAACCAGTAGTCCCAGCCCCTTCACCCTGCAGCAAGATTGTCTCGTGACCGAGGCGCGATAACCGAGTTACTGTTCTCTCTGCGAAGGGAAACGACCTGGTCGCGGGGTCTGGGGTGGCATCTGCCTGCTTCCGGTCCTGCCGTTTTCCTGCGTTCGCTTCCGCCGCGCTAACGTCGCAGACGCCATTCCCGGCACGACTTGTCGTCGACGGAGGAAAGAAAAAACCAACAGAGAATACCTACCTCTCTTGTTACGAGGAACCAAGCAGGATTGGAAGATCCAGCTCTTGCGCCTACCTCACGTACTGTAATTGCTAAGAAGTGAAGTGAAAACTGCTCAGAATGGAATTAATGCCAATTGCACAATAATTTTTTATTTCATTATCTGAAAGAGATTTATATAAGGACACATAAATGTTAATATGTATAATCAAGTGATTATAGTTTTCAAAATATAGCACCGAAAATTCGAATGTGCTCCTAATTAACTTTGCCAACTAAATCACATGTCATGTGAGATATACCATATACACAGCATGTTGATTATAGGCTATTCACGGTAAAGTGGACACTTTTGGAAGTCCTGCTTAAGATCTACTTGTATGTCCGTTATGTATTCTTCCGCATTATGTAAAATTTACATTGCCATGGGCCTCGTCACTTTATTCATGTATCAGTCAGGTATAACTGTGAAAAGATTAGAAAAGTAAATATTTTTACAAATCTGATCATTTTTATACTTCGGTGCAATAAAAAACAGAAAGCGAACAAAAATAATTGAAGTAATCACCACTTGACACCTAACACTTTTTATTCGATGTTAAGATATGGAACTACTTTCCATCCATCGTTACCAACTTTACTGGGCGAATGTCACTCAGTGCGCCCATTAAAATATATGTATACAGGAGCAGTGACTTTTTTCTAAGGTTGATTTCAAAAGTGCCCACTTTATCGCGAACGGACTTTAAGTATAAATTATATTTAACTGTTGGTACTAGGGTAATAGTATCCTGAATCTACTTTAAAAATAGGCACTGATGTTTTTGCCAACACATTTTAATTCGTCCAAAAGAAATAGTAAAAATGTAATATTATTTTCTCGCGGACGAATACCTATTGTTAAACACTCTTGATACTTAGTTAACATTTTGTGTGTCGATATAGATCACGTGACACGTGATTTAATTTACAAAGTTAGTTGGGCACTCATATTCCAAAATGCTAGAATTTTCGATGCTATTTAGGATGTTCCGCGACTCAACCGACATACTTCATCAGCGTGTTATACTAAGCATTGGCAACAAAAACTGCCATATACACAATTAGGCTATGCAGCCCCAATTCAGAGTTACAGGAACGTAAATGCAATAAAAACACAAATTAGAAGTACTGAATATATTTCGTGCAATTGAATACTTTCATGCTGTAAGTCCCACATAAGCTGTTCAAAATGAGCCCACATTGACAGTAAGCAGGCTGCTAGTGTGGCCAGTAATTGTTGGTGTGACGAGGCGAGTGGTTACGCAACAGGGCCAGGAATATTTACACGTGCAGAGTACTCAGACATTATGTTTGTTTACTGTGACGGAAATGGGCGTGGTGCAGCAGCTGAGTATCCGCGCAGGTGGATTGAAAGATGTGGGCCAGTCCTATGGCCAACGCGCTCTCCAGACATCTCCCTGTTGTGATTTTTACTTCCGGGGCTGCCTGAAGAGCAGGGTTTACAACGGACGGTGATCAGACACACGAGACCAGTTGCTACAGGCGATAACTAACGCCACTAATCAACTCAGAAATGAACTTGTAGGTGAGGCCCCCAGATCATAGGACACCCCAAGTAACTCATTTTTCAACCACACATAAAACCCAAGTATGTTTAAAAACCATCATGAAAATAGGAAAGAGCATAGAGTTGTAAATCAACTAAGGGGGAATGTATCCTGCCAAGCTACATTAATATACAAGAGGTTAAAACTACACTACAAAGTGAAAGATTGGAATTATCAATAGTATATTTCAATATTTCTTAATTTTTTCTCTCTTTTCTTTGCACAAATATTACAAATACCTCAAGGGGATCAGAACAACAATCCATTTTACCATATTAAAACAAACGAGTATTGTACAATAATATTTAGAAAATATGCATAGAAAAATATTCTTTCCCAAATGGACTTTTAATTATTTGCTTTCTCATTACATTTCTTGTCCCACATGGACTCTTAAAAGGTTCATTTCCACACGGAATAATAAATTCATTTGTTCACTTTTTTTTTTTTTTTACTATAATCAGTTAAAAACATATACAAAAGTCACCTAAGTGTTGAACCAAGAGAATTTCAACATAAAAATTCACAAAAATTATTTACAATAGGCAAACCATGACTCATACTGTCGTTCCATCCTTAACTTTCTCTATCCATAACATTTACCGCCATTTCAAATTTTGTCTTTCGCTTTGTACCACAAACGCAAGATTTTATGTCTCCCAAACCTGGCCACCTAAGTTGTTCCATGGCCATTAACAGGTATTTTTAAGGTAAAGTTGGTTTACTTCAGTTACACAATTCATTATTCAAAAATGTATATACACCACTATTCTTCAAATTAAAACAGAGGAAATCTCTAACTTCTAAGTTATGGCGGAGGCCATTTAATCTTCCCGAACAGCACGTTTCCAAAACGAAGGGCGAAACAAGACCAAGAATGAAGCTATTCGATCAGGCCAAAAATGGCAGAGAACTGACAACATGCAGAGTATCATTTTCGGGAAAATTGAAATTATTTTTGACAAGAAAAATTCAAGGTTCCTCCTCTCATATTTACTAATATATCTTATTAGAAAGTTGGAAGCGATTCCTTATTATGTTGTGCAGAAAATACTTATCCTGCTCATATTATCCAAAAATATCCTGACTGTAAATTAAAAATTAGAGCGTCAAAATGACGTTCCTGCAATCCTTAAAGGCTTTACATTTTTATTTAACCAGTGATCAAACCGAAATACCTGACCTGTTATCTGGGGAGACTTCCTTCACAGCCAAGCGTCTGACCCTGATACCAGGTTTTGGTAACGCTTAAATACAAACATCGAGCATTGCCTCACTATGGAGGTAGGTACAATCATCCACCAATAGCGAGCCAGTGTCGAAGAAAACCTCCTCGCAATTATCACCTAGCGGGGTTCCCAAAACTCGCTAAGTGTAAAGAACAGTCCAGTTCATTTTCTATGACGTAAAATCCGCCGATTCAGTTTCAGTCATTCAAATTGGCGCGGGTCAGGTGCGTGGTTTCCGACACACGATGAAAAGGAACACTGCTGACATCTGGTGGGCGCCGCGTCAACTCCCGCCGGCACCATGCGGCTGGACAGTTTAACGTTGACATTGCCGCGGTCGGGAGCATGTCCAACAAAACATTTATTTGTGCGGTAATTATGCAGCTATGAGCCGAAACTCGGATCAACGTGGACATCCTTCTTCAGAAATGTAAGTGTCCTTAAATATAAAAATAAGTTCTGTAATATATTTAGTTCATTTTTCGCCTAATTTGTTTCCACCACACGTCGCTTTATCAATAATGTTCCATGGTGGACGGCTGAAGTCGTTCTTGCGTGAGGAAACGAGGCAAGGCGGAGAGACACAGCGCGTAATTATCAGTGTACTGTCCCACAGTCATGCAGTGACAACACACCATGGTAGGCTACAACGTATCGCAGCCTGCTTACGGTCAGATGGTGCACATTATGAACACCTCATGTGAGAGATACAACATGAATGTAGTTAGTTGCATTAAAGGTATTCAGTAATTCCAATTTGTGTGTGTTTTTATTTTTATTTTTTAACGTCCCTGTAACTCTGAAATGGGGCTGTACAGCCTACTTGTGTATATTACAGATTTTTTTGCCAATGATCTGTATAACATGCTGTCGAAGTATGTCGGTTGAGTCGCGGAACATCCTGTATTTTAAAAACTACAATCATTTGCATTCATATGGTAACTGTACAAATCTCTTTCAGCCAAGGAAATACAATATTATCGTGAAATATGGCCTCAACGAAAGCATTCTCGTTGCTTCTGTAACTGAATCTCACTGATTTTGAATTCTAACGCTGCGGTATCTATGAGTGTAGCACACTAACTCGCCTGCCACCAAGGAGCACAGCTTATTGACTGATTCAGCTTTATAAAGTAATAACGTTCGGTCATTTTTCACACTTCAGCTGTAAGCTACCGTTTTATGCCACTGAAAAGCAAGAAAAAAGACGTGGACAATAGGGACTTCATCACGCACGTGCATAGATAGATTATTAAATATAATAATGGGGGAAAAATAGTCGCAATGCAGACGTTAAGATCAAACTTGCTACATTTGAAGGCAAGCACGATATGGTGCTAAGGACGAAGGTAATATTACATTTTTGAATCAAAATAAAGTTTACCTCCGGACCAGGTCTCGAAAAGAAGTAAGGTTGAAACAGTCCGCACAATGAACCAGACAATGCCAGAGAAAGAGATGAAGGGTAGTAAAGAGGGGATTATGGGGGGAGGGTTGAATCGAGTGCCGCATGGAAGTCCGCCCGTGAATGTCGTGATTAATCGTTTTGTTTTATCCGACGCAGATTTCATTACGCCTCTTTGTCAGTCAGGTATTATTGCAGGGCGCCGCGCCCGAGGCATTGTGAACTGGATCGCTGCATCTACAGCCTGCTCATCCCCCCCCCCCCCCCCCCGAACCTTACCGGGCCTTAATTCTCACGGGCTGCTGAATTATTAGCACTACAACGGCTTCTTTTGTTCGCGCAGGCACAAATGTAAGGGGAGGTGGGGGCGGGTCACCTGGGTCCAGATATTCTATAGCGACAAGAGAAAGATATTGTACCAGATTATCGCACGTTTCTGTATTCAAATACCGTGCTGCTATACATCCGGTCTCAGTCTACCAGCGAAGCGAAAGCGCAATATCGCTGAAAACTGGGTTCCGCCTTCTAGGTAGTTAATTCATTTTGAACAAAGCTTATATAATGAAAGAGAATGCCATATATTTCATACTGTGAAAGCATTTTTTTTTAATGGCAGAAATACAGAACCTGAAATGTTTATACATACTTAACGTGCGTACAAACAATTAAATCTGCTAAATAAACATTGAGGCATATTTTTAGATTATTTAAAACATAATGAAACAAGCAAATATTCTATTACCAAAAGGCAAGTGAATTTATATTTGTTGGGTTCTAAAGTAATTTTACAAACCTGGCAGGGGAGTCAACACAACTAAACCTTCTGATAATTTCGAACTCGGGAAACTCAAACGTAATGTGGTCTTGAATATCCACCAACATGAAGAGTGAGTTTAAAATAAACCCTGCAAAGTTCAAAACGAAATGAAAAGATCATGAATGTCGAGAAGGCGCCGGGGCGTACATAAACTTGTGATTACATGACGTAATAATGCAGCGGAGTAAAGCTGTAAAACTAATGAGTAATAATTAAAAGTACATATATATATTTTTTTCCCCCCTATTTCCCCCATACTTGTTAACTTGTTACACGTTTTCAAAACTCTTACGTTCTGAGTCGTTCCAAAATCCACCAAAGGAAACCTCATGCTCACAGAAACGCGCAAACAGTAAAATGTTTTGTCTCCGAGAACCTTAAATGTGGTATTTGAAAATTCAGGAGCTGCCGAGAGCGAGAGAAAAAAAAAAAACACATTAATAAAAGCCGTTAAGCAAAATGTACAGGTCAGATGCCAACGTGGTTACCAATCTCACGTACTAGCAACGACAGTTAAAAACATGTACGCAGAAATTATGAAATTCCTTACTGCAGACGGGAAAAAAACTCACGCAGTCATACGCGAGTTCATATTTTTCTCTGCCGCAAATAATGACAGCGAGCTAAACAAACCTTCCTTTCATTCCTTACATAAAACAGAAAATCTACCCGTGGATCGTAGAATTGCAAAAACACGAGACAAATCATGAGCAACACGAGACGTCTGAAGTAGTCTTGATACAGTAACGCCAAGCTTCCTGAAGAACAGTATATGGTTCTGAAAAATTCCAAGACGGCGTATCGCTGCTTGCTTTCAACGGCGAACTGAAGCGCGTTGCAGACATTCCCGATAACGAGAGGAACTTTTCAAAATCCCAAACTTGAACGTTCCTCCAACCATAATTTGGAAGTGTGGGGTGGCGCTTTGTCCCGTTAGAAGAGGCCAAACATGCCAGGACGAACGTAGCACATGAATGAGTGCAATATGTTCAAAAAAGATGTGCACATAATAGTTCGCCGATCACTAAAGTCTGTTGTTACTCGCCGTAGTGTTGCAATCTTTTCGCTTCAAAAGTCTTGACATCTTAAGTAACACTGAGGGAAAAGTTTGATCCGACCAACAGAATATTTGTATGTTTAGGGCCAGAAATATATTTAGCTGCCCCCCTCCCCCCCCCCCCCCAAAAAAAAAAACTTGAAAGGTAGAAAACGTAATCTTGTTCATCCAACAAAATACACCATCGAAAAAACAAAACCTCTGTGTTGTGACAAAATTAATTCGACTTTCAAAAAAATATTTTGTTGAATATACTGTAGATATGCATTTGTTTGCCCGCTCATTTGATTGCCTTCGAAAATACAGCTCGAGAGTTAGTTTGCAATTTTTGTGACAGGATAGTAGCTGTATTTGTTAGTGAATTTCTTAACGCTTAATAATTGCTTAATCATCTTAATAAAACAAGTTTAACAGGGGACTATAAGGTAAAACTGTAACATTTGAAATATTTTTTTTTTGCTCACGTTGTTCCGTATTTGAAACGTAAGTAATTAACAAAATTACAACTTCACCAGTAATGATAAAGTGAAATATTTTGAACATACTCCATTGCTACATTATGCCGTCACAGAAAACTAACTTGGTTTTATGTAACGACATAGTGTAGCAATGGAGTACGTTCAAAATGCTCCATCTTAATCATTAACCACCCCACTACAAGAATCTTTCAAAGAACTCAGCTTCACCAGAAGTCAGTTCAACTCAGCTTGCTAAGGCTTACTATTCGGGTGCATATGACCTATGATCGATTCTCGGTTGCGCTTCAGTTTTTTGTACAAACAATCGATTTTTTTTGCGCCAAACGAACTTAGTTATATTCAGCAAAACCTTTTTCTCAGTGCGTCTACGTTCGTCCAGAGTAATTCGACGGCCATGCTGCTGCTGTGAGTTGCACGATTTACCAGCATTCTTATAGTCGAAGAACATCTCTGAAATGGTAGAACGTAAAAATCCAAACTTTGCCTGTACTGCCGAAATGCTATGTATGACCAATTTCACCAGCTACTACTATAACATCCTGTCGAAATCCTTTTTCTTTTTCCTGGCTCATCAGTATATTTGAAACGCACATTATCTCTGGTGTTTAACGCAAGCAATTCGTTTAGCCGAAAAATCCATGTGGACTATCGACCCAAAAGTAATTAGGCACCAGTGAAGATAGGTAATTCAGTACGTCAATTGACTTGTGTGGCCGCCATACGCTGCAGGCCGGTGTAGAACCAGTTGAGAAGGAGGTGGCACGAGGTACAGCACTATCGGACTTCGATAAGGGCGTGATTGCGGGCTGACATCTCAGTGGTCTGTCTAGCCGGCCGATTTCACGGAAGGTAAACAGGCCCAAATAAACGGTCGCATTCTTCCTGCGTAAGTGGAAGGTCGATAAGCATTGTGCCAATGCTGCACGTTCTGGCCGTCCTCCAATCTTGACCGACAGAAATCGCGGAACCCTGAAACGTGAAGTTGTCGACTCAGGTGGTGTTTGGAGCAACTGGACACTGGATCAGTGGAAATCGGTTCTGTGGAGTGATGGGTCGAGGTTTACATTATTCCGGTTCGATGGACGTGTATGGGTGTGGCGTCTACCCAGGGAACGGCTTCTGCCGGAGTGTATAGTGACAACTAGGAAATTCGGTGGTGGTGGAGTGATGGTGTGGGGCTGTTTAACGGCCTTCGGCGTAAGACCGCTGGTGTTTGTCCGTGGTAGCATGAACACAGAGGCCTATTGTAACATTCTGGATAGTGAAATGCTCCCAGCATTGTGGCGTTTTTATGGAATGAACCCGTGTTACTTCCAGGATGACAATGCCAGGTGCCATGTTTCAAGGGCTACTATGCAGTGGTACGCTGACAACAATGTTCGCCGATTGGACTGGCCCGCCTCGAGCCCCGACCTCAACCCTATAGAACATCTTTGGGACGAATTGCATCGCCAGGTGAGGGCTCGTCAGGTGCGGCAAAAATCCATTGCTCAACTCATGGCATGGTTTCACGAGGAATGGCGACGAACCCCCGTGAATGTCCTGCACACACTCGTAGAGAGCATACCAGACAGGGTGGCTGCTGTTATAGTCGCAAGAGGTGGCTCTACGAGATTCTAACGGGGTGACAAACACCGAGAAAACATTGTGGACAGGTGCCCAATTACTTTTTGGTTGATAGTGTATTATTTGCGTACACACAGCTTAGATGCGCCAAAAAAAATAATGGTCACTAACAATAATTAAAAAAAACAGGCTCTAATAAATAATTTGTGGTGATACCAAACGAATTTGTAAGGGTGACAAAACCTTTTTTTAGTTAATACTTTATATATTTATAATCAACGAAGATCTTCTTGGTCTCTACAAAATTATTTCATCGTTTCAAAACATTCTGAATGGACTGTTTTAACAGAATGTTTTGTAGAAACCACAATTTTTTTTATAGAATCATTAAATTAATTCCCTAGATTCTGAAATCACTTATGGCGTTATTATATTCGGACGATAATGTAGCTTCCGATAAAACCACACCCTAGCAGGAAGTTAAATACTGTATATTGCAAAGAACCGAGCATTGATATTTCTGTGGTGCATGGATTAGAAAAGGATAATAGGTATATATTGTGCCCTGAAAATCGATCTATAGAACTAACAGCCTCTCGTAAAATTCTGAGTTTGCTTTCCAATATTTAACCTGGTATGCTTTTCCAAACCTCGCAGAGGAAATGTTACGATCATGTAGTTCTCCTGGGAATCACTTGGCGATGTTGAGAAAGGAACTCTTTGCAGAAAAAGAAATAAAATAAAGGAATTGCAACAAAATCGCTATTCGGAACCACTAGAAGGTTGTTCCGAAAAAGAACGCGGAGAAAGATATCCTTTGTGTACAGAAACTTGATCACCCAGTTACAGCATACAAAATTATGGCTTTACACAACCAGCGAGCGCGCTATCTGTATGTGAATGTGTGCCAAGACTGTTCACGCAAAATGAGCACTTTTAAAAGTCCTGCTTAAGATCTACTTGTATGCATGTTGTCCATTCATCCGCCTTATATAAAATTAGCATTGCCATGGACATCATCACTTTATTCACACGTCGGTAAAGTAACACTGTGAAATTTTTAGGAAAGTAAGTATTTTACAAATCTGCTAATTTTCCCACTTTGATGCATTAAAACACAAAAAAGGAAATAAATAATTTAAGTTATTACAAATGGTTACCTAAGAATTTTTATTCGACGTTAAAATACAGCACTACTTTCCCTCCATCGTTACCGACTTTACTAGAGTAATGTCACTCAGCGCGCCCTTTAATATATGTGCAGGCCAAGGCAGTGACTTTTTCAAAGGTTAATTTCAAAAGTTCTCACTTCATCGTGAACAGCCTTTATTTATAATGTTCTTAGGGTTACGTTTAGGTTAATTTCGCATGTAGTCCTAAACCGCATATAAAGATGCGGCGTTAATCAGTTACAACGGTAAAAAAAAGTATATTTTAATTTAAGTACTTGTGATTTAAAATGTTTATATTCAAACATAAACTGCAACTGCACATCAGCGTTTAAAGATGCGCTTCACAATATTTTACAACTGTATACGTGTTACTATAATTTATAACATTTTTGCAGTAGACAGAAACCTAGCCAGCGTAATCAAAAATAGGAACCGTTGAAATACTTTTTCATGTGTATTTTGTATATGATATGTATAAAAAATATCTCCCCTATTAAAAAACACAGTTTTATATAAAACATGACCCCGAAAAATAAAACCTTCAGTTTAAAATTATATCCCCTTTTTTTTAATATAATATATGAATGACATCACAAACGCTCTTCGTGTAATTTTAAGTTTCGTGATGGCGTAAATATATCCGAGTTAAGTGTGTCGAAAACAGTTTAATGAGACCTTTGATTTGATCATAAACACGCACAATATCACACAGCGTTATTATAAACTAAATAACACCAGTTTAAAGTAGTGCTACCGTCTAAGTGAACCAGTACCTCAACAGATTCGTAAGGTAGAAAAGGTCTCCATAATAAACCAAAAATCAATGTGATGTTTTTCCTTACTCTTAGAAGTCTGATGGTAGACACCCCAAAGCTGTCTCGGGAGTTAAATGAAACAGACGCAACGTGTCTGCTATCAGGTTTCAGAGCTTTGGCGTCAACACACTTGATTGAATGCTTCTTTCCCCATGGAGTGGAATGGAGAAGTTTGGGCGACTCGCAACATCGATGTCTTGACAGCCGATCTTTCCTCGCTGCCGAGTTCACTTATCTTTGAAGTTATATCGCAGACCCTTGTACCACGTGCTTCTAAACCATGGGGACACACCTCCAATAGCAATTCCTTACGAAAATACAGGGCAAACAACTTATCCCCTAAAGTGATTACTAAGGGAGCTATTCGCCGCCCAAATTTTGAGTTTTAAAATGCGTTTAGTTGAAAATATCAGAACTACCTGTGATCCAGTAACAAATCTCTGAATGGTCTAAAGGAGATCACCTCTAAAAACGTGGTCAATAATGTCTTATCCCTTTCTTTTGTAAATGGCTGTTGGTACCTTATGTTTGCATCAAACTTAGTAACACTACGTTCTAAGAAATTAAAAAATACAACGTGTGAATCAGCTCGTCTAAATTAACAAAACAGATCGTCTTATCGGAACACTCTCAGGTGAACAGTTTGTGATATAATTCATGTTGAACATCCAAAACAGATCGTGTGTTGCATACTAGGTAGGTAAACCACAATAGAGAGTAAGGTAATATAAATGAGGATATTTCAGGGGCGCACAGCTCCCTTAATATTCACTTGACGAGAAAAAAGGTACCGACATTTTAGTCTTATATTTTTGTCAGGAATACACTGTCACTGCCGAAGTTTGTCCCAATGTTTTAGAAATATGTTGTATACTACCAGGTTTTACTTTCAGCAAGTATGGGGGCTACTGAAAATAAACCATTTCCTTTTTATTCTTCTATTACAACACGTTTTCTGCAAACTAAGCATTGGTGATGAATGTAACAGCAGTTGCAAATAAAAATCCTTCAAACTAACTCTTGACACCGATTTCAAATAAAAATACATCAAACGAACTCTGATGCTTACGTGACCAAATTTTAAAATTGGAAAATAAACTTGTCTCTGATAATATCTTTATTACTGATAATGGTTTTTCATTCAACAGCTATTGACGGAACTATAAAAATGTCTACTGTTTCAGTAGTTTTCTTGCAACACTTCATAGTCTACGGAAATAAGGCCGTGTCCATAAATATTATGGACACAAACATTTATAATAGGAAAACCGCGATGATAAAATACGCCCATATATCTTCACTCACTTTAACTGCCGTGTTAAAATGAATTTTTTTTTTGCAGTATGAACCAAAAAAATATTTGGACGTGTAAACAATTATCCTCAGTTTTAATATAAAAAATTTCATTAGCGTGTCTGAGACAGAACAGAAGACTCGCTAATAATATTTTCAATTTGGAAAAAAATATGCCCGCAAACGTTTGAGACTGTTTCTGTACTTCGCGCACAGTGTCATGTATTTTTAAGAATAAAAGCTAATCCATTAAATCAAATAAACTTAACACGTTTTACTTTAATTTACTAGGAAATGCTGGTACATGTATACATTATTTACCATCCTGAATAATTTATATACAAAACAGGCACGATAAACACTGACGAAAAAGGGCAATATGAGACTAATTATTATAAAGGACATTATTTAAATAATTTCCTTCCATTGGAATGACTACAAATATGGTTGTTTTAATTATTTTATGTTGTAGAAAGAGGTATTCCTGTTTGTATAGTTACATAAAACATCACAAAAATAAAAGGATGGGAAAAAAAAGAAGCACGTGACTAAGATATCCACGGTAGTTGCTGACAACGTACAACATTACAGGCCAGTACCGAACACAGGCCTGTGTGTGTTTCCAATCTGAGTAAAAGGAAAGGGTAGTCGTTGAAATGGTTAGTGGCTAGATGATATGCTATGTACGTGCTGCGCGGCGAGATTTATGGAAGCCGGAGAACCGATTTGCCTCTATAAATATTTCTGTTCCTTCCGATTCTGTGTGCTCCTTCCCAGCAACACGCACAAAACAAAGCTACCATCCGAGACTGACGAGACTAACCGTTACACAGTTAGCGTGCGGCAGTCGCTCTCTGGCATCACTGTCAAGCAGCCGTGTTTGTACATATTTTTTGCCTGCCGGACACTCCTGCATCCACACCCCGGCCGTGTTCCAAATAGCAAGAAATGCGCACTCTCGCGCACTCGCACTCGGCAATGACGTCAGAGAGGGCTGTTCAAAATATCCATCGAGAGCAATTATTTGTTTACGAGTGTTTGTACATGCATTCTCTCTGTCCGTGCTCACTACAAACGCCATTATTTTGTTTGTTTTCTACTGTACTGACAACAGTGGAATGGCACAGGAACAAGTATTTTTTTCACTGTAAAGTATTTTCAGTAAATATTTAATGTATGTAAAAATTCGGAAATTATTAATTCATAATTTTAGTATAATCGGTGCTAAAATTCCAAGCTAAAACTGTTGACTTCAGATAAAATTTATACCTGAATCTTTTCATGCATTACTATCATACGCATCATCCCTACTAATCAAGCCATTGTTAATTGAAGTGTAAATATTAATGAATATACATATATTTTTTCAAGTAAATAATTTTTTGTTCATGCGGAATAACAATCGATTGTAGACAGTATCGATTCATTTCAAACGTGCGAGTGACGATAGTTCCATAAGGAGGGAGAACGAGTTCTGGCTATTAGGAACACAGCCCCCATGTGGTCTCACCTTTGAAACGTACATGTCGTACACTTTCGGCTGTACCTACATAGTACATTTCCTGAGTTGGATCATTTTCGGGAAATAAACAATAGTTGCCATGACTTCTGAATCAGCCCTCGTAAATAAATGAAATATAATTTATAGACAGAATATAAGTAAAATGTTCAATCTTACTAAAAAATAACGTTTTTGTTAACAGGCGTACAAAACGCTTGTGATAACAACAAAACACGCGATACATGGGGTGATTATTCAAATGTTTCATTCAAAAAAGTGTGAATAAACTGCAAATAGACTATGCCAGGAATTGTCACGTAAAGAGGCCATCTACATTAACCACAACAAGTAGTGTGTGTCTATATATGTATTATATATACACCGGGTGGGTAGCCCGCGCCTATCCTTCCGTATCTATGCAACCCGCACACAAAACTACCCTTCTATAGTCTGTCCAGGGTAAAGTGAGCACTTTTGAGGCCCTAGTTACTTTTTCTTTCCAGCCATTTTTGTTTTATCCCTTAACGACTTTTTAAAAATAAAAAAATACCATGTTGGTAATAAACACAGTGTATATATTTCACCCGACATGAAAGTTAACGTCTAAGGCTACAATAAAATATATTTGTTGACCATTATTCTAAATACGAGGGCTTTCAAAAGCGCTCACTTTACCGTGAATAGCCTATAGCAAAACATTTCCTCCGCTGTAAAATAACTGTCTCATGTATAGCCCGAGTCCCGTGCCGTGTACGTAATAGTTATGGCGTAGCGCCGCGTCTGTTATTTGAAAATTCGACGCCGTTGTCAGCCTGCACCAATCAGCGGCGCGGAAATAGAGAATCGCTACAAAACAGCACGTGCGCATTGATTCCTTTCCATCGATACAGTAAGCGGTGACTTATTTTTTACGTCACATGAAGAAACACAATGGCTCGAAGCCCGGCAGACGTGTGTTACTAATAACGCAATCGCCACGTGCCAACGTACTCTGTGAACATCACAACAATTGGTTTCAACACACTAAACGGACGTGCGTTCTTGGAAAAGTGACTGCTTCTCAGCGCGTTGCCGATATAACACCATACGTTCACCATTTACTGTAATGACAACGAATAAACGCGCACGTGGTATTCTACTACAGTCGATGTTTTGTGAGATGGATAGTACTGTATGCGAGTTGAATAGATTCGGAAAATAAGCGCGGTCGACTCATCCGGTATGTACGTGTGTGCATGTGTGCGTGTACCTGTACGTATGCACACACACTCACGCACACACAAATATTACTAATCTGTAGGGAAATCTGATATTCACAAAAAGAGTTCCTTGCAGGCTAGATTTCAATATCCTACTTGCACACTTAGTCTTTCATTAGTTACTGATTGTTGGCGCGTATCTTTGTTACAAGCCATTTTCGTGTTTGACGGACCAATCACTGTAAGTTACTCAGGTATTGAAAGTCTGTGATTCGCGTGCAAGCACCTTAAACCGCTTGTCAATTGAAACCATCCAGTCGCGAAAGTGTATCTTGGCTAACGTGTGCAGTCAGGAACTCCTTTCTCGAAAATCGCGTGTCCCAACTTACCAGAATATTTACTGAACAGTCTGTTGCTCTTCGCTAGTTTAGATGCAAAATAAGTCAATATTTTGTAGCTCATGGCTATGGGAAAAATATTTAAAGATTTACTTATCCTTTTCACTTAAACGAATACACTGCACATAAAAATAATACGTATTGGCGGGATGGTAAGCGCAATGATTTGGCCGTTTAGATGACATCCACTCGAAATTATTTTCTTACCGAGTCTGTACGTCTGAGGTTCCATGTACATGTGCTGCTGTGATGTACATTGATAGATAAATACTACAGAAGGTACGAGGAGAACTTGACTATTGTCTGGTGCGAGAAAAACTCGGCGAGTAGACCTTTACTGAATGGTTGGGTTGAGTTCAGGGGTTTACAATCGTCGCTTCGCTACGAGGTATTGAGCGCCGATGAGCGTGAAATGAGATGAAGATGAAACACCGGCGGAATGCAAGGACGGCGGAAACGGGAGTGCCCAGAGAAAACCAGCCGGACATCGGCAACACGCTTTACGTTTCCTTCCGTGCGAAAATCCGGGTTATCCCGGCGGGAATCGACCAGTTCGTCTTGGAGGAAGGCGAGTAGTCTTACTGCTACACCACCGCGGCCCTTACTAATGAATTAACATATATTGTTTCAACCTGGAACCGGGAATGTGCCTTCAAATTGTGAAATGGAAAACTTCAGGTTGCGGTAGTAGTAGCTCTGCTCTACATACAGCTGGTTTTAAACAAAAACATTGCCATTGGAAATCAGCCACACAATTACAAACGAATGTTTAAATAATTCTTTCTGATAGATTAAAACGGTACTTGCAGTAGAACCAAACACCGTGGTGAAAGAAACAAGCGAGCACAGGCCTAAATAAAATACACTCTGAGAAATTATTTGTAAATTTACCATGTCAATGTATACGTACAGTGACAAGCGCGAATAGTAAAATATTTTCCCATACATGCATCTTAACATTCCTACAGTTGCTTAGGAAAGAGTCAAATGCATAGGAAAGTTCCCAACTTTGTATAGTAGCGATACTAAACAATTCCATATTTATAGCCTGATATATAATACAATTACCATACCCTGTATAGGGGGAAAAAAAACAACTACTTCCATTATAGTTTAGGAAGTTTATCAGCAAAATTTTTACAGTGTAGCTTTCCGTGAGCCACATTCGTCGTCGTCGTTTGAAGTGACGAAGATCGCAGCAAGCCAACACGGGATTCCTCAATGTGAAAGAAGGGGAGCACAGTACCCGTGCGTCATTAGTCAGAACCACTTTGAGTGCGCGCGCGGTCAGCTGCTCTCAACGCCCGCTCAGTCAAGATACGTGATTATGTGCTTTGAGACGAGGATGTTGGCACAACCGCGCTTCTGTGGACAGGAGCGCATACCACTCTGTTCCCAGCAGCGACACAAATAACCACCGCTAACAGCCTTTCAAACGTCTCCACACTGACAGAATGACCAACAAAATATTTGTTTGTATAGTGCCACAAATATATTTAGTTGCAGCAACAAAGTATTTTGTTGAGTAAACGAAACTTGAAAAGCAACAAAATTAATTTCGTTCGCCTAGCAAAATACATGTTTGAATAAACGAAAGCTCTCTGTTGGGCTAAAAGAAATTAAGACTTTCAAACAATAAATTTAGTTGAATGAACTGTATATATTTGTTTGGCCACTCGTTTGATGGCCTTCGCTCGAAAATACATCTCGAAAGTTTGTTTTCAAATAATCAAAAATCCCCTTTTAAAATGTCCGCTTGGTCTATGTAAAATGCATGGTCTATTCACGGTACAGTGGGCACTTTATGAAGCACTCTAATTTGGAATAATACTCATCAAACATATGTTATTTTAGTCTTTGATGTTAACTTTCAAATTCGATTAAATATGTACACTGTATCTATTACGTGCATGTCAATATTTAATTTTAAAAACTATGTAAGGATTTTAAATGGCTAATAGGATAAAATGTAACTAGGATCTGAACGGTGCTCTCTTTACCATGAGCAGCATATAACCTAAATTTGATTAAAAAAAACACGGTGCACTAAACGTGACAGCCGTTTATATGCCGCGAAAGGGGCAACTTGAAACGCGAGGGCCGAAGTATCTTACACTCTAAAATCGAAACAGTTCAAATTATTCCGAATCAGCGAATTTGGCTGCAGATCTGTTGGAACTGAAATGTGAAATTCTACTGTTCAGTTTCGTTGCTGGTATTCACTGATCAAACAGAGATTTCTACTGATTCCTGGTTCATTTCACTGACGTACCAGTTAAACCTCAGTGAATTCCACTGATTTGTCAGTAACTGAAGATTCACTACAGTAATTCTGCTGACTAAAATCACTGATTCAGACTTAGTGTGTACACGTCCAGCTATGCATTGCAGGCATGTGAAACGTAATAATGTTTGGGCTGTATGTAACTATATAGAGGAATTTTTATTTTAACGATCTGCAATTCAATATCCAATCTACAGGACTATTTTTTAAATAAAAAAATGAGGACACTGAAGTACATACTTCCAAACTGTAGACACAGACTCGATTCTAAGATTAACATCACAACAGCCCACAAGAGTAACCAATTTTGACCAATACACTTTGGCTTATAGCCTGAATGTCATGAACTCTGCAGAATTGCGTATGGTCAAAAAGAGTCAAGTATTCTATACACTGCAGAAGTGATCCTAAACTTGACATCGGCTGTGATTTAAAAAATCAGTAGGGCAGCCTAACGTGTGGCCGGCTCTTTCCTTTATAATTCTGGGAGGCCCCGTTAATTAATATTGCGGCTTAGACAGATTTACAGACTTGTCACGCCCGCAACGCGAATAAATTAGAAATATCTTCTATTCGGAAATCTTGTCGCGCGGACGATTTTCGTCGCGTCGACGTCACAGAAGTCTCGATCCTGATTGGCTGGAAAATTATTTTATTCGCGTCGCGTCTGTCGCGATATTGTGATTCCAGCATCACTCGCACAGAGTCGTGGTGAGCGGTCGCAAGTCAGTCCATAGACTAAATATGAGGTAGACCGATCTCGCAGGCTGCGCACAACCAATCTCCGTGTCCCAACATTGAACTGCTTTTTTGCCAACACGACTTCCGAAACCGGCATGGTTTGGATTTTGGGGAAGAAAACTTATTTGTAAACAAATGCTTTGAGATGTATGTACACTTCCTCTAAACAATTTGCAATGCAGTATCATTTAATTCGAAGTGGTAAGAAGTATTTTATTTACGTAAAAGTGTTTTCTTTCAAAAAATTGAGATACAAACAAACACGTTCATCACTGTTGACCATGTGACCTTGACAGTTGTGTAGGATTGGGGTAGGTCAATGTTGGGACATGCGCAGAAGACGAATAAGCGGTCAACCTCATCTTTAGTCTATGGGCCAGGCGCTGTGTTCGCCCGGAGCAGCAAGTGCGCGTGGCGCGACGCTGTGGTGCAGCACGACACGACCGTGCGCGAGTCGCGCTTTCTCGTTTAACACATCAGCGCTGTGTGCAAATGTAGCTGACGTCATTTCATTTGCGGAATGGGCACCTCGCTGTTCGCTCGTGAATTGTCGCAAAACGTTTAGTAGCGCCGGCCTCCTTCCCCCACCCGCCTCTTTCGCTACCAACAACCCGGAACCCACGCAAACACACACACACACACACACAGCTAGCTCCCATAAACACCAACACTGGGTCCCGCAGTGCTTATTACTTGAATGCAGCACGCGCGAATGTTTATACAGCTATAAGCAGCACTTAACCACCTCGCAATTATTAACAAGCAGCTTCTGATACGGAGCCCAACAAGAAAGTCATGACGCGACATTAATAAGGGGAATGGTGCATGGAAGCAGTTTATTTACCCAATTTTCCATATATAAGTCGTCTTTCCAAAGGGTTTATCGAAATGTTTAGCTCGACAAGACGTAAATAATTATTTTCTACACCTTTTTACGTTGTTAGATATTCACTGCTTTCATACGCGGTGAATTTGTAACGATGTAAGAAGGTGTTCAAAATTGTTATTTACGTCTTGTCGATCCACAAATTTCGATAAATCCTCTGTAAAACACAATTTGTAATAAAAATTTTATAAGTTCACGATTTTCGCCCCCCATTCCCCTTGAGGGTTCCGCCTGCTTGTCACTCATACTGCTATGCACGGTTTGATATCCTGGTTTTTTGACGAAGCTGTTAAACGTGCCCCCAGTGCATTTACCTACGAAATTACATAATACACCAGACGAGGACGGAATGGTACTTTGAAAGTTACCACGTATACTGCAGATATCATTTTGGAGCCCTCCAAATTAGTTAAAAACGGCTTTTCCATACTGCCACATCTTAAAACATACTATCCAGACACGAGCCAAACTACGATAGGAGCCTGTATTGAACTTTGCTACAGACAATGGCAGGGTCACCACTGAAAATCCCATAGGTACATGGCAGTTCAGAGCCCTGCGTGTAGCGGCGATGGAGTTCTTGTAGCACGTGCCAGTATAACCCTTACAGCTCCCGCTCTTCTAGGCGGAGAAAAACGACGCAGGCAGGCGGGACCCTTAAGGGCTCCGCCTGGCCAGTGCATTACGAGCTTTGCAGAGGTGTGTGTGGTAGAAAACAGGTACTTTAAAAACTGTTGGCTATTTTGTAGTGGTGTCTGTACCACAGACTAAAGATGAAGCAGGCTGATTATTCGTCTTCTGCGCATGTACCTAACATTGACCTACCCCAAAGAAACACAACTGTCGAAGTCACATGTTCAACAATAATGAATGTGTTTTCTTATAACTTAATTTTTAAATGACAAGCACTATTATATTAATAAAATACTTTAATCTATTTGAATGTAATCAAACTGCATTACCATTTGGAGAGAGGAAGTATACACACATCCCGAAAACCTTGTTTACTAAACAGTGTTCTATATAACCTCAAATACAATCCACGCCGTTTTTGCTAGCCGTATTGGCAGAAAAGCAGTTCAATGTTGGGATACGGAGATTGGTTATGCGCAACAAGCGAGATCGGGCTACCTCATATTTAGTCTGTGGTCTGAACAACACGAATTAAGATACGGTCTACGTCAAAAGCCTTGCTTCAAGTTCTAATTTATAATTCAAGGATTTTTTTTAGCGCGAAAATCGGTAAAGCGGGTGTTTTCAGAATCAATTTTAGCGGTTAAATTTTATGAACAGAAATTTCAGAGTTGTCATTAGACCACGTCATACTTTTATCTTTATTAGCGTGCCATAAAAAGATAAGGTCACAGCTTAGTCACGTTCAGCAGGCGAGTTGGCGACGGAAAGGAGGCACTGCACGCCAATGGGGCGCCTTGCGTGTAGAGGCGATGAGGCAAGTGGTGAGTGAGGAAGATGCGACCTTACAGCTCACGTGCCTCGAGGACTCGAACGCGGAAAATAGTTGCAAGCAGGCGGAACCCTTAAGGCTGTTTCCTGGTTGACAATTAGGTATAAGGGAATACATGCTAATGAAGTTCGGTTTATTGAAGCCAATTTTGAAGATATAAACTTGAAACAAATACCTACAGTTTTTCGGTAATTTTTTATTTAATTATTAAGTTTTCTGATCTTTACAGGAATCAGGCTATACATTAATGTTATAAAAGGCTTCGATAGGAAAGAAGCATGTATCTTTATGCTCACAAACATCCCGGGCAGTAAACATCTATCGTTGACGGGAACGCCAAAAAAACTGAATTTCGTTAACATGTAATTCCCTATACCAAATTCTCAACACGGCAATTGCCTCAAGAAGGTGTGCTACATAAATACACTAAAAAAAATTCGATAAAAACTGACAGGTTTTTCAGAGCGAATATAGGAAAACTAAGAAACAGCAAATCTAGTTGACACTTTTCGCTATCTGAACAAATATTTTGCCAGCGTTGTGTATGACTGTTGAGTTATTTCTTCAGCCATTAATTCGCACGTTTTAGCGCACCGTAAGATATCTCGCTAAAGGAAAGTGTTATTGCGCCAAAATTTTTGCTCGCGGTGTAGACAGTAACTGTTATTAAGGAGTGTCAGTTCTTTAATTTTCTATACTGGCTTCCAGAAACCTGTACAGAAACTGTTATTACGAATTGCCCTATCTTTAATTTTTCTATTATGGCTTACTGGAACAAAAAATTTATTTTATCATCAAAATATTTGAAATTTTATATTTTAAAAGTTATCACATTCGTACACTGGGGGGTGAAGGGGAATACACAACCCTTTGGCCTGTTGCTATATGCCATTCACGGTAAAGTGAGCACTTTTGAAAGCACTCTCATTTGTAATAGTAGTCAATAAATATATTTTATTTCAGCCTTATACGTTAACTTCCGAGTGCGGTGGAATATACACACTGTGTTAATAACTAACATGGAGAAATTTATTTAAAAGGTGGTTATGGGATAAAAAAAATGGCCGAAAGAAAAAAGTAACTAGGGCCCGGCAGGAGAGTGAGTGCCCAGGGGACAGCGGGGTAGGCGCCGACGATGAGCTAACCGGCAGGCCACGGACGTTAATACGACCGACCCCCCCCCCCCTTCGTCACGAGAGATTGGTAACCTGGTGCGTGTCGAAGGTTGGTCGTTCAGCGAGGCTGGAGCGATCCCCGATCAGCGAGTCTGCCGATGCTGGAGCAGCGTCGGGCGGAGCCAGTGCCGAGGTGATCCACGAGCTGGGTCGAGACCAGGCTTGGGCAAGCTGTCCTCCTTCACCACATCTCCACTACAAGAGCCGACGGAGGAGCTCCGGTCGAACCGAGGCTGTCAGTGGTAGGTGATCTTGAGTAGAGTGCAAGGGCGAGCAGGGTGTGATACGAGTCGTCGGGTAGAGCGATTAATATCATCTAAACTAATTATTGAATCAGAAAATAATTAGTAGTTATAGACTAAGAGATAGGAATTTAATGTAATAACTAAGGTCATCATAAGTAAAATTGTTGAGATCTGAAATATAACTAAAGGTAGGAGTCAAGAAGTAGAGTTTATTGTATATGTGTAATTTGTAATTGAGTTTAGTTTTGTTTATGTAATAAAGTTTGATATTAATGAAGCAACCAGTGGTAGTAATTTAGAAGAGTTAATACAGTCTGATAGTTTGTTGAGGGCCTTGAGCCAGTGTGGTTATGCAATAATATAGATAGGTCGTACACTTGGCTAGGCACTACAACAATATGCTGTCTAACACTATTTACACCGATAATAATGCAATGTTTTAAATTAAATTATTTTATTTTGCCTCTGCAATCTCGAAAATTCAACGAATTATGTGTAATTTATCACGTACCCCTGTTATTAAACCGTGTCATACGTGCTAACATAGTATATTTCTACATATATAAAATAAACATTTAACCCGTATAGTTTTACAGACTTTATAACGTACGTTCAAAACGTACAGAAAATATAGCAGAAATACGAGATTCTAGTAGCACACGGTTACGTTTCTCAACATGACTCCACAATGCCACAAAGTATAAAACTTCAGTATACCAGTAGAGTCAGTACGCTTTAGCGGCTATTGTCTAAATATTCTTGGTTTTTGGGATTCAGTCGAGTCGTTCGGCAAAAACCAACAAAAAACCAAGCGCACTAATTGATATTACGGTAACTTGCAAGTGTTTTTTAAAACCAAATGTTATGTTCAATTAAATACATAGGTGCAAAATTACACACACTAAACGAATTTTTACTTGAAAATGGCAACCTTTTCCCGATAATGATGACTGTATTTTATAAATCTGCGATTACTACCAGATAGGAGCATTTTAATGCTCCATAAGTAGTAATTTTTTGGATGTGATTTGGTAACTACTTAATTACACAGAAAAATTATTAATAAAATGGTTTAAACTGCAGACGGCAAAATTACATGATTCATATGATAATTATACTGCTTTCGTAGCCCCCCCCCCCCAATTACAATAAAGTAGAGATTTTTAATAAATAACGCGTAATTGAATGACTAGAGTTCTGTGTAACAGTTTGCTGAAATGTTGTAAAGTTTACATCCGATCGTGAGATATTTTTTATGTAATTTGAGATATAAAAACTGAGATGAGTACCATCAATAGCATAAAAATAATATCAAAGCGTATGGGAGTAGCATCCTCGGAACCAATGCTGCCAAAACAAATAGATTGAACAAAGTGTTAAATCAATAAAAGGAGAGAGAGAGAGAGAGAGAGAGAGAGAGAGAGAGAGAGAGAAGAGAGAGAGAGAGAGAGAGGAGAGAGAGAGAGAGAGAGAGAGAGAGAGAGAGAGAGAGAAGAGAGAGAGAGAGGGGAGAGGACGTTCTTGTGCATCCAGCTCGTAAAATAGCCAACGTGCGAATTCAAGAGTATAAAACTATAGACAGCACAACCGAAGAACTGTAACATTTACGTGAGCTCTCACCGACTGTAGATACCAAACTACGTTATGATCATGGAAAAGTTGTATCAAAATAATATTATCATGAAAATAATTAATATTTTTTGTCTAAAATTGGAAGAATTACTTTGTTTTTCAATTTCAGAGCATGTTAATCAAACGACAATCGAAAACGTCACTCACTCATGTTTTTGGCCGGACTTTATTAAATTAGAGGCTTTTAGAATTACCTATAGTTTACATTCACAAGCTTTAATTTAGAATTAAACATAAAATGGGTATAAAGAATGACATAATAGCTGCACTAAACGACACCTATATGCTTGACTATACTAGGCTTAAGCAATGGAATCTTTTGTCGCATAATATTAAAGTAAGTTTTTACAGAGATAGACGGAAGGGTTTTATGTTATGCTTTAAAATGGTTTGATGAAAGCTTTGTGTACAGAGTATAACCTTGAAGAATGGAGACTATTCATAGATTCATCAAAATTGAGCTTAAAAACTTTTTTTGCTATATAATGACAACACTCTATCCCTTTTCCTTTGAGCCATGCTGTAGATATGAAGGAAACATATCGTCACTGAAAGTGCAAAAGGTCGTATGTCAAAAAGCACATTTTTCAGGAGAGCAAAAAAGACTTTATTTTTTCTAAGAATTGATTATATCATTACAATATTTATGTTTTGTTCCTTATTAAGCAAAGGCCTACATTAATGAATGCCACACCAACTTATGTTAAAAATTTACTATTAAGAGACTTACCGCAACATACGTCATTTTGCAATCAAAGTTAGAGTAAACGACATTTAGCATACAAAATACAACTTTTGCACTTCAATGTTTGGCATATAATACATTTTACAGACAATTTTTAGTTTTATCAGACTCTTTTTACCTCTAGTTCTAAAATATTATTTCTTAGTTCTAAAAATACAAAGTTAAATCGACTCTTAACAACATGAAAATAAAAATAAACCTTTAACTCAATAACTCTGCTGTTTCCATGGGTAATTAAAACGCCAAAGATTGCTCATCTTAATTATTAATGTGATCACACTGGCCTTCACAATTACCATAACTCAGACCATTGTAAAATGGATGATGATCTACTTCCAAGCATGCTTTCAGCTCCTGAAGATTTCGATTGCTTGGACTGCACGTTCGCCCGACTTGACTCCGCTAGACTACTTCCTGTGGGGCTACATGAACTGCGTAATTTACGAGACCCCTGTGAAATCAGAGGAGGACCTGCTGGCGCGGATTATGGCTGCGGCGGATCATGGACTTCCAGGTATTGGTGATCGTGTGTACCAGTACATGGCACGTAGGTACCGTGTTTGTGTAGACGTCGCTGGTAGTCACATTAAGCCCTTCTTGTAAGTGGAACCAGAAGATAAACAACGTACAGTGTGTTGCAGACGTGGGAGAGGTCAACATGTGATGTGGTGTTTTGTTTGTAGCGGGGAAACGGTACGTTTCCGCACATAAGTTCCTATGCAAAACGCAGCCGTTTTGGTCCCCACTACAAGCCCCTACAATGTGTAATGGGAATTTAAAAACATCCTGCATACCTTAGAAAAATGTCACTGGCCCTGCCTGCATGAAATGTAATGGTCACACTTACTGCCGTGCGGCCAGTAAAGTTGGTAACGACAGAGAGAAAGTAGTTCCATGTTTTGATGTTAAATTTAAAGTGGTAGACAAACATTCGTGAATACTAATAAATAATATTTTGTTTTCTTTTTTAATACTTGTAAAAGTTAGAATTACCAAATTTGTGAAAAAATATTTTCTTTTCTAATGGTTGGGCAGTTTCAGTTGACCAACGCACAAATAAAGAGATTAGGTCCATGGCAATGTTAATGTTACATATGGCGGAAGAATACACGATGTGCATACAGGAAGACCTTTGACAGGGCTTTCAAAAGTCCTCAGTTTACCATGAACTGCCTATACGTTACAAGATTCCGACTTTGATGCACCGAATTATTTGAGTGAGCCACGCAGACTTACACAGCACTACAGTTTCAGTAGTTACTGTTTTTCAAAATGCTTCATACACTAGTTGAGCTACCTGAAAAAAAAAGTTATTTTATCGACTGGATGTATTCGCCTCCGCTTGTAAGTTGATTGACTGAAATGCATAAGCAATGATTCAAAGGAAGATGCGGTGGTTAGGACTGGGTAAAATAGATACACCAAGTGCAAGCTATCACTCCGAACGACTTATACTCATTTTAATTATCAAATACAATTCCTTCAGCGTATTTAGTCAAAGACTTCACATTGAGAAATTTATATACTTTAGATAAGCTTATTTCGATGTGGCTAACAGTAAAACGATTAACTGGATGTGAAAAATTTTCCTCTTTTTTTTTGTCCTTTCACACGCACTCTCATAAACGCAGATGCAAAAAAAAAAACTTTTGCGTGCAACTACTATCGCAGTTCACGGTAGAGTGAGTACTTTTGAGACCATAGTTATTTTTCGCATTTAGAGGTTTTTTATTCTTTAACAACCTTTTTGAAATAAATATTGCCATGTACGTAATAATATCAGGGTGTATATTCCGTCGCACTCTGAAGTTAACGTCTAAGGCTAAAATAGAATATACTTTTTTTTGCTATTATTCCAAATGAGAGAACTTTCTAAAGTGCTCACTTTAGCGTGAATAGCCTATACTTAGGCCTACAGCACAGCAGAGTATTAATTTAAATGGCTTCGCAGCTACTACATTGCATCTGTACGCTACTTTATCTAAGTTACGTGTAGTTTTAGTTGAGAGCTAACTGTTGGCTGACTATAAATAAAATTAGGTCTGATAAAGAATGTTGTAAAGGCACTGGATAAAAGAGGCGAGGAATTTAAATATCTTCGAGGAAAATTTCCTCAACTAAGTGATGCCAAAGTCAAAGAAGGCATCTTTGTTGGCCCTCGAATCAGAAAGCGAATATTCCTGCGCGTGAAAGCCAAGAATGAAAGCCGAGTTAACGTAAATGAAAACAGGAGCCACGCGATCGTCTGACGTTTCGAGTTGAACTCGAGTTCCAAGTAACCGTGGTTTCGCTCGCTTTGTGTCTCCTACGTCAGCGCATGAACAATACAGACTTGAGGATGTTTGTCGAGATAAAACTATCTATAGTCCGTCTCACGCTTAGATTGCAGTACAGGGCTTATGGCGCTCACTGTTGCCAGAGTGCTCCAGCTTTGTGACGTAACTAGCAAGCTGAGAAACAAATGGGTGTTGAAGGCAACGGCCTGATTAAGAGAATTTTTATCTGTTTACCTTCTTGCCAACTCGTAAAGGAATCCAATCCTGCGATGCAAAGTTAAGGGGCTCCTCTGAAACTGAAGCCTATGAGCAACCTTATCATTGTGACTGGAAGGCGCGCACTTAACTTAGATAGTTTTCTTTTTCGAAGTTGCAAAAAAAATAACTTATCAGGTAACAGCGCACGCAGGAACAAGAGCAGTGTTAACAACAGAACTCGTGTATTGGGAAGAGAGAGTGAATGTCCATTACACCGCACACTGCAATCTAAGAGTGAGACGCTCTATAGAAATGGGCGTACGTCGCAAAATTCTGCTATATTTTCAGTCTTTCTACACCTCCGTTCTCTCTTTCCCCAAATTACTGCGAAGCAGAACAAAGGCACGGAAACTAGGTCATAGTAAATAGTGAAGCGCTCATGTCTCATGACAGATTTGTTTCGTCTCTACGGAGAATAGTTAAATTGACGTTATGTGACTCTTGGAAAAGTTCGGTGCGCACAAAGCTCGTCTGGCTTTTATTAAATTACGCTTAATGAGATCGCCGTGTAATACGTGCCCTTTGAATTAACAGAGAAGGTGCCTTTTATACTGAAAAACCAATCAAAAATATACGAGTTTATTGACGCAGACTACGCAGCAAAATGTTATCTGCAAGGCAAAAATACCTGGAAATTTGTTAAATATTATTCGTTAAATAATGTATTATGAAATGAAATATTCAGGCGGTCTTTTGTGAATGGCTATAGTCAACAAACCTTTAAATCAGATGTCCTACATTATATGAATACCTGAAAATAATTTCTCCTATTACAGTTTCGCATTTACCAAGCTAAATTTGTTCACAATTGCAATTAATTCACACATAACGTGCTAAATAAATAATTTTATGGAAGTTTTGCTTGTTAAATCTGGCCAGACTTCCTGAATCACGTTCAAATATATGCTGACTAAAGTTAATTGCAAATTATACAGTAAATATTGGATTTGGAAATCTATAGCCAAAATTTAACTCCAAACTAAAACTACTACGGTAACTTAGAACAAATGCAACGTAAAAACTACAAATCCACTTAAATGAAGGCTCTGTTTTCGGGTGAACAAGGGGTTCGAGTTAGTAGTTGCACACATGAGTTTTTTTGTGCCTGTGTTTATGAGCGTATTTGCGATATATGTATGTGTGTATATATATATATATATATATATATATATATATATAATATATATATATATATATATATATATATATTGTGTGTGTGTGTGTGTGTGTGTGTGTGTGTGTGTGTGTGTGTGTGTGTGTAGTTGTGTGTGTGTAGTTGTGTGTGTAGTTGTGCGTGTTTTGGTTTAGATATCTTAGCTTTAACACGCGAACGTGTGTGCAGGTCGTCGTGGATTACGGAGAAACGTTGAAAAGTGAAAGGGATGAAATTGTTTTTGAAAAAGTATGTTTCTTGAGGAATTTATTACTATTTCTAAACTTTTTAAGCTTTGAATTTCATGACCTATATTAGATGCATAATTGTTTACGCGTGCGTGGTGGCGGGTAGTTTTCAATCAACTGTAACTCTTCAGGGTTAGGCGTATTTACATTCTCTTCCACCACACACCCTAGGAAATCTAATGTTTCAAATGTCGCCGTTTCAAACACCATACGGCATAGAGCATGAAAATATTCATGCAAGAATTTTACTTTCAAGAACCACTGTGCACACTTTAATTCATTACTTATTTTAATTCGTGTCGTTACACTTCATTAAAATATATCCTTGCATATATATATGCTTTTCAAAAACATCAAGCCTTCACAGACTGATGTTGCCGCAACAAAAAAAAATCCTGTCGAGTTATTTCTTTAAACGTTTATGATGTAGTAACATGTGGCAAAGTTACTTAAGCTTAACCATTTACGAAGATTTAAATTCCTGCAATGCAAACATACTGTTGAGGTATTAATGTTAACAAAGTCTGTAAGTAATGTTGCCGGAACCAAAAGTTGTATTATGCTAAAATTTACAGGAAGAACAAAATATTTTTTGTTACTGCAACATTAAAGAAATATCCAGCCAGCACACGGTTACACTGACTTGGTGTTGTAAAAATGGCGTATAGTGGTGAACAGCGAAAACCCCGTAACATGAATCCACTGTATTTAAATTTTAAAGCAGAGTATGAAAACTAAATGTATTTTAAATCAGCTCTCAAGCCTTGCAAGGCAGTTTACTTGTAATTATACATATATTTATATAACATACAGCAATTTCACGTAACGGATGAGAACAGTTTGTCGTTACGTGGTATTTATTAAATACATACAATACGAAACTCAGTCAGAAATGTTATGATAGCGTAGTTGGTAGAACGTCAATGGTATTAATTTTTGTAACAAAATAATAGTACTTGATTTATTTTACATCGAAAGGTTTTTTTAAAGCAAAAAAAGTATGAGAAGAATTTTAACACAAATGTTAACATCAGTTCAACACAATTGTTTTTCCGCAACATAAACATCGCCTTAAAGTTGACAGTACAGAAATTATAAAACGTTGTTAAGTTATTATTTTAATGCTATATTAACATAATAAATTAACTGTATATTACATTAACAGTAACATTAGTTACTGACGGTTCACAGGAAACAAAAATCAACTGTCGTACAATGGTGGTTGAATGGCGATCACATCGTGAAATGAAACCACCGTATTTAAATTTTAATGCACAATTTGAAAACTAAATGTAGCCTAGACCAGACCCCAAGCCTTGCAAAGCAGTTTACTTGTGCCATATATCCATATATTTCTAGAGCAGAAAGTATTTCCACATAATGAAAGAGAACTGGAGTTTGTCGTTTAAATACTATTTATCGCCTTCAAAAAGAAACACAAGGTGTGTTAAAATAGAGCAGTTTGTAGGATGCCGGGTTTCGTGAAATGAAGTGCGTCAAGCGTTGAGGGTGTATGTTCGATTCCCCTACCTATTGAACTTTTTTTATTTTCGTTGGTAGTATTTCTTTTTGTGACAAAATAATTGTACTTAATTTATTTTACACTGCAATGTATATTTAAAGTAAAAAAAAAAAGTACGACAAAATTTTCATTCATCACAAATGTTAACATCAATGCAACCACAAAATTTGCTTTGTCGTAACACAAAAGTTGTCTTGCTGCAACACATATTACATTATCATCAACATTAGTTACTGCCACAACATAACACTTTTTTCTGTGTTATTTACATAGACTAGAATAACCTTACATTTCCGTACAGACATTACTTAATTTGGTTATTTCGGTATCCCAGTATTTTGAAATAAGCCCTGAAAACCAAGGATAAGATTCAGCTTTCATGGATTAAATTTGCATGTTACGGGTTTTATTATTCCATAAATGTTTTAAACGCAGGCCTACGTATCAGGCGTACGCAAAAGCATATCGACTTAAAATAATAAACCAATTTTCAAAGATAACATTATTGGTATTTATATTTGACAAAGTACATTTGCGTAGTTTAATGCAGTGCAAAAGCGCGTTTCTGTGTAATAGTGTAGACCATATAATAAGTTATTATGAAACGCAATGGCAATTTATCGTTAGTCGTACACGTAGCGCCTTTAAAATGCAAATGACTGTGTTAAGAAATATGTCGGTGCAATTACGGTACGAAAAACAACACATTTATAAGATGTTGAAATTATCCTCATACACAAAACAAGCACTTTAGTCGTAAATTGCATGCTTAATGTTTCACGGCTGTTTATTACGTTTAGACACGCTTCAGGCTTTGTTTCTTTTTTTTTCACTTAGAACGCATCTTATCCGGAGTAAAATTCGTCGTACTTTTGCTCAGTCAAACTACGGAACAATTGCTAGTGTTCGGTGATGCAGCAATAACATTAAAATCCCGCGAAACAAAGAAATATAATAAACATTTCAAATGCACACGTTCACGCTTACGTCATCTATATGTAAACAAGCGAGAACTACCTGTACAACGACGTCACAGTCACATCAACATGGCGGTGTCCGTTTTCCCGCAAAAAAAAATCGTAGTCTATTTTAAAATACATTATTCTTGAGTTATACACACAAATAAAGACTCAAATAAGGAGAGGGTCACAGCGTGAGTCTTAAAATTTATCATACTCTCACGTAGTATGTCGAAAAAAAGTTGTAATAAACCCTTTTATATTAACCAGAGTGGTGGTAGTACTGCGGCTAGTGCGAAAACATGACTAATATTCGTTAAAGAGTATATTTACATCGAGTTATAATCGTATTCGTTCTAGCATTATTATATTCAAATATTTTTAGAACACTGTCAGTATAGAAATAGGACAATAGTCAGCTTTTCTAGAAGGCTTTTTAGTAACAGGCTTAACGTGAGCATTTTCCCATGCACTGGTTGTAAGCGTTTTAATGAAAAATTAAATATATTAAATAAAGGAAACATATTGTATAAGGTACGAATAAATTAATTACACGGATTGAGATGCCATCAGTGCCAACTACTGAGCATTCATATACCGCAAACTGCTTTTTTTTTTTTTTTTTTTTTTTTTTTTTTAGTAGAATGTTTAATGCTTATCTGTATATGGCATGTACACTTTTCTCTGTGACGTCTTTGACACCAGGCACTATAGGATTGTATTAGTTAGGAAATATGAGTTCAAATCGTTCGGGGTGATATCGCTTGCACTTAGTGTATCTTTATTACTCAGTCCTAACCACCATAAGTACCTTCATAAGTGGGTGGGCGATGACTCACGTTTACCAAGCTGTAAGGAATGAGAACATTTAGCATTTCGTATATTTTACGTACACTTAGCACACGGTTCGTTTCAAAAATATTTTCTTGCCGTCTCATTATCACGTTTAAGGGAGTTCTTGTAGGCCATATCCTGTCGTGCCCTTAATGATAAGATTTCTTGCGTCATCCATGGTCACGGAGGACGTGTGACACGACGATTTTCAAGCGGAACATGTGTCATTGTGTCATGAACATTTGGAAAATTAATCAGAATTTCGTTGAAAAGCTCAACCTTGAATCTACAGTACGCATACAGTATACTTCATGCCAGGATAGCAAGTCATGTTTACTTGATACATTAGCCTTATTAAGATCGTTAGTATCACATGTTACTGTTTTGGCAAGACACTTTGGAGTACGAACATATAAAATATTCAAGGTCGTGTCGCGACAAACCAGGGAAGGGGAACTGCCCATGAAATACTGCTCAGGTTTAATCTCATGTTATTATGAGGTCTAACCAGGTATTTGATGAGGCAATATAGACAAAGTGAGGGATTACATGATGTAAATATATCGAGGAGTTTATTAGTGTCATTACCTGCTTTGCTGATGCCTGTGTTAAAGTCGCCAATTGTAATTGAATGGTCGTAACCGCTGGAATGTGCTGCCAATTCAGTCTTTTAGTTCTTGAGTGAACAACATCCATTTTCCATTTGAATATCAAGAATAATGCTTACATACAGTCCTGCAGCACTAATGCAACGCACTTATATCATTTTCGTATCTCTTTCGCCGCTCGTGCTTGTTTTCGCAGTGAAAAAAAAAAAAGTCTCATCGCAGCCGAACATTGATGTTACACCAATATCATACTTTGTACACACATGCTCTAAAAATTGTAAAATTTTATCACAGTTTCCTTATTAAACCGCTTGGCTCTTTTAGGGACAAAAGGTTCGGGCTGGCAAAGTGAAGATTTGCGGTACCACGCTATGAATAACGTAGCATAATTTTTTTTCGTGCTGCACGATTTTCGATATTAAACGGATTGGAATAACTTTTTCCATAGATTAGGAATACAATTGTCTTTAATTATTGAGGACTAATACCAAACATACCTTCCTCTCTACGTTAGAATATGTAACAAGCTCATGTCCAATATCTTCAGGAATAGCTGCACCGCATCCAATCTTATTTACGCCCCGATCGCGTGGATATTTGTGTTTTCCGCATGGCATCCAATGTACCATAGGGTACAGAGTTTGTATTAACAGCCTCATTTTATCCAATACCACCCACCTTGAATACAGAAAGAGCTAGCTCCTTATAAGCAGCATTATACCTACTCACATATAACCATTTGCGATATTTCCTTCATTCTGAAACAAAGGAACAGGTAGTCCGAAGAAAAATTTCTAAGTAAATTTTTATAAATAGAAATGAGTCCGGTATCAGGATTCGACTTTGAGACAGCTGACTTTCTGTATGACTCCAGGACACAGCTTATTACCAATAAATATACATTTATAATATTCACAAATATACAGCACAAAAGTTTGAAAGTAGTGGTTATACATTCTCTACCGTATACTGCAACTCAGGTTAGAATCCCTGTCCTGGGGGCAGTGGCACAATGTTTGTCTAAGCATTGGGTTTCTTGAGGTAATTTGTGTAACTCAAATAATACTTATTCCAATTTACTCCGTACTTTACCCCCTTTCCCAACGTGATAGCTGGTTGAGTGATAGACCACGGTATTCGCCCTGGCTTTACCTATTCATGCGTATTTCCATGCTGTTGCGAATGGAGCTATACAAGGATATTTAGAAGTTATAAACTGATATCTATAATAATAGTCAGTACAACAGTACGTAAATCACAACAATTGGTCTTTCTTGTAATAGTCTCCCAGATTGAAACTCTGGCCGAATTTCGATCAAATTTACTGGTTCAATATAAGAGGAAGTCATTCTGTTGCGAGCATTTGTAGCATTTGAACAAGAACATATACGAAATTAGGGACTATTTCAACTGTAAGTAGCAATTCACTTATTTTTGCCAACAAGAGTGGTAATATTAACATACCAATTTTTTTCCCATAGCCTTACGAACGGTACCTAAAATTGCATCACAACGAACCGAAAAATTTCGCTTGCAATATCTCCGTTCGCAATAACGGTTACTTCGTTCATTGCTGGACCTATTGGGAGATGAGGGAGGGGGTGGTGATCATTTATATAGAGGAGATATTTCAGCTGATTCTGAATTCTGCGCATGTGCATCGCCATTTTCCAGACCGGGTAGAATTTAAGAGCCAGTCCAATCTCGGGAATCCTCCGATTTATCCTACATTTTAATACTTAATAATATAACCAAATTGTTCTCATTAACATAAATAAATAACTTAATTACGGATAGCGTATGACAGAATCAATTACATTACAAGTCAGTGGAAAACCAATAAACTAATTAGACGCGGAAATGGCAGCCAAAAATACTGATAGCACGAGTGAAGATCGCTCTAAAACAAGTTACCTGAGGAACTGCAAACTCGTAGTGTCAGCAGTTTAATTGGTTTGTTTGTTCATTATTTATTAATGACTACTGGCGTGCACACCTGAATGCACAGTCACTGTGTTCCAGGGCAGCAGAGGTAATTAGTGGAGCAAACATTGTGAAAATGAACAACCCATTCAACTACTGTGGCACTCAGAGGAAGCTGTGACTTCAAGGCAATTGAGTCAATTTCCTCTGCTGCCGTGTACGTAGTTTTCCCCTCAGATTTAAAAAATATATTGTTGAAAATTTAAGGATTTTAAGTGAGTGTAAAATATTTCAGTTTTGAAAACCTACAATGTCAGTAAGGTGTCAACAGTCAAAAATGGCACTATGCATACGAAGTAAAATTAAAATCTAAGTAAATATAAGCAATTATATAAAGCAGGTGTTAATTATTTTTGCGAACAATATATATTCTTTATGAGCGGTTTGGAATCACGAGCTTCCATTTATGAAGTGAAAATACACAATTCCGACCGGTCAAAGTAAATGAAATAACCAAGTGATAACTCACTGGAACAGCATTCGGGAGGACCCGGGTTAGATTTCCGGCCCGACCATACTGATTTTGGTCTCCCCATTGTTTTCTTAAATCACTCCAGGTGGATACTGGGAAGGCTCCTAAATTCAAGCCATGACCGATCCCTTCCCCTTTCATGCTTTTCTGGGAAATGTATTCCTTCCGAAACGTTTTCGCTGTCGACGAGATCTACCTACCGAATGGTGAAATAAGGAAATGGCTTTCACATCGACAACAGTTAATACATCTAATTATTTAACTAGATATAGTTAGAACCGCATTGTAGGAATAATACGTGCGCACTGGGAACATATGTGGGCACAATCACTCTGTGACGATGTCAAATTTATTTCGGGTTGCAGTGATTTTAAAAAGAAGTTATTAAACTGTAATTAGTATTTGGTAATTATAACTAAGTGGATTTGTGGTTACTTTAAATTGTAGTGTATTCTTCCATCGGCTACGCTCTAGTTCGTGCACTACTCCGCGTAGGAAGCGCTTTTCCGGGACACTAGGGCACTGGACTCGGAGACTACTAGACGTATATCTATGCAGCAGCAGCTTTTGTGATAAAGGCTGCTCACGATAAAGTGACCACTTTTGAAATGAACCTTCAAAAAAAGTCATTGCGCCTGCCTGCACATATTTTTACGGGTGCACTGAGTGACATTCACCCAATGAATTCGGTAACGATGGAGGGAACGTATTTCAATATTTTAGAGTCGGGAATTTTTTTTTAGGTAACTATGTATGTTAAATTTAATTATTTCTTTCCCTTTCTGTTTTTATAATGCATCGAAGTGAAAAAATTAGCATATTTGTAAAATATTTACTTTCCTAATAATTTCACAGTTTAACTTTACCGACGTATGAATAAAGTGACGAGGCCCATGACAATGTCAATGTTACATTAGGCGGAAGAATACACAACTTGCATACAAGTAGATCGTAAGCAGGACTTTGAAAAGTGCTTTATCAAGGAAGGATGTAGTCACAGATTGCGCGTTTAACTCACAATACATGTAGCTAGCATATTTATCTGGAAATGTAGTTCAGCGCGACGTAGACGGATAGTGTTTTTTATTTAATTCTGGTGACCGGCAGGCAGTGTGCAGGCCTGCACACCCTTAAGTGGCGTCGTTTGGTTCCTCCTTTATGGGTAAGATTTCCTACAACTAATATTTTTAAATTTTTTTAAGTGTTATGTCGCGTATTTAATTCCGGTTGGTTAGAATTCTCTCTCTCCTCAGAGGTTTTTAGTTTCTTTCTTAATGTTTTCCCGGATCGAGATCTGGTTCGAGTTCCTGTAGTAGTTCCAGTCTTTCCGTGACCTCACATCTCATTCGTCTTATTGGTGTGAAATTACTCAATTTCGCTTTCCCGTCTTCTCGAGTATGGGGGATGGCGGTGGGCAGTTATTGCATGCAGCTCTCCGTCCAGTGTGGCTCGTGATGGCGTCCGGCTTTCCTCGGACACGGCACAACAATCCGTTAGAAGCAATTTCGAAATAATTTTTTATAATTTTGGAATAATTGATTTTTTTTATTAAGTCGCACGATGGACTCTAAAAGTACTTTTTTTTTTTAAACTCAAAATTAAATGATGTCATTTCGTATTAACTTGGTAAATAAAATATGGTATTTAATATAGTGACCTATCGAATACTAAGATACCTACTGTTTATTTTCACCAATAACGGAATCATGGGAGGGGTCCCATTTCGGTTGTTGTTAATTGCGAATTATGAATTTTTATTGCCTTTTTTTAAATTCAATTTAACAAATTTAAATTATTCTAAGGTGAAACGTATTGCTGTAATGATTTGATCTATAGCAGATGCAGACATGTTTGTATGTTGCAAAAAAGTTTTTTTTAAATTCAATTTAACAAATTTAAATTATTCTAAGGTGAAACGTATAGATGTAATGATTTGATCTATAGCAGATGCCGTCATGTTTGTATGTTGCAAAAAAGTTTTTTTTTAATTTAATGGAAAATACAAAGGTCACGAATCTGCTGAGAATACGTTCTTTTATTTAATTAAACTATGTGTGGTATAAATTGTAGAAAAGTTCCTCTGATTAACTTTTATTTATATAAACAATATTTATTTACTCAGATAGTAATCTGCGGTTATAATGAATTGCGCCATTGCTTTCCAGCATGCAATTTAAATGTATTTTATTTACGTAACATATGGTAGCAGTTTTGGTAATATCAGTGGCATTATATTAATATATATATAATGCATTATATATAAACTAAATAATTCCGTCAAAATATTTTCAAAGAGTTATTTTAACAAAATATTTTTTCTGCGACAACACATTTCGTTCTGGGTGTCAAATGAATCTACGCGTGCAGATGTATTCTATTCAAGAGCAAATTAAAATACTGTAATTGTGAAGTATCGCATGTTCTGTTTTACACGGCATAAAAAAGTGGGAGAATAACACAACGAAAGGAATTTTTTTTTTTTAAGGTGAACGATGGAAACATTATGAAGAAATATTTTCAACATTTCTCTTTTTTCTTTTTTTTAAATTCGTAGCAATTTACTGAACAAGTTTAAAAGCAGCATTTTTTTAAACGGGAGAAAAATGCTGATACCGTATTTGTATTCCGAACTACCATTAAAAAGTCCACTTTCGTCCTACACACATGAGATTCGTTTTCATGAATATCAAACACGAAGGTAACATTTGCATCGCTGCAACATACACTTTGCGCTCAACACTGCCACGGCCACGAACAACATTCACAGCATTTGGAAAATATAACATCGCTGCAATTTACACATCTTTTTAAATCGCTACTTGGGTATTACTTTACCCCTGGCTAAGGTTAATTTTACTCATGTTAGGAACAAAACCAGTTTTCTTAAGGGAGAGTTTCGCATAGAGATGATATCCGCCGATAGGTGCGCTGTGTTCCAAAGAGGTTAAATTTAAATAAAATTCTGAACTTCGCGAATAATAAAAGAGAAAGGTTTTACGTAGTTACGAAGTTATTTTATATTTTATTTATGTTTGTTGCAATTATCCTGTTTATTAATGTAGAAAATAGAGAAAAATGTACAATAGGCTGTTCACGATAAAATGAGCACTTTTGAATGCCCTGCTTAAGATCTACTTGTATGCACGTTGTGTATACTTCCGCCTTATGCCAAACTCACACTGCCATGTGCCTCATCACTTTCCTCATGCGTCGATCAAGTGAAACTGTAAAGTTATTAGAAAAGTAAGTATTATACAAATCTGTTTCTTTTATACACTTCAATGCATAAAAAAAAAACACAGTGAGAGAACTAATTTAACTTATCACAAATTGTTACCTAACACCTTTAATCCGATGTTAGGTGTGGAACTACTTTCCATACACTGTTACCAATTTCACTGAGTGCATGTCACTCAGCACACCCGTTAAAATATATGCAAGCATGGGCAGTGACTATTTTTTAAGTTTGTTTTCAAAAGTGCTCACTTTATCGTGAACAGCCTTTACACATGCGACACTAACGCTTTCTTAGTGGCGAAAATTTCAGGTTGCCAAACTTTTAACATCGATCTTCCCAATCTGACTAAAAGCAACCTTACCCCTGGCCGAAACATAACCTTACCATAGCGCTACTACTACTACTACTACTACTACTACTACTACTACTATTACTACTACTACTACTACTACTACTATTACTACTACTACTACTACTACTGTAATACCACCATGTCAATTATTGATCTACGGCGTATAAAACAAAACCAAATATATTTAGTTTTTACTTAGTTAAATATTACAATTTAATAAAACGTTAACTCAAAGAGCCAATGTTTGTATTCCGCTGCCAGTATTATGGCAATTACTACTGCCAGTATTATGGCAATTACTACTGTCAGTTTTCACATCGAAACACGCAGTGAATGCGCGTGCTTAAATCTTAATTCCGCTACCACACAGCAGCGCAGAAATAATGATTTTCTCTTATGAGTATCCTGATTTCCTATGTGATAACGGTAGTTGTTTACTTTGGTGCATATTAATTTAGGCCATTAGTTCTAGCCTGTGTTAATCAAGAGGGAACATCAGCAGCAGAGTGTAGAATCATAAAATTCAACTTTCTTTTTTAAATTATTGACTGCCAGGACGATAGCAGAATATAAACATAAAAGATAATTCATTCAGAAAAATTTTAATTTTTGTGAACTAAACAAGCTCAAGGAGAAAAATGACAAGAACAGAATAAAGAAATATGTGATGATGAGATGGAATAGGAAGTGTGGAGAAGTTGAGGGCTCAGTTAAGCGTTAAACTAGCGGTCCAAATCGTATCGTTACAGGCTTGTAGCGTTATTGATTCTGATAAGTATTATAATGGACCACAATTAATCAAAATAGACAATATTTTATTTAGTGCTAAAATAATCTCCAAAATATTCCGTAAATGATTATTATTTATCAAACGTGACAGCGTTAAGTACCAGGGAAATTTTTCGAAATTGTATTGAAACTATAACTACTGTCACAGACTTTAAAACTTAAGGTGGCTGCCTAGCTGTAAACATACAGCGTATCCGAGACCTAGAGGAACGACAGCACTTAGGGCGACAAACATTCGCGATCAGTTGCCTGATTGCGGTGGCCCTATCATTTTGTGGCGTAACAGTGAAAAAGATGTGAGTATGCTCTACGTCGATATGCGGTAATAAAGTTCCTCTACTGCAATTTAATACCTAATAATAATCGTTCAATCGCCCGTTTTAGCGATTTATTGTCCTGGGAAAATACACATTCGAGATCCCAGAGATCCACAGAGAAACTGACACCTGTATGCAACGGTAAACTGTTTCAAATGTGCTATTTATAAACTGACACCATTGAAAAACAACCATTTTAATATATCCATACTGTTACATAAAATCGAAATGTCTGTCTGTTATTTCAAAACTGATACCAATATCTAAGAGTAATATGCTATTTAAACGATGTTGAAGCATTAATATAATAACTTTTTTTTGTCTGTCTGGATGTGTGTCCAAAACAGGTTCCGAAACGGTTGAATCGATTCTGATAAAACTTTCCGAGATCATAGATTTAATTTATATTTAAAATCTGCTCTCTATTTCATCTCGATATCTCAAATGGTTATGAAGTAAATTAATTTTTCATATAATTTTCTTAACTTTCATATCTTTTTTTTTTCCAAAAGTATTATTGTCAAAAAGCATTGTTGAAACAAGAGTTTTTTAAATTAATCATTCATATAATACGCATTATAGAAGACAATACATTAGTTTTTGGATAAAAACATAGCAAAATAACATATCAAACAACCAACACTAACGCGACGACAATACTATTTCCGATAATAAAAGTAACAATCTTATATAGGTATGTATTACAATAATACCATAAAACCTGGGCGAAGCGATGGTGGGCTGTATTTTAATAACACCATAAAACATACGCGAAGCAAAATATCTATTTTAAACATATGAAAACAAATCCGAAAGTTTACGCGAACGAAGTCGCAGGCACTGCATTAATTTCCATCTAAACATAAAAAAACATTTGCAAATTCTATTTAATGAACATTTGAACCTTTAAAATTTATTTATTTTTGATAGAAACTAGTATGTATAAACTTCAATTGAAACTATTCACGCCTTATTAAAATTTTCCTGAAGTTCATGCGAACGAAGCCGCGGGAACAGCTAGTCTGAAATAAAACTGAAGCAATACACGTCGTTTGGTAGCCTAGACAGGCAGCCTCGTTAACACTTTTTTTTTTTTGGCACAGGCGTTGCAACTAAGACATTTTGGTTTGTACCTGTACTAGTATCAGTATAACGCCCCACCCATACGTCGGAGGCAATAAACACGAATGTGTGTTCGCTGTAACTGGCGGCAGCTGTTTATACGACTATTGAATATAACCTAAACAACGAATTATGTCTCCTACCAAGCGAGAATCTTTCTTTTTTGGACCTCACAGTGTAGATCATTAAACCAGTTTTCTGTTCAATATGTGTCCAATTTGTGTATCCTGCCGTGCCATAAAGGGCACGGTGGCCTACATATTGAATGTCTATAAAACAATGCACTAACGAGAAAAAAAAATCAAATAGTTACCGTATATCTGTCTGTACGTAGTGTAGGATGATAAATACGCGAACAGCGCAGAAAAAAAGTATAATGTTCTTGCAACAAAAAAATTCTAATAAGGCATTTCTTAAACGTTTATGTTGTAGTAAAATTAATTATGTTGTGCCAATGTCAATAATGTTTGCAATTTACAAAGGCTTATAGTATTATAATAATAGAAATATATTTTTGAAATGATAATGTTAATAAAGCCTCTAAATATTGTTGCCGCAACCAAATGTATTACTCTAAAAATAACAGAAAGAACTAAATATTTTATGTTACTGTAACATCAAAGTAATGTCTAAACAACACAAGTTTACAATGACTTGACGTAATAAAATGAAACCACGTTATTTAAATTTTTAAGCATAGTAAGATAAGTACATGTATCTAAGACCAGTTCTGAAGCCTTATAAAGCAGTTTACATTTGACAATATATGCACATATTTCTACAGCGTAAAGTATTGCCATATAACGAAAGAGGGCTCCAGTTTATGTTAAGAGTAGCCAGTCGGCCCCGCGCCGACAGGCGATCGAGAGGCGACAGTGATATACCAGTTTCAAAGCCAAGCCGACAAGATAATATTTTGCGGGATGACACTACATGACCCTGGTTCTGATGTTTTTCTCGTTTATCGAAGAATGCTCTCGATTACTAACCTAGGTTATCAGCGCACGAAGACTGCGAGTGACAACGTTTTGAAGAACGTAGCTGGAGCCTGGACTATTGGATCAAGTGCGTGAGTGGAAGATATTATAACTAGTGGAAATAGGCTGAGCACGCGCTAATAATGAGTATAGGTTAATTGGCTGTAATCAAGAAAGACATTAAGAATAGCAATAATTAAAGATGAAATAAATATTAAATAGTGCGCTCACAGTTAAATAGAAAGAGTAAAAATGGTGACAGCTAATTGATGTTGTACATAGTATCAGAGTGAATAAATTAGAAATAAAATTTAGAATCTTTTATTTATTTTAATTATTAGACTTCCGTCCCTTACGAACTCAGATACGCCCCTCAGGCGCCATCATTCACATTCAACAGTTATATGTTCTGAATACCCAAAATATGAAATGCTCTCACACATTTCAAAATAGAGCGGTTGATTTGGAGACTAGCAAGCACTCAACGCTCGTGTTCGATTCCCCTCCCGGCCGAAAGGTTTTTTTTTTCCGTTGGTAATATTTATTTTCGTGGCAAAATAATTGACCTTAATTTATTTCACACCGGAAAATTCTTTAAAACAAATAAAACTTTAAATGTAAGTGTTAACATCAATTCGACACATTTGTTTTGTCGTAACATAGGCACCGCGTTAATGTCGACAGTAGAGTAAGGAGGTAATGTTGCTACAAAAGTACTTAATGTTACATTTAAACCAATAGCTTCACGGCATATTGCTTTTAAAAAATGGCTGTAGTGGTAATATTAATACCGCTGACACGCCATTCGAATTTTTTTTTTGTTCTGTTAGCGTTTGCTGTGGGCCGCCAGAAGGCGATTACAAGCGGTGACGTCAAGCCACGCCACCTCCCGTCGATTATAGCCTCGGCTGCCCAAAGCGAGTTGGCAGAGGCGACACCGCCAGAAATGTGTGCGCAAGGCACGCTATCTGCCACGCTGTGTTTGTCACCTGCCCCGCCCACCTCGCACACAGAATTTCAATCCGTAAAGAATGACTCACGCCATGAGTTACGCGCGCTATGTGATGATGTGCTGTCTTCTCACGACATATTCACTCCAGAGAAGGTAAGAACATATGTTATATACAAGACATGTGAACTGCGTGTATGGTTCTCAGCTACTTTCCGAAGGAAAGAAAGGCTTATGAGATCACTTTTCTGTCTGTGTGTTATATGCGCGGGTCTGTGCGTTTGTGTGTCCTCCCTTTCAATTTTTGAATGCGTGAACCGAAGTTCACCGAACTCGGTACACATATAGTACTAATTAAGGACTATTATAGTTTTAGAACACGAAGGGGACTTACTTCCAAAATGGCGGCCATTAAGAATTTAGAGCGATATGTTATATCTCGGAAACCATTCAACCGATTTTAACCAAATGTTGTTTGCTTACAGCGCAAGTTGTAAGCATTAAATTCAGAGGTGAATATTGTTGTTGGTCCACCATTTTTTAAGACAGGGCGCCACATGAAAAATACAACTTTTACATTATGTCTCGAAAATTACTCAACTTATTTTCGCCAAATGTCACACGTAAGTAATACTATGATTGGCCAGGCAAATTTAAGAAATTGAACTTAGACACTTGTTTTTCAAATGGCGGCTATGAAAATATTTTGGGTTTATCTAGTATAACTAGCATACCGTTAGACCAATTTCAACTAAATTTTGTACGCTGACAGGATCTATTACAAGCATCAAATAAGCTCGAAAATCTTTTGTCCGCCAATTTGTAAGACAGCGCTACATGAAATAATCAAGTTTTTTGAGTAATTTCTCGGGAAACAATTGACAGATCCTTAACAAATTCGGCAGTCAAGTAATACTGCAGAAGTTCATTTGTACAAATATGTTTCAAGTATGTCAGACACGTATTTTTAAAATGGCGGTCATATAGCTGATTTAGCATAGTATGCTATATCTTCGAAACCATTTAATTAATTCAAACTTAACTTTGTATGCGTGGAGTATATATAACAATCATCACATGTGTCTACGCAGAGCCTCTTTTGTCTTCCATTTTGTAAGATAGTGCTATACGAATAAATAAAATTTTTTTCGTATCTCGGGAAACAATTGGCCGATTCCTACCAAATATGGCAAACAAATAGTACTGCAGTAGTTAATCTCAACTGGTATGTTTTAGGTATGTCAAACACATATTTTCAAAATGACGAGCATAACATATTTTAGTTTTGTTTGTTATATCGTCGAAACCATGTAATTAATTCCAATGAAACTTTGTATGATGGCTCTATCTATTAGAACAATCAAATCTGTGCACACAATCTCTTTTGTCCGCCATTTTGTAAAATATTATCACTTGACAAATTAAAACTATGTGACAACAGATTTCCACCAAATCTATCAAACAATTATCACTATGGCAGGACTGATAAATTTTGAGACGGTCAGGCCCACATATTTTCAAGATGTCGGCTATATAAACATTTTAGCTCCAAACATTTATCTACGAAACTACAAAACGCCATATCTCGAAAAAGTCAACGAATTTTTTTCTTCAAATTTAGCGAAGAACTTGTACTATAGTAGGCTATATTAATTTATATGTTTTAGATATATGTCTCTTATTTTCTGAATGGCGCGTATACAAACATTTTAGCTTAGTGTGCTATAGCTAGGAAATTATATAAAATATTTAAATTTAACTACGTATATTGTATCTATGACAATAAGAGAATGTGCCACTATATAAACATTTTTGACCTCCATTTATGAAGATCGTCACATGATCAATGGAGGTTTCATGCCATATCTCGAAGACCAATCAGTCGATATGCACATAGTGGCCCTCTTTTGCTGGATTTTTTTTGCAAAGTAGTGTCAGATGTGTACACTGAACATTTTCCATATTTGCAGAATAATTGGACTAATTTCCACAAAATTTTGCAGACCTACATAAGTCCATGTAAAGTTACATGATTTAAATGGGGCCAGACAATGATTTAAAAATGGCGGCCGTACACGTATTTTCATAGGTTTGGCATATATATATTAAGCAATTCAACAATTTTAAACAAACTTTTTATGCTGATATTATCTATTACAAACATAGCGCAAAGAGAATGCTTTGAGCAATCTTGTAAGATAACCCCATTTAAGAAAATAAAGGTTTTAATGCCATATAGCGGAGACCAATCAACCGATTTCCATCAAATTTTTCGCACAAGTAGCTTTATGGTAGTCCATGTAAACTTGTGTGTTTTAGTGGCTCAGACACTTATTTTCAAAATGATGGCCGAGTAAATATTTGAGGTTAGTGAACCCCATCATTTAAAACAATACACTGATTACATCCGAAGTTGATGCTCCGAATCCTACCTCCGTGATGCAGTTGATTGCAAGTTAGCTTAATTTTAAGAGTTTTTCTGAATTAGAATCCCGGGTAAGTCACTCGTGTGTTTTAATTGTCTTTGTAGTGTTTCACACGTTTCTGGTTTCATCTATAATGATGTATAGGCTGTTCACGGTCAAGTGAGCACTTTTTAAGGCCCTTCTGAATTTTTCCTTTCAGCCAATTTCCATCTTCCTGCTGCTTTTTAAAATAAACATTGCAATGTGACCAATAAAGACAGTGTATAGATTTACCCACACTCAAAATTTAATGCCTGAGTCTGCATTAAGATATATTTATTATTGGTTAATGACTTTTGGAAGGGCCTTAAAAAGTGCTCACTTTATCGTGAACAGCCTATAGCTGTCAATGAGACGTCAACGTGTACCTACAATCAAAGCTTTCAAGAAATTCGATAAAATTGATTTGCACCCATGTAGAGGAAATTAGGCTGTTTAGTTATCAGAAACTTCTTGTTTTGTCTGTTTTATTCCTCTTTTACAGGCGGTGGTGATTACGGACAATAGGCGGCGTAAACAGTGCGGAAGAAGGACCAGTCGGACTCCAAAAACTTTCGTTTAGGTACATCTTTCGTAATTCAATGACTTTTTAACTATCGCGCGTCTCACGTGTCTACCCACGAATCACGGACGTTCATTGTTGGAGTAAATTAATTGTGATTGGCTCAGTCTGGTTAGTAGACATCTCCTCACAAAGACAGACGGCCAGTAACAGAGGGGAAGTTGTAAGTTTGCACATCGTATACTGAAGTAGTAAGTGCTCAAATCGTTTCGCGGTAGCTCTATATGCCAGGGCTAGCTTATTATTTAAATTTTACACTTGTAGCTGTATGGATGTTCAACCCTTCCAATCTTTCAAAATTCGAATCCTTCTTGATTTGTTTATGATAGCTTAATTAGTTTCACATCATTAGGGACAGCTGATTTTCGCGATAAGTGTTCCACGCAGACTACAATTCAATATTCCACGTTTACAAATTAACTTTTCCTTTATTTATTGACCGCCTGTCTTTGTGAAAAGGCACTGTGCTGTTTGACCAGGTTAATCAGAATTAAGTTACTATGACACTGAACTTATTTGGTTCGCATGCAGTAACCATGCAATTACGAAAGTGGATCTGGGATAAAGTGCCTCGAAATACAAGTTGCACAAAAACTGTTCTCCCGAAAATCGGCTGTCCCTTAATACCACTTAAATAAACCGATAAATATTTTAATTTAAGTATGAAAAATAACAAGCATTCGATTACAACTGATGTAAAGTTAATAAGCGATACATATTAAATTCGTAATTATGATATTCTAACTTACTATGAACAACTGTATTATGCAGTGCAAAGTCTATTCGCGGTTTCTTGACACTTTTTAGAATGTAACCTCTTTAAAAACACCCCATGTATGACGTATTTGATAGGTTCCTAAATATGTCATGTAGGCCCACCACAAGCAGTTTATGCACGTGTTAACATAAAAGTACCTCTTTTTTTTTAACTTGACTTTTACTTATCATTTATCTATAAATTATATTAAATAATTTATAACTAATATTAATAATGAGAGAGAAAATATGTGTGTTGGTAAATGTTTTGTAAGCAATCATACTTATGCAAAATATTTATATACTGAGCGCGCACGAATGCGGTGCGTTTGCCTTTTGGTGTGGTTTTCTAAGCTTTGTTTGCATGAGGGGGAAGATATCCTGGAAGTAGGACTTTAGCAGGTTTTCTGAAAAGTTGGAAGTAACCGTGAATAGAGTATAGTTACAGTTTAAAATTATATTTACATCACTCGCTCATTTGCAGAATAATACCATTATAGGTCGTTCACGGTAAAATGAGCACTTTTGAAAGCCCTGCTTAAGATCTACTTGTATACACGTTGTGTACACTTTTTATTCGACGTTAGGATATTGAACTACTTTCCATCCAACGTTACCAAATTTAATGGGGACATGCCACTCAGTGTGCCCGTTAAAATATATGAAGTTAGGAGCAGTGACTCTTTTCTAAGGTTGATTTCAAAAGTGCTCACTTTATCGCGAACAGCCTATATAATTACAGACTGAAATGTACGGACTTCTCTCCCTACTTGAGGCAAGGTCGCTTTGGATTGAGATGAATAGGTAGCTTGCGTCAAGCGGAGCAGGCTGCCCTATCCAAACGACGAGCACGCTTGTTCCTGACCAGTATGAATAATTTATAAGGTGAAGTGAGCTTGAGTAGAAAAAAGAAGAGGGTAAATAGTGGGAGCACCCAGTGTAAACACCCACATCACGCACACGAGGGTTTCCATCCAAAAATTACACGGCCTCTACCGGGTAGTCCAGAATAACTTCTCACTTGGCTAAACGAAGTTGCACGATTCACAATAGCATATTAATGCAGCGTCGCTGAATCAAAATAAAATTTCCGAGCGTATCTCTGAATGGAAATCTGCGAATAGAAAATAAATATAATTGTGTGATTACGAATACGCCACCGTCTTTCGAGGGCGTGATAAATTGGAATTATCTCATTCCACCAAGGTTAAATGA